>OZ024836.1:66269094-66869094 GCA_964016985.1 Anodontia alba | reverse complement strand
GTCTTTTTTTCTTGTCCGGTCCATAACTTTGCCATTCCTCGATGGATTTTGAAATGATTTGGCAGAAATGTTGACAACTATGAGACGATATGTCGCGCGCAAGACCAGGTCTGTAACTCCAAGGTCAAGGTCACACCTAGAGATCAAAGGTCAAAAATAGGGTCTTTTTTTCGTGTACGGTCCATAACTTTGCCGTTCCTTGATGAATTTTGTAATGACATGGCAGAAATGAGACGATGCGTCGCGCGCAAGACCCTGATCTGTAGCGTCAATGTCAAGGTCACACTTAGAGGCCAGATGTTTAAAATAGTCTTTTTTTTTCGTGTCCGGTCTATAACTTTGCCATTCCTTGGTGGATTTTGAAATTATTTTTATGTGAAACGGTGTGTTTTAAAGGAAAAAAGACATTGAGGCCTTGACTGTAGTTGGTTTTCATCTTTAATCTTTATCCGGCCTCCATGGCCCAGTTAGATGAGCGTCCAGCTGGTGATCGAGAGATTGTGGGTTCGACCTCGCCGGGTCGGCAACATTCTTTCCTGGAGATTTGATCATGAAATATTTTCTACGGTCATTCTCTCCCTTCCGCTGATTCAAGAAGGGCAATTGTCAGTTTCTGGCGAAGAATGTGCTCAATACTGGTTAACCGCTTAGAGGACTAAGCCTGCCCAGTAAAAGTGAGATTAAGTAAAATGAACACGCTCGACATGACCCCTTTGGGTTGAATGGGCAGTAAAACCTCAACACAAACAAAAATCTTTAATCTTTAGCACTCTGCGGCCGAATTCAACAGATCATAAATGGTTGACGTTCGCCCAGTTGTTTCCAGATTTTGACATGCAGATTGTACATATATTCTTTGTGCAAGTGCCTCATTCTACACATTCAAAACATAATGCCTTCCGGAAATATGCAGCCAGTGAATGCTCTGATTAGCATGTACATCTGCAGTTTGATCAGGACATTTTCTGTCTACCTGCAAAATCATTGGATATTGTATAATATACAGTTGACTCTCGCTATCTCGAACTCGCTTATCTCGAATAACCGCTTATCTCGAAGTGAAAATCCCGTCCCTGTCTAAACATGAAAATCTAAGAACAGGTAAAAAAAATATTGTGGAAAAAAGGAGAAATTGCTCCTAAGGAGCAATTTCTCCTCTTTTCCACAATATTTTCAATATCTATCTAAATTCAAGAGTCTAATTACACATATATTTGTTAAATGTGGTTAATCGAATTAATTTTTCCTCAATTCTGCAAATCTGATATGTCGAGGTACGGATATCTCAAAGTATTTCAGAGAGTCCCTTGGAATTCGAATAACGAAAGTCGACTGTACATGTATTGATCTATATGCCCTTATCAGATTGTGTAGTTAGGCTGTCTGATTAGGATCTTTACTGATCAAATATGCTGTGGGAGAACTTTTTCTCATGTACATTTCATGCCCCGCCATTTTCAGTGGGGTGCATATAGTATCACCGCTGTCCATACGTTCGTCCGTACGTCCTGTACGTAAGTACGAAACATGGTTTCTGTTTTATATGTTTTGAAAAAAATTAGTTTATAGGATTCATACGAGGGTCCTGCAAAAAGTTTTGTCACTGGGTTCGGATTACTTCAGTGCTACGTTTTATCAAACATATTTTTATTACAAACCTTCAAAGTATTCCCCCTTTACTGAAACACATTTTTGTAACCTTTTTACCCAGTCGTGAAAAGCAGATAAATAGTCTTCTTTTGGTATCTGTTGGAAACACTGATAAATAGCGCTGCCAAGAGAACTTCTAGACGTAAACTTATTTCTAGAAAGCATTTTCTTAAGCCTTAGAAATAAAAAGAAGTCACAGGGACTCAGGTCAGGTGGATAAGGTGGATGGTTTAAAACTTTCATCTTTTCAGAAGCCAAAAAAGACTTAACAACCTCACACTTATGAAAGGAGGCGTTGTCATGTAAAAGGTGGACTCCTGACCATCATTTGCTTGGTAGTTTCTTATTGTAAAACTCTTTCACTTTCTTCAGTACAGAATTCTTGTAGAATCGGCCAGTGACTGTATGACCAGGTGGGCAAGGCACTTGAACGACTGGCCTACTTGAATTAAAGAAAATTGCGTACAACATCTTTTTCGAACGTATGGTTCTCTTGGCAATACATGGGCGTTTTTGATCTTTTTGTTTCCATTTCTTATTATCAGCCCTTCTTTGTGGCTCAAACATGTGCCTCCAGGTTTCATCACCTGTTAGCAAGTTAGAAATAACCCAGCCTTTGTATGTTTTCAAACGTTCCCGGGCACATTTAAGGCGTTGTGTCTTTTGCTCCTCAATGAGCAAATGAGGTACCCATCTAGCGCAAATCTTTCTCAGGTCCAAACGCTTTTTCAGAATTGTTTGCACACTGCCTTCTGATATGCCAGTACAACTAGCTATATATTTGACAGACAATCGCGCATTCTGTTCAACCACAATCTTTATAGCAGCGATGTTAGCCTTGGTAACTGAGGTTTTAGGCCTTCCAGGACGGGTATCATCTTCAACAGAAAATTTCCCAGCTTTAAAAGCTTTAACCCACCTAAAACTGTGCGCATTGAAATGGTCTGCGGTCCATATATACCACACAATTCATTAAATATCTGCTTTGAATCTATATTAAGCCTAATGCGCTATTTAATATAGCTACGAATTTCAGTCGTCTGGTCCATGTTCCAATGTAACAAGTAAATTGGCCAGTGTTAATGACTGCATCTATTTCAATTTGAAATAACTCGGTCAGTTGGAAAGCAATTTGCATGAAATAAACGGGTATCGTTAGCTATTCAACACACCATTCAAGCCAGTGAAGCATTTTAAAATATACCTGGAATAAAACTAAGGAAGCCTATTAGTGACAGACCGTTTTGCACGACCTTCGTATTTTATACACAGGTATATAATCAAAATAAAGGTCAAGTTTGATTTAGGGTAAAATCCACCAATCATTATGGGAGTTATGGTCCTTTTTTCAGCTTCCATCCTTCTGTCTGTATGCATGAAAAGGGTTTCTGTTCGATATCTTTTGAAAAGGTTAGTGTATTGGTTTCATATGTTATACACAGGTATATGATCATAAAATGAAGGTCAAATTCATTTAGGGTAAAATCCGCCAGTTATTATGAATTATGAGAATTATGACCCTTTTCCAACTTCACGTTTTGCAAAATGCTTGTTTCCGGAGGAGGATGGCCCCTAGGCGGGGGCATCTATGTCGTATTGACACTTTTCTTTTCTGTTTTTTTTTTTTTTTTTTTTTTTTTAGAAAGTAGATAGGCCTCGTCTATTCATGCAAATTATTTCCAGAGGAAGGAGACAATTTGCATGAAGTCCCAACTCCTATTTTCGGTAATAAAAAGAAAAAGTTTTCTGCTGAAAACTTTACCCAGCATGTTAAGAGTTATATGGGATTCTATTGGATTAGCTACTCGTCTGATAATATACTGGTTTGATCACTTTTTTTATTTTCATTAAAAGATAGGCAACTTCTTAATGATGGCAAGACTGCAATACACATACTGGCTAATGTATATATGTCATCTAAAGTGGTCCTCAGCAGCATCTAAACTGTCGGTTTTAACAGCCAATATACTGACCCGTGTTTGGATTAATCATTTCCAAATGTTGTAGTCCCTAAGCATTATGAAGGCAACCAGCTATTAAATAAATTTGAGACGTGTCATGAGTAAACCTGTCTTATGACGTGTGGCTAGCAAAGGCTCATATAAGCCTGCGCATATGCACCGTCTGATCATAGATTGCTGCGAATACTCAGAAATACGACCAAGTTTGAATAGTTGTCTTGTGACGTTCATTGCAGTGTTTACGTACATACAGTTAAAGTCCACTGGCGTTATCGCAGTTGATCCAAGGGATGGGTAATAGGTCAGAATGTACTGCCAATTACTTTTATTTTACCAACAGCTTCAAATGCTCGAATTCACCATTTTTAAAGGGGATATTTAAATTGCTATATACCCAGTATTACATGAGTATTACATGAATTTTGTAGCGATCACATATGTCAATATGATATTGGTACCGCACAGTGCCACGAAAACAAGGGTTTTCTCAGGATAGTGACGCAATGGGATAGTGCCTACGACTCCAATTGCATCCGAGTCCTAGGCCTCTGGGTTTGGTAATTAGAGGGTCTAACTTGGGTTCCGCCACCTGACCGCCCTTCCGGTCTTGGACCCCTAGATTTTCAGAAAATATAGTTTTCCCGGGGTGCTGGACCACCTGCTCCCGGCGTGCTGGACCACTCTACAAAACACATGATCGCCTACTAGGCCTGCCCATTCGTGTTGTATCGCCGCTTGGGGGCTGCTACTTCAGCCCTATGATATCGGTACCCCACTGGACCTCTAATACAAGGGTGTTCCCGGGGTAGTGACCCATGGGGTCGAAAGGGGCAACATTGCTTACAACCCCACCGCCTCGCACCGAGTCCTAGGCCTCTGGGTTGGACCACTCGAAGGTCAAACTTGGGTTTCGCCATCTAAAAACACTTCCGGTCTTGGACCCACAGTTTCTCGTTAACAAGGGTATTCCCGGAGTGATGGACCCCTGGCCCTCTAGCCCCGGGACAAAACCCACATGGTCGCTTGTGACACTTAGGCCTGTCCATCGCTACTCGGGGCCCCCTACATGAGCCCTATGATATCGGTACCCTACCGCGCCCCGAAAACAAGGGTTTTCCCGGCAAAGTGACCCATGAGGTCGAAAGGGGGCAACAGTGCCTACAATCCTCACAGCCTCGCATCCGAGTACCACGCCTCAGGGTTGGGCCACTCGTGGGTCTAAAATGTGTTCTGCCAGCTGACCGCCCCTCCGTTCTTGAACCCCCAGTTTCCCGGGGTGCTGCAGCAACTGGCTTCCTAGCCCGGGACCACTCTACAAAACCCCCGAGCCCTATGATATCGGTACTCCACTGAGCCCAGAAAAAAGGGTTTTCCCGGGTAAGTGACCCCCATGGGGTAGAAAGGGAGCAACAATGCCTACAACCCCCGACGCCTCGGGTTGGGCCACCCATAGGTCCAACGGGTTCTTCCAGCTGACCGCTTCTCCGTTCTTAGACCCAGTTTCTCGTAAACAAGGGTTTTCCCGTGGTGCTGGACCCCTGGCCTTCTAGCCCCGGGACCGCTCTACGAAACCCACATGGTCGCTTACAAGTCTCAGGGCCGCTAATCCCGTGGCGTTCAGCCGCTTGGAGGCTTCTACCTGAGCCCTATGACATCGGTACACAACTGTGCTCCGAAAACAAAGGTTTTCTTGGGCTAGTGATCCATGGGGCCGAAAGGGGTTAACAGTGCTTACAACTCACACCGGCTCACATCCGAATCCTAGGCCTCTGAGTTGGGCCACTCGTGGGTCCAACTTGATTTTCGCCACCTGACCGCTACTGCGGTCTTGGAACCCCAGTTTCTCGGAAACAAGGATTTTCCCGGAGTGATGGTCCCGCTGGTCCCGTAACCACAGGACCACTCTATAAAATTCACATGGTCGTCAGCGAGTCCTAAGCCTGCTAAATCCCGTGGCATCTCGCCACTTAGGGGCCTCTAACTGACCCTTTTGATATCGGTACCTCACTGTGCCCCGAAAACAAGGCTTTTCCCGGGGTAGTGACCTATGGGGTCGAACGTGGGCAACAATACCTACAACCACCAACGCATCGCAACCAAGTCCTAGGCCTCTGGGCTGGGCCACTCATGGGTCCAACTTTGGTTCTGCCACCTGACCGCCCCTCCGGTCTTTGACCCCCAGTTTCTCAGAAAGAAGGGATTCCCGGGGGTAATTGACCACCCAGCTCCCTGGCCCCGGGAACACTATGTAACCCACATGGTCGCTTACGAGTCTTGGCCTGCCATCCCGTGGCGTCTCGCCGTTAGGGATCTCTACCTGAGCCCTATGATATCTGTACCCCACTGCGCTCCGAAAACAAGGGCCTTCCAGGGGTAGTGACCCCATGGGGTAGAGATGGGTTAACAGTGCCTAACCTCCCCCCACCCCCCCCCCCCCCCCACCGGCTCGCATCCGTTTCCAAGCCCACTAGGTTGGTCAATCGTGGATCAAACTTTGGTCCTGCCACCTGACCTCCCCCGGTCTTGGACTCTCCTATTTCTAGTTATCAAGGGCTTTCCCGGGGTGCTGTACTCATCTGGCCCTCTAACCCCGGGACCACTCTACAAAACCCAAATTATCGCTTACGAGTCCTAGGCCTGGCCAACCTGTGACGTCCCGCTGCTTGGGGTCCTCAACCTGAGCCCTATGATATAGGTACCTCACTGTGCCCCTAAAACAAGAGTTCACGGGGTAGTGACCCCATGGGGTTGAAAGCGGCAACACAGCCTCCAACCACAACCGTCTCGCTGCCGTGTCCTAGGCCTCTTGGTTAGGCTACTAGTTGGTCCAACTTGGGATCCGCCACCTGACCGTCCCTCCGGTCTTTGACACCCAGTTTCTGGTGCTGGACACCTAGGCCTCTGGGTTGGGGCACTCGTGGGTTCAATGGGTTCTTCCACCTGACCACCTCTCTGTTCTTGGACCCCAGTTTCTCGAAAACAAGCGTTTTCCCGGGGTGCTGGACCCCATGCCCCGTAGCCCCGGGACCAATATGCAAAACCCACATTTTCGCTTTCGAGTTCTAGGCCTGCCTCTCCCTTGGCGTCGCGACGCTCGGGGACCTCCACTCGAGCCCTATGCTATAGGTATCCCACTGTGCCCCTAAAACAAGGGTTTTCCCGGGTTGACCATGGGTCGAATGGGAGCAACAGTGCTTACAACCACTACCGCCTTGCATCCGTGTCCTAGGCCTCAGGATGGGGCCACTAGTGGGTCCAACTTGGGTTCCGCCACCTGACCGCCCCTCCGGTCTTTGACCCCTGTTTCTCGTTTAACGAGCGGTTTTCCCGAGTCCTACGCCTGTATTTCCTGTGCCGTCTCGCCGCTCGGGGGCCTCTATCTGAGCCCTTTGATATAGGTACCCCAGTGCGCCTACCGGGATAGTCACCCACGGGATCGAAAGGGGCCTCCAATCATTACCGCCTCGCTACCGTGTCCTAGGCCTCTGTGTTGGGCCATTAGTGGATCCAACTTAAGTTCCGCCACCTGACCGCCCTTCCGGTCTTCGACACCCAGTTTCTTGTGCTGGAAACCTAGGCTTCTGGGTTTGTACCCCAGTTTCTGATAAACAAAGGTTTTCCCAGGGTGCTGGACCCCCTGGCCCCCTAGACCAGTAACCACTAAACCAACATTTTTGATAACGAATCGAAGGCCTGCTCATCCCGTGGTGTCTAGAGGCTCGGGGACCTCTATACCTGAGCCTTGTGATATAAGTATACAACATTGGCCCTAAAACACGGGTTTGCTCGAGGTAGTGACCACACCGGGTCGAAAGGTGGCAACAGTGCCTATAACCACCATTGCCTCGCATCCGTGTACTGGGCCTCAGAGTTGGGCCACTAGTGAGTCCACTTTGGGTTCCTCCTCCTGACCGCCCCTCTGGTCTTTGACCCCTCAGTTTCTCGTTTAACAAGGGTTTTTCCCGGGATGCTGGACACCCTTGACCCTAGCCCCGGGACCACTACACAAAACCGACATTTTCGCTTACGAGTCCTAGGCCTGCCCATCCCGTGGCGTCTCGCCGCATGGGGCCTCTGCCTGAGCCTTATGATATCGGTACCCCACTGTGCCCCGAAAACAAGGATTTTCCCAGGGTTGTGACCCCATGGGGTCGAAAGCGAGCAACAATGCCTACAATCCCACCGGCTCGCATCCGAGTCCTAGACTTCTGAGTTTGGCCACTCGTGGGTCCAACTTGGGTTCCGCCACCTGACCGCCCCTCCGGTCTTGGACACCCAGTTTCTCAAAAACGAGGTTTATTCAGGACCCTCTGGCCTTCTAGCTCCGGGACCATTCTACAAAACCCACATAGTCGCTTACATGTCCTAGGCCTGCCCATCCCGTGGCGTCTCGCCGCTCGGGCGCCTCTACCTGAGCCCTATTATACGGGTGCCCCAGTGTGCCCGGAAAACAAGGTATTCTGGTAGTGACCCCATGTACTCGAAAGGGGCAACAATGCCTACAACCGCCATTGGCTCGCATCCGAGTCCTAGGACTCTACGTTGGGAAATTCGTGGGTCCAACTTGGGTGCAGCCACCTGACCGCCTCTCCAATCTTTCTCGGAAACAAGGGAGTTCCAGGGGTGCTATACGTCATGGCACCCTAGCGACGGGACCACTCTACAGAACCACACTATCGCCTACAAGTCCTAGGCTTGCTCATATCCTGGCGTCTCCCGCTCGGAGGCCTCTACCTGAGCCCCCTGATATTGGTAACCCACTGTGCCCCGACAACAATGGTTTTCACAGGGTAGTGACTCATGGGGTCGAAAGTGTGCATCAGTACCTACAGTCCCCACCTTCTCGCATCCGAGTCCTACGCCTCTTGGTTGGGCCACTTGTGGGACCATCTTTTGTAGCGCCACGTGACCGCCACTGCGGTCTTTGACCACCCATGAGGTCTTAGTTTCTCGGAAACAAGGGTTTTCCCGGAAAACTTGACCCCACTCCCTAGCCCCGGGACCTTTCTACAAAACCCTCAGTCGCCTACTAGGCCTGCTCATCCAGTGGCGTTTGGCCGCTCGTGGGCCTCTAGTTGAGCCCTTCGATACCTCATCCTGAGCCCCATGATATTGATACTTCACTTTGCCCCGAAACAAGGGTTTTCCCTGGGTAGTGAGCCATGGAGTCGAGTGGGTAACAGTACCTACAACCCACACCGCCTCGCATCCGTCCTAGGCATCTGCGTTATGCCACTCATGTGTCCAATTTAGGTTCCGCAACCTGACCGCCCCTCAGGGGCCTCCAGTTTCTTGAAAACAAGGGCTTTCCCGTGGTCCTGGTCCCCTAGCGACAGAATCACCCTACAAAACCCACATAATCGTCTGTGAGTGCTAGGCTTACTTTTCCCGTGGCATTTCGCCATTCGGGGACCTCTACCTGAGCTCTATGATATCGGTACCCTACTGTGCCCCGAAAACAGGGGGTTTTCCCGCGGTAGTGACCCCATGGGATCTAAAGGGGGCAACAATGCCTACAACCCACACTGGCTTACATCCGTCCTAGGCCTCTGGGTTGGGCCACTGGCGTTAGTGCTGGCAGTACAGCTGAACATTACTGCTGGCAGTAATAGCAGTAATACTGCTGTTACTGCTAACTTCACGCTTCAATAAATAAGCTTGTTGTTTACTCTTTGAAGCTAGTACATGCACCAGAGTATTAGAATTTCTCTAGTTATATACTCAGCAAAAAAAAAAAAAAAAAAATACAGTCAAACTTCAATGGCTCGGACAACATTGGGACCATGGAAATTTGTTCGAGATAGAGGTAGTTCGAGTCACTGAGAGTTATTTATGACTCCAGATCAGGAAGCAAATGGCGATAATTTAGGGATTATTTTCGATCTTCTAGACAATAATTGTATGTTGAGTGTACTCATTAGAATCGCCTCATCGAGGCGATTCTAATGAGTACACACAGCATACAATTTCTTGATAAAATAAAAAGAAATCCTTAAATATTTGTTTTCTTGAGCTATTAGAAGAATTTCGTAGGGACTCAAAAACGAGTTCGAATTAGCCATGGTAAACGAGCCATCGGTGTTCGAGCTATTGAGGTTCGACTGTATGCACTTTTCTTTGTCAAATATTTTGCGTATTTCCAGTGTCCTGATGTTAAAACGCATACCAAAATGTTTGTAGCGCTATATTTTCTTGTTTACGAGTGGTTGTTATTGTGTGCAATGAGCCGTATTACTGTCATTGTCCTTTTCTTCCACGTGCAAAAACGCCTCGTGTATGACTCAACAATTCTTTTGCTGCATTAGCAATCTCTAGCGTCTTGTGTTTAAGGAAACTACAAAACATTTTTTCAGCAGCATGCCATGTTTAAATAACGATCTGCTCAACGTTGGCCAAATGTTAAACGCAGTTAGCCGAGCCTTTGGTGTACGAGGAGGACTATTCAGAAGTTGGCCGATCGTTTTCTGCAGACTGGCAATGTTAGAGACCGTCCTCGCAGCGGCGGGCCTCGTGTGACTACGGCACGTCGAGATCACTTGCGTCAACACTTCCTACCAGCCACTGTCACAGGGAGGCAGAATAGAATTTCCGCGCAGACAGTTCGTAATAGGTTAAGGGCTAGGCATAGACCAGTACGTGCTTATAGGCCTTACTACGGGTAAATTTTGACAAGGGCACATAGAACCGCCCAAGTGAACTGGTGCCGACGTGCCGACTGGAACAATGTTTTGTTCACGGACGAGTCTAGGTTTAACTCAAGTCACGCAGATGGTCGGTAAGGGTCTACCTTAGGAGAGGATAGCGATTTGCTGATGCCTGCGTCCTTCAGAGAAACCGCTTTGGTGGAGGCAGTATATTGGTATGGGGCGGTATAATGGTCCTTCATGGCATCTAAAATGGTTCTTAGCAGCATCTAATCTGTTGGATTCAACAGCCTATTTAGATGATATACAGATGTTAAAACTGAGAAAGGAGACTATACTAGTTAAAATATTATTGCAAACAGATGGTATTCATTTTAACGCCAAGTGGCTAGTTAGGATTCTATTAGAATAGGTAGAATGCATTGCGACTTTATACCGAGATGTTTAATCATACCTTCTGCATGACCCATGGAGAACCCTTAACATATACTGAAGTGAAAAAGAAACGCAGGATTAAGTTTTGTTCTGATTTAAACAATTTATAAGATTTTTCTAACTACAAGCATATGTCAGACGTTTAAGGGAGACAGGAAGCGTTACCTGGACGTCCACGCGCGACGTCGCGACGTCACGACGTTCAGAACAGGGCCATACGTCTGGTGCGCTTGCGCAATCGTCACCTGTCACCGAAACTGCCCTTACTACTGTCACCCCGTTCACCGCGCTATGCGAAATCTATTGCGCGAGGCTGGTATTCGAGCATGCCGTCCGTATGTCTGTCCACCTCTGACATTGCATGCGTCGTATGATTGTGGTAGACGGCACATGCTCTAATGCGGCACTTGAGACTGACGAGTCCCGTTTCACTCTTTTTCGTCCAGATGGCCGACGTCGGGTTTACCGGCGTCGTGGACGTTGCGTTTACCGACATCGTGGTGAACGTTTCACCGACGCTTGCATTATCGAGAGGAATAGATTAAGGCTGTTTTGTTATGGTCAGGGGAGGCATTTCTCATGGTGTAAAAATTATAGTTGCATCACGAAAACATGCCTGTATAATATTGACCTCTTTAAACCCAACTTTTATATAGTAAAACTGGGGTTTATATGGGTATACATTATTTTTTCTTATTTCTGCTCAAAAACATAGATTGGAGGTATTCGTTAGAACAGCCTCGTCGAGGCGATTCTAACGAGTACCCACAATCTATGTTTGGAGCAGAAATATGAAAAACTATCAGAGTGTTTTATCTGAAAATTTTTAGTTTTTGGAGGTGAAATTTTATATATATTTGAATAGGCGTGTTTTCTTAATGACTGTGATATTGGGCAATTTAACAGCAGTAAGGTACAGGGATGAAATGCTCTGCCAATTGTACCACTCTGGACCAGTTGAGAAAGGCATGTTAGAAGAATGGAATAACATTCCAATGAGGAAGATCAATGCATTAATGAGCTCCATGATGAGGAGAATAAGGGCGGCAAAAGCGGCGAGAGAGAGGCGCACCAGATACTGATTAATCATTACGAAAACACGCCAATTCAAGTATATAGAAAATTTCACGTCCAAAAACTGAAAATTTTAAGATAAAAAGCTCTGATATTTTTCTTATTTCTGCTAAAACATAGATTGTTGGTACTCGTTAGAACCGCCTCGGCGAGGCGGTTCTAACGAGTACCCACAATATATGTTTTGAGCACAAATAAGAAAAAATAATGTATACCCCTGTAAACTCCAGTTTTACTATATAAAAGTGGGATTTAGGCGGGGTCAGTATTATATAGGTATGTTTTCGTGATGTTCAGTTTATTTTCATTTACAGTTATAATTGGGGGTGGGGGTGGTACCTTCCAATGCACCAAAATTATTGACGAGTTTTTGGTTACAAACTAATGAAATTTTGGAAATTTGTTTACTAAAGGCGTCGCTTTAAAACCATATAAAACTGTTTTAGATGCGTTTTAAAACATTATTTTAATTCAGCATAAAAGTTAACCCTGCGTTCCTTTTTCACTTCAGTATACATTGTGGGTATTGATTAGAAGCACTTCTCGCAGAGACTCTTCTAGTGAGGGCTATAAGTGTACAATTTACAAAGACTAACTAAATATTCGTCCCTAGCCATATAAAACTGATCCTTATTTGAATAATAATAATAATAATAATAATAATAATAATAATAATAATAAAACGGAAAAAGCTATAATTCCGTCAAAATGGTATTTGACACAACTCTGATGTGGATCTTAACGTTTACAGTAATATTTATAATTTATGTTTTTATCTGAGAAAATTTTTGTAATATTCTCAGGAGCTCAATAGCAGCACTTCGTCGGGGCGCTTCTAATGAGTACTCACGTTTTTTTTTTGTTTTTTTTTCGGGGGTGGGGGCGTACTTTTTTATGAAAAAATTGAGAAAATTATCTCAGAATTATCATCAAATACCCCTGCTCTTAACAACTCTTCTTGTGCCAGGGATTTAATTTTACCACTCTATTTGCTACTTCAGCAGACGACAAATTGATATGTTTCCTATTTTTCCCAGAAAACAGGATTTAACATTTCGTGCAAATTGTCTCCATTATGATATCCTCTCCATAATGACAAAAAAGCCTGGCATCACGAAAACATGCCTATATAATTTTGACCCCCTCAAACCCCACTTTTATATAGTAAAACTGGGGTTTACAGGGGTATACATTAGTTTTCTTATTTCTGCTCAAAACATAGATTGTGGGTACTCGTTTGAACCGCCTCGGCGAGGCGGTTCTAACGAGTACCCACAATCTATTTTTTGAGCAGAAATTTGGAAAAAAATTCAGAGTTTTTTTTTATCTGAAAATTTTCAGTTTTTGATGGTGAAATTGTCTATATATTCGAACAGGCGTGTTTTCTTAATGTCTTTGTAGCAGCACTTATGTTCCTAAGATCAAAACTGCGGTCTGACAGCTTCATAATGATCTCCAAAACAAGCATAAATAGTGGGTGAAGCGAAGTGTGTCATATTACATACCACATCTTCTTGCAGCTTAGCTGCTACGGGCTTGGGCTGTGGGAAAATTCAGCAGATGACTAAATGATGATATTTCTACTTATTTTTCCTCGAAAATAGGATCTGACACTTCATGCAAATTGTCTCCTTAGGTCTCCTTAGGAGACAATTTGCATGGTGTGTCAAATCCTATTTACTAGGAAAAATAAGAAAAATATTTCAACATGTTTTCTGTTGAAAGTTTACCTAGCATGCAAAATGTTAATGTTGTTTGTTTATTCAGAGGTGAAAAACTCTTGATGGTCTGAATTATATTTTATTAACTTTCTTCTGGTTTTCTGAAATAATAAATAAATTTGCAATGTATGTGCATATGCAGTGTATTCAAATTCATATAATAAATATGAGATGGGTCGTGAACACCAGTTTCATTTTACGAATTCTTTCTAATTATTATGTAAAGAACCGTTCACAGGAAACTAACATGATATGCGATCATCGAAACTCTGGTCAGCTGTACATTGCCAGAGTCTGATCACTGTCTACTAACTGTGCTGCCCACTATCCAATGAAAGGCTCATATGAATGCTGTGATTATATCGAGGAACATATAGTTTTCGTATTTCCGTCCGTCTGTTAACCCCTTAAAACCTAGCGTCCCATAAAAGGGACATTGGAAAACACTGTAGACTCAGATCAGACGCCGCAAAACGCGGCGTCTGATCAGGGTCTACACTGTTTGTAGTAAGTCCAGAAAATTCTACAAAACATGATAATAATAAAATCTAACCAGCCATCCCTTACATAGGAAATGGACCTGTCTAGAGCTTTATGGTAGAAGAGTCCACTCGGCATAAATGGGTTAATTTGTTTCCAAGTTCGTCCGTTATTTCTCCGTGGCATAACTTCCATATCTTATGATAGATCAATTTCATATTTGGTATGATCTTAGATATTGGTCCAAAATTGTATGCAGTTTCATCTCACCCCCATACGGTGACCTCATGGTGAAGGTCACGGACTTGGAACTTTTGTGTTTAAGTTTTGCGTTAAAAGCTTTTAGGACCATATCATTTCCAAACCATTGACTGGGTATTGTTCATATATAGTATGTTGGTCCAAAATTGTACGTAGTAACATCCCCACCCCACTGCACGCCCTCAAGATCAAAGCCATACTCTTAGAATTTATGTTTAAGCTTTGCGTTAAACTTATTTTAAAACCACAAGATTTCCAATCCATTGGATGGATTTTGTTAATATACAGTATGATAGTAGATATTGGTCCAAAATTTTACGCAATATTTTCCAAACCCACTTACCTGACCTCAAGGTCAATGTCACAGAATTTTTGTTTAAGTTTTTGCATTAAAGTTTTTTGGACCATCTTTTTTCCAATCTGTTTTGTTCATATATAGTATGATGAAAGAATTTGGTTCAAAGTTTTACGCAGTACCTTCCCCACCCACCTACCTGACCTCATGGTCAAGGTCACAGACTTAGAGTTGTTATCTTTAAATAAGTTTTGCGTTAAAGATTTTAGGACCACATTGTTTCCAAACCATTGGATGGATTGGGTGGATTTGTTCATATATAGTATGATGATAGATAGCCTAGCTACTAGGCCAATATATAAGTATGTTTGTCACTTTTTGTTTACTCATTATTACTCAGCAGATGTCATTTTACTCAGATAAATGAGCTGACTATGGCAGAGGCGGATCCAGGATTATTTAATAGGGCTGGGAAATCAAAATTTCTGAGAGGGGATTCGACTTGATCAAATTACCTTACTTTAACTACGTATTTGGACAGACAGGCCTAAGCAAAGTGTTTAGACCCAGATCAGGCACAGAGGTTATAAAACTTTTTCATACTCAACTCAGCTGAGCATGAAATTTGTCCTGCTAATAAATCTCTGTTTCTGTTTCTTTTCATAAGAGACTTCATTCACTCATGAATATTACATCTCTGGTGGCGGATGGAAAAGAAAAAGCAAGGAAAATTAGGATAGAAAGAAGTATAGTGGATAGATAATAGAAAATAAAAAAGGAAAGATTCCAGTCTGCATTTTCGAATCTTCATTGGGTATCAGACCAGTCCGGTTACAGCAGCTGCCCCTGGGTATGGTCGCCCAACCGGCATAGCATTAAACCCCTCTGAACCTACTTACGGGCTGGTTATGTTGCTTAGAACCTAAGAAAGGATAGCCCCTGCTTGAAGTATACCAAGTCAGGGGCCTCAGCAACCTCTGCTAAAAGAGAATTCCAAATATGTATAACCCTAGGAAAGAAGCTGAATTTGAAGGTATCTCTGTCTTGGCTGGATACTGCCACAGCTTCTTTGTATGGATTGCCATGGTTCATGCTCGGGATGGGGTGGGGGTAACTTGGGGATAATTACTTTGATAAACCAAAGATGATCCTACACACTCGTTTGCTGTTGCTACACTTTTAATATTGTGCTCTGATTAATTGGGTGATTTATTACTGGTAGTTAGACAAATCTCGCAGTCAGTTCATTGAATACCGAGAGAAGAAGTAGCCTCGGAAAATCTCTGAGCGAAAAATATGTGCATATACCGAGATGTCAGAAAAAAAAAGTGGAACCTTTCATATGGCCAGTCAAGAAAAAATCTGAGTCCTACTTGTTGAAAAAAGGGGGCTAATCATGTACCTGGCAGCGCTGAAAAAGGTGGCCATTCGGCACGCACATCCGTACTATGCCATATATTGTAAGTTAACCTCCCCCGCCCCCCTCCCCCCACTCCAACCACCCGCGAGGGTTCATGTCGATGCCGGTGTTAGGTATGGAGCAGCTGGTACATCCACTAGGTCGTTGATGATCTTGTACAACATGACAAGCAGGAGTTTAGTCCTTCTCGACTCTAGTGTTTCCCATCGCAGACCCTTAAGCACACTGCTTGTGTTGTGGTATCTGTTGGTGCAATACCTTCTCAGGACCATTTCTAGTTTGTACTTCGATCGGACTGTATGAGGGTTCCAGACAGAAGCACAGTACTCGAGAGTGGGGCGGACTAGAGTGGCATAGGCTGCCGACTTCGAATCACAACTTCTTACCCGAAGGTTCCTAGAAAGCCTGGGGTACTATTGGCCTTTTTCATCTCAAATTACTAACATTTGCAAATTAATTCTTGCTAAACACAGCGGATCATGAAAATGTCTGCTAATAAATAAACTATTTCGTATTTATTAGTGGGTGGTTGGGTGGTGTGAAGGTGTCATGTATCTTTTGTCACCCGGGGCGTCCAGCTGATATTGGCTGATAGTTGGGCAAGGCCTGCTATCCTTGTAGCAGGTAAGGGTAGGGAGGTGATGTTTTTATTTCTTCTGTTTCTTCACTTTCATTCCTGTTTCTCTTTCTTCCCTGTCCCTCCCTTTCATCTCTTCTGCTATCTCTTCTGTCTATTTTCTCCCTTTCTCTGGGAGACGACACAAAATGACCCACAAGGGTTGACGTGTCGTTAAACCCCAACTCAATCAATCAATCGTATTTATTAGCAAAGAAAATTTCATGCTTAGCTGACTGAGTAGGGCATGAGTTGAGCATGAAAACTTCGGGGCCAGAACGTGCCATCTGATCAGGATCTACACTGTTTGCCACTCATCCAGACACATTCACATACATGTAGCAGAATGGAATTGTTGAAATTTTAGACATATAAAAGTAAAGTCATTTCGAAAACATGCCTATTTAAATATACTGAAAATTTTACCATAAAAAAAAAAAAAAAAAAAAAAAAAAACCCAAAATTTTCAGATAAAAAATTCTGATATTCTTCATATTTCTGCTCAAAACACAGATTGTGGGTACTCGTTAGAACTGCCTGGGCGAGTCGGTTCTAATGCGAACCCACAATCTCTCGACAATCTACGTTTTTGAGCAGAACTAAGAAAAAATGTATAGGCCTACCCCTGTAAACCCCAGTTTAAAAGTGGGGTTTATGGGGGTCAAAATTATATAGGCATGTTTTCGTTATGTGTGCGAATATTTAGGGTTAATACGGAGTCCAAGGGGACATCCTGTGAACTCCCGCTGGATCCGCCAATTCCTGAACAATAAAAAAATGGTCATAATCAAGTACGAACACTATTGTTATGAAACGCTTGATCGACGACAACTCGAGAGCCAATCAGATTTTAGGTGAACATTAACTTTCACGTAGCACGTGCGGATGAACAAGAAAAATATTCTACGACGCCATTTCTATGTTTTGTGTTGTAATTTCGAAAAAGGCGGGCGTTCGGTTCTTTAAAGCAGGTATGTAATTTTGCATTTATTTATTTTATTTCTGTCATATGTTACGAAATACACATTTTGTGCGGGAACTCGTAGTTTCAGAATTTTCCGCTGCCCCAAAATCTCCAAATTGGGGGGAAAAGATCATCTGGTGGAATGCTGGCAGCACCCTTTAGACCTTTGTACAGAAGAATCAGTCTATATCTGCTGTCTCTCCTCCTTTTTCTTGAGAGACTCCCATTTTAGGAAACCTGGCAATTTTTTTAAAATCACTTTAAGGGAACAAGGCTGATTATTTTTAGGGAACATGAACCCCTACCCCTCTAACACACACTCTCACCCCCTCTTGCATGTGGAATAGTGGGGACAACTTCTCCATCACAGCTCTGCTAAATACACCACACTGTAAAAGTCCCCCCCCCCCCCACACACACACAGAGTAGTTCCAGCTGTTTTGGCACTAAATCATGATTGTATTTTCCAGGCACTGTGTGGGCATTCAAAAGGTAATGGCCCCGCACATCAGTCCCACCATTCCCCATAGAGGGAGTGGGGCAGTGGATACAAATTACTGGGGCATAAATTGAACATTATTGGGGGGCAAGATCTTGTTTATTGCGCTGCCCCACTCCAGAAGCGTCCATGTATTCGAGTGGTTAGCGCTTCTGACCTCATTACTGGGTGCTTGTTTTGAATCCCACTGGAGGCAGAGTTTAGCTCATGACTTGTATGGTGCTTCACTGAACAGAGCCTTTCATTATCACTGTTATATATGACTTTAATGATGTTGAAAGAGACATAAAATGCCAAATCATCATCATACTGTCCCATCTCCCACCCAATCCCCTTTTTATAGGACACCATAGCTCCAGATAAGAGGTGTCCACATTTTTTATTTCTGTACAAAACGATTTGTATAGGTATTCATTAAAAGCTCCTTGCCGAGGCACTTGTAATCATACATGCCATAACCTCAGTTGGTCAATCTGTGAGATCTGAGAAAAATTTAAGTGATTTCAAAAAATTCTGTGAGATTTTTTCTCGGCGCTGTATTTTGTCATACGAAGTAATTTTCGAAATTTAAAGCTTATTTATTTGAAAGGCGTGACTTCTGCAGGAGTCTTTAAAGTGTTTAAATAATGAGGGCCAGCAAACTTTATCCCTCTTGCAGCATTCATGTCTTTAAAATCAAAATAAATATCTTTAATAACATGATATATGACACCCCCTTATAAAGGGAGACAATAGACCATGCAGGGTTGAAATGGACAGAATATACCTTTTTCTTGGATGCTGGAGATGCTTTTGCATCAGGAGAAGCAGGGCGCTTGGGCATGATACTGGCAGTACTTCAAATTTAAGAATAATTTATGACTAAAATTATCTGCATTTTATATAAAGATATCAACATCTGCTTGAGCAACCCTAATTCTATTCTTTATACATGTGACAATTATTGCAAACAAAACAAAAAAATATACAACATAAAAGGGGCCGCTAATTATCACAAATACTTACCCTAAGACCAGACACAATACGCCAACCCCATTTTTCTTCAAGCCAGATCATTGGCGCATGCCATTATCTCATCCACTAGCGTAGCTGATCGTCTTTAGTTGACCCAGAAAGCGTGTCCGATTGACCAATCTGTCATTTAACACCTTCTTAATCATTTAATTACTATTGTTTATCATGTTTATTGCGGAATCAACACCGTCCACCGTCACAGGTCATGGGGATACCTTTGCACTTATTTTGACACTTGTTATCGGCTTTTGATTCAACGTAATAGAATACACTTCTATTGATCCGGAAACCAATACTACAGTGACTGTCTACAAAAAAGGTGCCTTAAGATTTTTTTCGATGGGGTTTTTCGATTCCGTGAGTTTTACCGCTCACGGCGTGAGCCCGTGAGAAACGTCAGAATTACGTGAGGTTTTTCCTCACGGCATGAGACTTGGCATGTTGTGTAATGAGTACCCACAATTAAAAAAAAAGTTTGTTTTTGTGCAGAATTAAAAAAAAAAGAGATGTACCAGTACTTTCCAGTTAAAACTAGTGCCTTATCTGGAGCTATTGAACATCTTGAGTTCAACTGGTCCTTGAAAAGGATAATGATCAACAAATGGAGCTGCTCCTATTTTGATTGGTGGAGATTTCTGCTGTGGAGACATGAAATGGAAAGACATACAGATATATCCGGACACTGAAAAGGTAAACACAACAGAAACTTTTGAATATGAATGAACATTGTCTTAGTCAAGTTGTTTTCAGTATAAGCCAATTGGGGATCAAACCCACAACCAACAAAACCAAATGCGGCTCTGACATTTACCGTATCCGACCTAATAACCGCACTGTGCACTTAGGTTTTTCAAAATTACTGGAAACACTCATCTGTGGTAAAATATGTACCTACCTACTTTGTTGGATGCGCGTCCGACTGGAGACCAGGAGGTCGCGGGTTCGACCCCCGCCGAGGTCGGCAACATTCTTTCGTGGAGATTGATCATGAAATATTTTCTACGGTCATTCTCTCCCTTCCGCTGATTCAAGAAGGGCAGTTGTCAGTTTCTGGCGAAAGAATGTGCACAATACTGGTTAACCGCTTGGAGGACTAAGCCTGCCCAGTAAACGTGTGGTTAGATAAACTGACCGCGCTCGACATGACCCCATTGGGTTGACTGGGCCGTAAAACCTCAACACAAACAAACCTACCTACTAAGGGTACACTGTAAAAAAGATCAGGAAAGGACTTATTTGAAAATGATCACGTGATTTTTTTTTCCAGTTTTCTTTGTAAAGGCATATGTTGTGGATACTCATTTGAATTGCATCGACAAGTCGATGCAATTCAAACGAGTTTCCACAACATATGTCTTTATGAGAAGTAGACAAAAAGTACACTTTTTGTCATCTGAAGACTTTGGAATTGTTTGACTGTGCACTTATAGGAGTATGTGCGGTAATTAGGTCGAATACGGTATGTGGAGTATCTGCCTGTGTATGCTTACACTGCTGTCAGAATAATCTGCCTCGTGGTAGCATTACTTTGATAAATCTCAGGCTTTCAAGTGGGTCCTACTTCACTACTTTTTTTATTGTTCTCCTACTTTTCCCTACTTTTTAGCTCACCTGAGCTCTGCTCAGGATGAGCTATTGTGATCACTTTTCGTCCGTCGTGCGTCCGTCCGTTAACATTTTCAAACGACTTCTCCTCTGAAGCCGCAGAGCCAATTTTGTTCAAATTTCATATGGAGCCTCCTTAGGGTGGGAGAACTAAAAATTGCTAAAATGGTCGCGGTCCATTGACCAAAATGGCCACCACGCCCATGTATGGTAAAAACCTTTAAAAATCTTCTCCTCCAGAACCAAGAATGCCTTGGGGCTGAACCTTTGCAGGAATCATCGGGGACGAGAGGTCTACCAAAATTGCTAAAAGAATTGTCGTACGTTGACGTTTGACCTTTTTACGGCAAGGTCAAGTTCGCTTCCCTATGCATTTGCAGGGATTATTCTGGCCCCAGATTTTTGTGAGAGAAAAAATCCCATTTGGACAAAAACAGTGAGAGATTTTCAAATTCAGTGAGATTTTTTTTCGTTCGCTCGGACAAACTGAGTGAGATTTTTATTTTATTTTTTTATTTATTTTTTTTGTAAAGGCCAGAATTTGTATCAGAATTGTATGTATAAGTAGTATTATTGCTTATTTTGTAATGTACTCTAAATCAGGTTAATAAAATTGTTGTATATAGGGTATTTGATTATTTTAAGTATCATTATTTTCATGTTTACTGCAAGTGTTTATATATAAATTTGAACTTTCTGGAAAATCATGTTTACAATAACAAGTTGTTTACATGTATATTCTTTTTAGAATTTCCAAATGGAATATTCTAGATTAAGCTATTTTTGGCATGTCACAGAACATTTAAATTTTTCTTGACAAATGCTGGAAAATAAGTGATGTCTCTAGTACTCTATTTTTTTTTTTTTTTTTTTAGAATGTGCTTTGATATTATATAAGAAGAGAAGATTTTCATATGAGCATCTTTGTACACTTTCATTCTTTATTGGATTACTTCAATGTTTCATTACTTCTGGAATTAAACTCTGAATTCAGGGACTTTAAATTGTGGGATCAGAAACTGCAATTCAAAGGATTTGTTTCAGAAATTCTTCAGGAATTATTTTTCTGGGATTTTGTGACATTATCCAATGATTTTTTTAACTGCGAGTTCCAATTCATATACTCATAATTTTTCTCTGGGACTCACAAATTTTATATAAGTGAGTCCCTGAACTCACAAAAACAGTAGATATCTGCTCTAAAATATATTACAGACTCATGATTTTATCATAGGACTCATGGAATTTCAGTTGAGACTGGATAGAATCAAACTGTAAATAAATCACTGATTATCTTGAAAGGTACAGTTTACATTTATTTTTCTGTCTTGCACATTTTCTTATTTTTTGTTATCAACTAATACTGTAAATAATTTTAAAGCTTGTTGCTGGTTTCACTTTCATTTCTTTCTCGTTACGCCTGGCTCGTAACAAAATGCAAACGGCTGAATAAGGGCTTCATGGGCTTGTTATTCATCAAGCTCAGCTCGGTCTTTTGTTTGGTCGTCATCTGAATCAGGGGAGGAGAGCGTGGCCGCTTCAGTAGAGCTGTGTTGTGCTCGAACAAGATACTTTAACATGTTGCCATCCCGACTGGACGGCTTCGGGTCGGATAATTTTCTTTCTTTTTTTTCCGAGTCGGCGGACATGTTTTTGCTGACTCGAGGTAGCGATCAAATAAACGCTTACTTAAACCAGAGGCCGACAATGAGTTTCTACGATAAAGCTTTCCAATGATACAGATTAATGAATGGTTACCTGCGGTGATATGTGTAATGAATTTTGGCGCCACAATAATTCAGAAACCGGTCAAACAGAACAGTCCGATAGTCTCGAAATGAACCGCATGTGCAAAATAGGAACTTAACGGCGCGAAATGAGAAAAATTCAGCGTGCGATTTTTTTTCTCAGTCCTGGAATTTTGATGCGATTTCTTGCAAAAAAATGCGAGAATATCGCGAAATCGCGCCAGAAAATGATCCCTGCATTTGTATGGGAAAAACCTTTAAAAATCTTCTTCTCCAAAACCGAGCATGCCTTATGGCTGAATCTCTGCAAATATCTTTGAGAACAGGAGGGCTACCAAAATTGCTAAAATAATGGTCATACATTGACATTTGACCTTTTTACGGTAAGGTCAATTTTGCTTCCTTATGCATTTGTATGGGAAAAATGTTCAGAATTTCAAACAACTTCTCCTCTGGAGCCTCTGGGCCAATTTTGCTCAAATTTCATATGGAGCCTCCTTAGGTAGGGAGAATAAAAGATTACTAAAATGGTCACGGTTCGTTGACCAAGATGGCCACCATGCCCATATATGGTAAAAACCTTTAAAACTCTTCTTCTCTAGAACCGAGGATGCTTTGGGGCTGACTGTTTGCATAAATCATCAGGGACAGGGGGTCTACCAAAGTTGCTAAAATAATGGTCATACATTGACATTTGACCTTTTTACGGCAAGGTCAAGTTTGCTTCCTTATGCATTTGTATGGGAAAAAACATTTAAAAATCTTATTCTCCAAAACCGAGGATGGCTTGTGGCTGAATCTTTGCATATATCATCTGGAATGGGCAGTCTACCAAAGTTGCTAAAATAATTGTCATACATAGACATTTAACCTTTTTATGGCGAGGTCAAGTTTGCTTCTGTATGCAGTTGTATGGGCCCCATACATTTGTATGGAAAAAATGTTGATAATTTCAAATGGCTTTTCCTCTAACACCTCCGGGCCAGTGTTGCTCAAATTTCATGCGGAGCCTCCGTGGGCAGGAGAATGAAAGATTGCTAAAATGGGTATGGTCCATTGATCAAAATGGCAGCCATGCCCATATATGGTAAAAACCTTTAAAAAAATCTTCTTCTCCATAACCAAATAAGCTCTGGGTCCTAATCTTTGCACAAATTATGGGGGACAGGAGATCTACCAAAATTGCTAAAATGATGATTCTATGTTGACATTTGACCTTTTTACCTCCAAGGTTAAATTTGCTTCCGCATTTGTATTGGCCGTATACGTTTATATTGAAAGTATCGAAGTGATTTATAGATCAACAGTAGTTAAAATTGTTCTGATTGGAAATCTAAGATGGCCATCATCTGATTTATATTTATAATATTTCCCTGCCACTGTTCTGTTTACATGTATAAAATCGTGATTCTTCAGAAACCACTAAGCCAATTTCCACCAAATTTCACATTGATCCCTCTGTTGAAATGTGATTGATAGTTTACTCAAATGATCATGCTCCATTGACTGTCAGGCCCATATATTCTTCTTCAAAACTAAGAACTGCTCAAATGATGATATTTTCATTAGTTGCGATGATAGGATTGGAAAAATGTTGCATACCATCTGCATGTCTGCAGTGGCTATGTCACTCAGGTGAGCGAATCGTGGCCCGTGGGCCTCTTGTTTATTTTTCTCCTACTTTTCCCTACTTTTTTATTTTTCTCCTACTTTTCCCTGCTTTTTTTCTGAAAATGCCCTACTATCCCTACTTTTAGTCAAAAAATGTTTGAAGCAATCAAAATTTGTATTTTTTTTTTTTTTTTTTTCTTTGCTCGCTCGGAGTTTGTAAAAATCAGATCAGCTTAATCTGAGAAGCTACGATGCAAAAGTTTATGAAATATTTTTTTTTTTACTTCAGCTGTAACTCCTTTTTCGGAACATTTATTTTGATGTTTCTTTGCCATGGTAATGTAATGTTAATGTTGAGAGAAAACTTTGTTTGCATATATATTTTTCTGAGTCTAAAAACTCAGAATGTCCCTACTATCCCTGCTTTTAATGATTGGCATTCCTACTTTTGCCCTACCTTTTCAAAATTTTGAACACTACTTTAGCCCTTCTTTTTCATTTGATGGGTGTAAAATTCTAATCGCCCACTCACATCTGTGAGTAAATTTTAAGGCAGGACAAGTGAGATTTACAGAATTTTCTTTGTTTTTAGCATCTAAATGAAAGTTTTGATCTTAAGGGCGAGTAAGTTTTGAGGGAATTTTACACCTCTGATTGAGTGCACTTGAAAGCCTGAAATCTGTCAATGGAGACCCCGTGTTTCCTATAATATGTGGTCAAAATAGATGTATGTAGACGTTTTACATTATTACACAAAGTTTCAGAATTTTGGGGTTTTTAAATTTGATTACACTTTGTGTAATTTTGTTTTAATATAAAGTTTTAGGGGGAATAAATAAACTTAAATGTCCCCACTAACCTAATTTCTTCCTGTTCTCCATATTAATATAATGGAAATGCTACATATTTACAATACAGCCAATGTGTCTTTCCAATTTGTCACAAGTCTATAAGGTGACAGTCTGTCACTGTGACAAAGCCTGATGTCTCCTTCAACAGTTACCCTGTCATGGTGACAAATTTCAACCAGCGAGACAGGTGAAATGGTCCCGATAATTTGGCAGTATGCACCGTGACCCAGCGAGGCCTAGGTGGCTTAGTTGGATGCACTGTATGACTGGAGACCAGGAGGTCGCGAGTTCAACCCCCGCCAAGGTCGGGAACATTCTTTTGTGGAGATTGATCATGAAATATTTTCTATGGTCATTCTCTCCTTCCCGCTGATTCAAGAAGGGCAGTTGTCAGTTTCTGGTGAAAGCATGTGCACAATACTGGTTAACCGCTTAGAGGACTAAGTCTGCCCAGTAAACATGTGGTTAGGTAACTGACCGCGCTCAGCATGACCCCATTGGGTTGACTGGGCTGTAAAACCTCAACACAAACAAAAGACATTTATTGCATGATTATGTAATCGTTATTGTCAAGTTCAATTTGCCTATTGACACTGATCAGGCTGCTTGGATGCACAGACTTAACTGGTCTCCGTTGATCACTAACAATGACCTGCAAAGACTAGGATCAACATGTGTCTTCTATGAGAGACGATTTTGCTCATCTCTGATAGTCCTGCTCATGTGATCACAGGCTGCACAAATGCACAGGCTAATCTTAGTCTTCGCCGCTGGTCACAGAGGAATCTACAAAGATCAACATGTGCAACACTGTGTAAGGTATGGGCCTGCGGCCAAGTTAGGCATATGCGATTAGACTCAGATCACAGAGCAACAGATAATTTTGGGGGCATTTAGGTTTGTTTGTGTTGAGGTTTTACGGCCCAGTCAACCCAATGGGGTCATGTCGAGCGCGGTCAGTTTACCTAACCACACGTTTTCTGGGAGGCTTAGTCCTCTAAGCGGTTAACCAGTATTGTGCACATTCTTTCGCCAGAAACTGACAACTGCCCTTCTTGAATCAGCGGAAGGGAGAGAATGACCGTAGAAAATATTTCATGATCAATCTCCACGAAAGTATCTTACCAGCCTCGGCGGGGGTTGAACCCGCGACCTCCTGGTCTCCAGTCGGACGGCGCATCCAACTGAGCCACCGAGGTCGGCAAGGGGGCATTTAGGTATTTAACCCCATCAACACTTAGTTGGTAAAATCAAGATTAATTGTCGGTTTGAGGAAAGATACCCCCAAAATGAAAATTAATTGGGTTAAAATTTTAAAACAGAAAGAAAGAGCAAACAAAAAACCTGATTTAGGTATCTAAAACATGGTATTGCTTTATACCTTTTTAATTTTGTGACAGTTTTTGTCATAGGAAGAATAAAAACACCTATTTTGTGCAGTAATCATAATATAAAGTTGTAATCATGTGCTTTTCTGGCCTTGAAATTTTTTATTTTTACCCATGAATTTGGTAATAATTGGGTACTTTGTCAAATCAGTTGGGTATCAATACCCAGGTTTTTGAAAATGATTGAGTATTTAATCAAAACATTAGGGTATTTTACACTGATACTACCCTTATCTCTTGTCCTGGATCAGACTGCACACATGAGTAGGCTGATCCAAGTCCTCGCTATCGCAAAACAACCTGCAGAAACTCAGATCAACCTTTGCATCCACTCTGCAGGGCAAGGGTTTTTGCTTTTCTCTTTGGGTAGTTCTGCAGCTGTAGAACGCTCGTAAGATCAGTCTGTTTGGATATGAAAGCTGGTCCAAGTCTTCAATATAGGCTTAACTATAGCAGTTTCCCTTGCTCCCAGCAAAGTTTGAGGATTGTTCTGTATGATTTGGTATTTAGTCATACCCATACCGGTAACCAAAAAAGCATGCCAAAAGTGCATGTGCATCAGAATTTCCTTCGCAAGCGCCATGTTAGGATGAAGCAGAATTTGTCTGAAATTTGACGTTTTTCTCCATTTGGTTTGTTTGCATGTTCCCCACATTTATTTCTGTTACAAAGTTTTTTGTTGTTTTTTTCATCCGGATATTATCATGTGTGGATTTTTATAGTAATTTTCTCGCTTTGGACTCTGTCCATAATCCGGGTCATTGTCGCACATTATCGTGACTTCTTTGTTTACCTTTGTTATGTCCCAAATTCATAGTTCCTGCTGTCACATTAAGGCCTCTTTGGACAATCACTTTACTAGCTTCTCTTGTTCTTGTTGCAGCTTTGAGTATAGGTTCTCTATTTGCAGAGAGTGGGATAGACCTGTTTGGACTCTCGACCTAGACAGCATGATAGCAGTGGACCTAGGAGAGGCCCTCATCATGGAGGTTCTGGCTCTCAGGGAAGGGGTAGCCATACCCCCTCCCGAGGAGGTGCCTCCAATATCTCCAGTCAATGAAACAGTCTCTCCACTGCCTCATCTTCATAAGGATTATCCAGCTGGAGGATGATTGGCCAAATTAAAAAAAAGTTAGGAAGAAATAAACAGAGGACTCGTGGGTCCTTTCTGTTATAAGAAAAGGTTACAAAATTCCTTTCATAAGAAGACCCTTCCTATCCCCAATGCCTGTTTTTCGTCTGCAGACCGAAAGTCTAATTCTGGAGAAGGAGGTCCAGAAACTCCTACTCAAAGGGGCAGTGGAGAAGATAAATCCAGAAGATACAGGATCTATTTCGAAATATTTCTGGTTCCCAAAAAGAATGGGAAATTAAGTCTAATAATAGATCTGTCCAAACTGAATTCCTCCCTGGACATTTAGTCTTTCAAAATGGAAACAGCAAACAAAGACAGTCGATCCAACCTAACAATTGGGCGTTCTCTTTGGTTCTGACAGATGTATACCTCCATGTTCCCATTCATTGGCAGTCACGGAAGTATCTTCATTTTTTAGCGGGCCCCTGTCGCATAATGGATAGGAGAGTTGACTTTTAATCCATTAGGCTTCTCATTGCTGTGGTTTGAGCCCTGCTTGGTTCACATGTGAAAGCCAAGTTCTGCTTACGGATGGTCAAGTGGTTTTTCCCTGGGTTCTCAGGTTTTAGTCCATCTTTGATGAACGATTGGCTCGATATAAATGAAAGATTCTTAAAAGGGCTGTAAAACCAAATCAAAAAAAAAAGAAGAAAAATCTTCGGACAGACTTCCTCTTTCTTTTAAGGGTTAGGCATTTCAAGGCCTTAACTTTTGGCCTTGAAACAAGATCTGTTTGTTTTCACCGGACTGAAATTTCTGGCGATATTCAACAAGATTAGCTAACATCAGTGCAAGATTGTTCTGGAAGCACCTCATTGGTCCGTAATGTCTTGGTACTTCGGTTATAAGTAGAACCTCCGATAAAATTTCTTCTGACGCAATTAAATTTTGTGAGGCAAAATGTGGAAAGTAAAGCTTAAGGCTTGAATATTATGCGTGAAGCAATCAGAAATTACAGCTTTTTGAAAAAAAGTTGCAGAGCAGGCTTCAAAAGCAAGACATTTATTTATGAGAAAAGTCTGTGTTGCAATATGTAAAATCTTCTCCGATCGGTGTCGTTGCAGGAAAATTGATTCTGTTGCGGCATCTCCAGCACATATAGCAGATTCTTTGCTACACATTTTTATGCCCCTGCATCGGATGATGCAGGGGACATATAGTTTTTCCGGTTTTCTGTACATGCGTACGAATGTACGTCCTTCTGTACGAATGTGTGTACGTACGTGATCATGTTAGACTCAGGTTAAGGCATTTGTACAAGGTAGAATTTTGCAGTTTTATAGTCAGGTACCCCCACAGCAGGGGCATCCGTGTACTGTGGACACATTTCTAGTTCAAGAGAAAAAATGCCAAGTAAGCACTGTTAGGGGATATAGGTCTGCTATTTGTAATACTTTGATTCAAGTCAGACTGAAAGTTTGGATCTAATCCTGTCATTTCTGAATTTATCACATCAATGGAATTACAGAGGCCTGTCCAAAGGTTTTAGCTCTGAAATGGGACCTTTCTTGTGTTCTTTCTGCATTATGTTCTGAGCCATTGCATCAAGCTTCTAGATTTTATCTCACTTTAAAAACTGCATTTCTCCTTGCTTTGGCAATGGCGAGACGTGCGAGTGAAATCAATGCACTGTCCATAGATTCAGGACATATCAGATTCAATCAGGCTGTTGGGTCTGTCTCTCTAAGAACACAACAAGGCTTTTTAGCCAAAAATCAATTACCATCTGTTTATGCAGATCATGATGATATTTTGGTTATGTATTTACAAGAGTTGGATAAGAGACAAGGCCCCGCCTGTTTCAGCTGTGATTGACATTCAAAGAGAATTATAGGTATTGTTGAGGATGAAAGTGTCACTCGGTTTTGGTGATGTTAAGTGCATGCAGGCATTCAATGTGTATTTTTCGGACAAAGTTTTGTGTTGTGGCGATCAGTGATATATTATGTAAGAACATGCACTGATATTATTGTTGCTGGGGAAATTAGTTATTTACTTGTAAGAAATGTTTTAATATGTTAAATATAGCAGCTTCTGGAGAAAATGTACAGGACAGTACCAGTGAAAATGGAGACCTACATGTATCGAGAGAAGATACTGTTTCCTTAGTGAAGACAGTCATTAGTTCAGAATTTAGAGATTTAAAGAAACAATTATTAAACACTAATAAGCCTGTTAACTACTTAGAGAAAGTACCCGGAGGAAGGAAATATCAATTTTAAATACACAGGGAACCAGAAACAATACAATTTTAATTATTCTGTTCTGTTGAAACTGGAGGAATTGAAAAAATTGTTTGAGATATCTGTTGTCGAAGACATCGAAGCTTCAATAGATGAGATAGTAAAGGACATTAACAGTCGTAATAAACTGATAATAGCGGATAGAACGGAGGGTGGGTGGACAACTGTCAAAGAAGTCACATGTAAAAGTGATCCCTGGTGAGGAATTAGCCCTGCAACATCAGCTTCTTGTATGCGACAAGGATTAATGTGCCACCTTTATCCAAGCGCAAGTTCACCCCTCTCCTTAAAGTTTGGAAGCTTAAAGACCCTCAGGCGAGCAGTCATTTCCAGGAGGTCTTCAACTTGCATGTGAGTGTGTCTGCAGGTGTAGCTGATGCTGCCACTGAGAATATCTGGAACAATATCAAGACTGGCCTGCTCAAGACAACTGAGGAGGTGTGTCGCACAAACCGGCCCCACTGTTGGCGTCATGAAACTTAGTGGTGGAATGAGCACATGAAAGAGGCCATTGCAGCCAAGCGGAAAGTTTTCAAGGCCTGGAAGACTGGTAAAGACACTAGGGCTTCATATGATGCAGCCAAACGCAATGCCAGACATGCAATGCACCATGCTCATCAAGAAGCTGACAAGAAAGTCTATGAGAATATTGACCTCAAGTCTTCAGATGTCTACCACCTCGCTAACCAGTTTAGAAGAGAGAATGCTGATATTTTTGGTGACAAACCGGTGAAGAATGATGCAGGGGAGATGTAAACGAGTGAAGACTCAAAGCAGAAGGCCTGGTTAGAGCACTACCAAAGGCTTCTCATCGTTGAGTTTGACTGGGACCAAGATCACCTGTCTGACAAACCACCAGTGGAAGGTCCACCCATCCCAATCACCATTGATATGGTTAAGAACGCTATCTCTCAGATGAAGGTAGGCAAAGCACAGGGCCCATCAGACATAGTGGTGGAGATGATACAAGCAGCCGTGACACAGGCATTTCCATGATCCATGACCTCGCAGCTGCAGTCATTCATGATGGCAAGTTACCTTCTGACTGGGAGAGCTCTGAGTTTGATTGTCTGCCTCCACAAGGGTAAGAGGGGTGCATTGTAAAGGGGCAACTACTGGGGTCTCAAGCTGACAGAGCAGGTCATGAAAGTCCCGGGGAATATTGTGGATGTCCTCATTAGACAGTTGGTGTCAATCACTCATTCTCAGTTTGGCTTGTCCCAGGCAGAGGCACAACAGAGGCAATCTTTGTTGTCAGGCAGCTGCAAGAGAAATATCTAGCTGCCAACAAGAAACCCTTCATGGCTTTCGTAGACTTGAAGAAGGTGTTTGATTGAGTGTTTCAGAAGGTCATCTAGTGGGCGCTGAGAAAACCTGGTGTGGAGGAATGGATTGTGCGACTGGTGCAGGCAGGGCTCCGGAAAACCGGAAAAAAAGCTGGTCTGGACCGAAATTAAGAATTCTACACCCCAAAATGCTAATCAGTCGGTCCAACAGGTTTGTGCCTTGAACCCCATTTTTCCCAAACCAACGAATCAATGATGTCTAAAAAATCACAAACGGTCAAGTCTTCCCAAACTGACAATGTCTGCGCACCTTTTAAATGCGATATAATGGTAGTTAAAAGGATCTAAACGGTCATTTGACACGTATATTGGAGAGACACATGAATACTGGCAACCTACCGCAGCACAAATTAATTACGTCATTATCCAAACATTGTCAAAAAATCAACACTTCACTGACCTTTGTGCGGTTAACAAGCAATTAACACGAATCATCAGTAACGGTAGTCTGATAATTAATCCGTTTGTGTGACACGTGTGAATACACTGAGACTGCAAAACATCCAGGTGCAGTCGGCGTGTCCAAAAGATCAAAGGTCGCTTTACCGAGAGTGATAAAAGAATGCACCGCTTGAACGCACCCGTTTTCTTCCTCTTCTTTTTTGTTTTGATCAACACGGTTTGTCAGTCCCAGATTTGATAAATTAATTCCCGAACCATGTACGTCCTGATCAGATGTCGCATACAACGGCGTCTGATCTGGGTATTATTGATTGATTTTTTAGCTCACCTGAGCTCTGCTCAGGATGAGCTATTGTGATCACTTTTCGTCCGTCGTCCGTCCGTCCGTGCGTCCGTCCGTCCGTCCGTGCGTCCGTCCGTTAACATTTTCAAACGACTTCTCCTCTGAAACCGCTGAGCCAATTTTGTTCAAATTTCATATGGAGCCTCCTTAGGATGGGGGAACGAAAAATTGCTAAAATGGTTGCGGTCCGTTGACCAAGATGGCCGCCACGCCCATATATAGTAAAAACCTTTAAAAATCTTCTCCTCCAGAACCGAGAATGCCTTGGGGCTGAACTTTTGCAGGAATCATCGGGGACGGGAGGTCTACCAAAATTGCTAAAAGAATTGTCGTACGTTGACGTTTGACCTTTTTACGGCAAGGTCAAGTTTGCTTCCCTATGCATTTGTATGGGAAAAACCTTTAAAAATCTTCTTTTCCAAAACCCAGCATGCCTTATGGCTGAATCTTTGCATATATCTGTGGGAACAGGAGAGCTACCAAAATTGCTAAAATAATGGTGGTACATTGACATTTGACCTTTTTACGGTAAGGTCAATTTTGCTTCCTTATGCATTTGTATGGGAAAAATGTTCAGAATTTCAAACAACTTCTCCTCTGGAGCCTCTGGGCCAATTTTGCTCAAATTTCATATGGAGCCTCCTTAGGGTGGGGGAACAGAAAATTGCTAAAATGGTCACGGTCCGTTGACCAAGATGGCCGCCACGCCCATATATGGTAAAAATCTTTAAAAATCTTCTTCTTCAGATCCGAGAATGCCTTGGGGCTGAACCTTTGCAGGAATCATTGGGGACGGGAGGTCTACCAACATTGCTAAAAGAATTGTCGTACGTTGACATTTGACCTTTTTACAGCAAGGTCAAGTTTGCTTCCCTGTGCATTTGTATGGGAAAAACCTTTAAAAATCTTATTTTCCAAAACCGAGCAGCCTTATGGCTGAATCTTTGCATATATCTTCGGGAACAGGAGGGCTACCAAAATTGCTAAAATAATGGTCATACATTGACATTCGACCTTTTTACGTTAAGGTCAATTTTGCTTCCTTATGCATTTGTATGGAAAAATGTTCAGAATTTCAAACAACTTCTCCTCTGGAGCCTCTGGGCCAATTTTGCTCAAATTTCATATGGAGCCTCCTTAGGTTGGGGGAACAAAAGATAGCTAAAATGGTCATGGTTCGTTGACCAAGATTGGCGCCATGCCCATATATGGTAAAAACCTTTATAAATCTTCTACTCTAGAACCGAGGATGCTTTGGGGCTGAATGTTTGCATAAATCATCGGGGACAGGGGGTCTACCAAAGTTGCTAAAATAATGGTCATACATTGACATTTAACCTTTTTACGGCAAGGTCAAGTTGCTTCCTTATGCATTTGCATGGGAAAAAACATTTAAAATCCTTAATCTCCAAAACCGAGGATGGCTTGTGGCTGAATCTTTGCATATATCATCTGGAACAGGCAATCTACCGAAGTTGCTAAAATAATTGTCATACATTGACATTTAACCTTTTTAGGGCGAGGTCAAGTTTGCTTCTGTATGCATTTGTATGGGCCCCATACATTTATATGGAAAAAATGTTGATAATTTCAAATGGCTTTTCCTCAGACGCCTCCGGGCCAGTGTTGCTCAAATTTCATGCGGAGCCTCCGTGGGCAGGAGAATGAAAGATTGCTAAAATGGGTATGGTCCATTGATCAAAATGGCTGCCATACCCATATATGGTAAAAACCTTTAAAAATCGTCTTCTCCATAACCAAATATGCCCTGGGTCCTAATCTTTGCACAAATTACGGGAGACAGGAGACCTACCAAAATTGCTCAAATTATGGTTCTATGTTGACATTTGACCTTTTTGCCTCCAAGGTCAAATTTGCTTCCCTATTTGTGTGGGCCCTATACATTTATATTGAAAGTATCGAAGTGACTTGCAGATCAACAGTAGTTAAAATTGTTCTGATTGGAAATCTGAGATGGCCATCATCTGGTTTATATTTATAATATTTCCCTGCCACTGTGCTGTTTACATGTATAAAATCACGATTCTTCAGAAACCACTTAGCCAATTTCCACCAAATTTCACATTGATCCTTCTGTTAAAATTCAGAAACCACTTAGCCGAATTCCACCAAATTTCACATTGATCCTTCTGCTGAAATGTGTTTGATAGTTTATTCAAATGATCATGCTCCATTGACTGTCAGGCTCATATATTCTTCTTCAAAACTAAGAACTGTTCAAATGATGATATTTTCATTAGTTGCGATGATAGGACTGGCAAAATGTTGCATAACATCTGCATGTCTGCAGTGGCTATGTCACTCAGGTGAGCGAATTGTGGCCCGTGGGCCTCTTGTTTTTTTTTGTTTGTTGATTGCCGTAACACGCGAGTATAATTCAAGGTAGATTTCACGGTAAAAATAAGTAATGCACCACTTGCGCTAGACAAGATTATCAGTGCTTAAAATTTAAGCAATCTGGTCAAATCTTGAAACATTGAAAACTGCAAAACCGCCCGTGGCGCAGGCCTTTTTTATTAGACCTCAGGGAATCAGTTGTTTATAAATAGTTTAGGAAAACCCTGCAGAGGTGGAAAAAAAACCCCGTCTTTTTGTTCATTCTTTCTTTTTACATACATGTCTGTATTTATTGATGACGCCAGCTTTGATCATGCTCGTTATACCTGGACTTCCGTCATATAACGGAGTTGAGGTGTATTATTTAAAAGGAGTTATTGGACTGCCAATTGTCATTAGTTTTCGTGATAGGTGATATATATATATATTTTTTGGAAATGGGCTCACTGATGACGTCATCGTCATGGGCTGGACCGATTCAGATTTAAAAATTTCCAGAGCCCTGGGTGCAGGGTATGTATGCCAAAATGTGGAGCCATGTCCCTGTTAGTGAAGGGTACAGTAAGAGTTTGAAGTGGAAGTCGGTGTTCACCAAGGCTTGGTACTCAGCCTGCTGCTCTTCATCGTTGTGCTTGAAGCCTTGTCATTTGAGTTCCGCTCTGGGGTCCCCTGTGAGGACCTCTATGCCGATGACCTTGTTATCATTGTTGAATCGCTAGAGGAATGTGTCAAGAGGCTCTTGACTTGGAAAGAAGCAATGGAGGAGAAAGGGCTGAGAGTAATTGCAGGAAAGACAAAGATCATGATCTGTGGTATGGGCCTGGAGCTCCTGCAGAGTTTAGGCGAGTTATCATGCGCCATCTATCACGCTGGAGTGGGCAACAACAGCATCTTCTGCACCAGCTGCAAGCACTGGGTGCACAAGAAATGCAGTGGGCTCAAGCGCTTGACAAAAGACCTTGATTAGATGTACATGGTGCCGGGGAACTGCATGCCCCTTGTATGGCAGACTACAGAGGGAAGTCCAAGTAGGACCTGACAAGCTGGAGGTGGTAGCATCCTTTTGCCACTTAGGAGACCTGCTCTCAGCAGCCAGTGGCTGTGAACTTTCAACCACAACACGTGTAAGAACTGCCTGGAAGGAGTTCAAGGAGCTGCTACCAGTTCTCTCTTCCCGCCACCTTTCTTTCAAGACACGTGGTAGCGTGTACAGCACTTGTGTGCGGAGTGTAATTCTCCATGCTAGTGAGACTTGGGTATTGACAAAGCCAAACACCCAGTGACCTTGACCTATATTTGACACATTTTACGTTGATGTTTGATAACTCCTCAACTATAAGGCCTACAACCACCATACCTTGCATTGTGCTTCTCCTTGATTTACTGAATTAGCAGGTACCTTGACCCGTGACCTTGACCCATATTTCATGCTCCAGTGACTTTTACACATTTTACGTCAACGTTCCATTATCATTGGGCTGTATAATATGAAAAGTCAGTGCTGAAGATATAGCCATTACAGGGAATGGCACTGGCCAAGAATATATGTGCCCCATTAGGCACTTTGTCTACATTTTTTTCAACCCAGTTTTCCAAGTAAGCACTGCTAAGAATGAAATAAACTTATTTAATAACCACATTCTGATTGTGGCTCCTGTGACTTTTGCGCCAGCAGGTGCGATGACGCCTTCCGCGGAATTCTTGTTTTTTATCCAAAAACTGCTGATATCTTTCTTATTTCTGCATGAAAACATGTTGGGGGTACTCATTAGAAGTGCCTAGGCGAGGCACTTCTAATGAGTACCCAAAACATGTTTTTGTAGAGAAATAAAAAAATTATTATGTGGATACCCCTCTTATCTGTAGCTATGCTGGGAGTGTCAGACCTTGCATAGTAATTGTCTGTGACATACTCTTCAAGCACATCCGCACTATGACTCAATGCCATTGACCTAGATTTCACGCTCCTTTGACTTTGCCAGATGCAGGTGTGACATCGACTTCTGCCGAATTTTTGTTTATACTTCCAGATTTAATGCCATGATCTTCAGTGTTCAGAAACAGTCTAGAGGTTTCTATCCTTCTTTCTACATGTATAGAGTAACAGCCTTTTGTGAGGATTATATGTAGATTGCAGTTGGTGAGTTTTCTTTTCACATTTAGCCAGTAACATTTTATTTTTGTAATTTTTCAGAGAACATGAGACTTGGCATTTGAGTTTCTTTACATAATTAACTGTAGAAGTGCTAAGATTAATTGTAGCAGACAGCATTCTAAATTTTTCTATTTTTTTTTTTTTAGCTCACCTGAGCACAAGGGGCTCATTGTGAGCTTATGTGATTGGCCTGTGTCCAGTGTCGTTTGTATGTAACAATTTTCTTTAAATGATGTTTCTTCCTAAACCACTTAGCCAATTTCAAAATAATTTCACACAATTGTTCCTCTTATGCCCCTTCACCAAAATCTGCTAAAAGGTTCTGCCCCATTGAACAAAATGGCCACCAGATCTAAAAATAGAAATCGCTTCAAACGACATCTCTTTAGCCAGTGGCCCTATTTCAAAGTAATTGCACAGAAGTGTTCCTCTAATGGTCCTCTATCAAAATTGCTAACATGGTTTTGCTTGGCTGAACAAAATGGCAGCCAGAACTAAAAATAGAAAAACCTTTAAACAACATCTCTTCCGTGGCCAGTCACCCAATTTCAAAGTATTCTCACAAAAGTGTTGATCTTGTCCCTTTACCAAAATTGCTAAAAACGTAACCCTCGACTGAACAAAATGGCCAAAAGAGCTAACAATAGAAACCTTTAAACGACATCTGCACAGTCAGTGGCCCAATTTCAAAATAATTTCACAGAATGTTCCTCTTTTGGCCCTTTACCAAAATTGCTGAAATTGTTCTGCTTGGCTGACTAAAATGGCCACCAGAGCTAAAAATAGAAGGAAAAAAAAAAACCTTTTAAACAACATCTCCTTGGCCAGTTGCCCAATTTCAAACTAATTTCAGATATGTTTCTCATATACTCCTTTACTGGCACAGTGGCTCAGTGGTAGAGCGTCTGCTTTGTGACCGGGAGTTGCGGCCATCTTGAAAATCTATTTTTCACTTCTTCTCCTGAACCGAAAGGCTTATTCACTTTAAACTAGTTAGGAAGCATCAGGGTTACCTGTAGATCAAAAATAGCTAAAAATCTTCCCTATCAGAAATCCAAGATGGCTGCCATGACAGCCATCTTGAAAATCTATTTCTCGCTTCTTCTCCTGGACTGAAAGGCCATTTGACTTGAAGCTTGGTAGGAAGCATTGAGGAAAAAAAAACTTGCAAAATATGTACTAAGGGTACACTTAAAACTGATCAGCAAAGGACTTGTCAAATGATGCTTACGCGATGTTGTTGTGTTTTTTTTTTTCCCGATTTTCTCTATAAGAGCATATGTTGTGGGTACTCATTTGAATTGCATTGACAAGTCAATGCAATTCAAATGGGTTCCCACAACATATGCCTTTATCAACAAGTAGACAAAAAATACACTGGCTGTATTTTGAAGACTGGAATTGCTTGACTATGCGCTTATAGGGGTATGTGTGGTAATTAGGTCGAATACGGTACTTTTCACTGTCGTCTACTGATATTTAACCCTTATCCTGCTGAACCGGGAAATACCCTGCCTTTGCAAACAGTGTAGATCCAGATCAGTTTGCTTGTGAAGAAGCCAGTCGGGCCCCCGTAGCCTAGTGGATAAGAGAGTAGACTCTTAATCCATTAGGTTTCTCACCGCTGTGGTTCGAGCCTCGCTCGGGTCACATGTGGGAAAGCCAAGTTCTGCTTACGGATGGTCAGGTGTTTTTTCTCCGGGTTCTCCGGTTTTCGCCCACCTTTGATGAATGGTCGGCTCAATATAAGTGAAATTTTCTTGAAAGGGCCGTAAAACCCAAATAAAAAAAAAAAAAATTGTGAAGCCAACTGATCTGGGTCTGCACTGTTTGCCATTAAGTATGCGAATTCATAGGAATTCATAGGAACAATCCAGATCAAGTAATCTGATTGCCTGAAATTTAAAAGTGGGCATGGCATCTTAATTTATTCAGCAGGACAAGGGTCAAGAATAGAAGGCTTAAGGTTAGTACAAAATTGTTAAGTCAAGGTGGCTAGACCTGACTTCAGATCACAAGATACCGGGCTCAAATCCTCCTGGAGGCGGAAGCAAACTCATGCTTTTTTGGTGCTTCTTTACACACAGCCGCTCCTTATTGGCCTTTCAATTTTCCGATATGGCTTAATTTTTTGAAAAGGACATATAACATCAAATCATCATCAAGCTAAAAACTTTGTCACACGACTTATGGAAATACAACAATACTACTGATATACCAGAGGAATACCCATGAAAAATACAGGAATACCTTGATTATACCCCTGACATACGAAGTATGTGGGGGTATATAGTTTTTGCTTTTCCGTTTGTTTGTACGTAAGTTCGTTTGTTTGTCTTTCTGTCACAGGGTCAAAGTTTTTGCGTTAAAGTTTATAAGACCTCATATTTTGAAGACCCTTTGATGGATTTCGTTCATATTTGGCATGATAGTAGATATAGGTCTAAAGTTTTTATCAGCACCATCCTCACCCCAGGGGTGACTTTGGGGTCAAGGTCATGGACTTAGAATTTTTGTAAAAAAGTCACAGGGTCAAAGTTTTTGCATTAAAGTTTATAAGACCTCATATTTTAAAGACCCTTTGATGGATTTCGTGCATATTTGGCATGATGGTAGATATAGGTCTAAAGTTTTTAACAGCACCATCCCCACCTGGGGGTGACCTTGGAGTCAAGGTCACGGACTTAGAATTTTCATAAAAAAAGTCAAAGTTTTTTGAGTTCAAGTTTATATAGCTATATCATCAAGACCCTTGAGGAAAATAATTTATATTTGACATGTTGGTAGATATCGGCCTAGCGTCTTACTCGGCATGATCTCCACCCTGGATGTGACAGAGGTCAAGGTCACAAACTTAGAATTTTCATATAAAAGTAAAAAAATTTACGTTAAAAGTTTATATAGCCATATCATCAAGACCTTTTATTATGCCCCCAACTTCAAAGAAGTTGGAGGGGCATATTGCTTCTGGGTTGTTCGTCCGTCCGTCCGTCCGTCCGTTCGTCACGCTTTTTGATGCATAGCATAACTTTAAAACCGTGAATGCTACTGTTTTGAAATTTCATATATGGATTCCTCATGAAAAAATAGCTGACACATATTTTTTTTTCTTGACAGGATTATGCCCCTTTTCTGAGTTATGGCCCTTTGAAAAAATATGGATGCAATCTTGTCAGCAAAATATCTCAAAAACTATTAAGCTAGAGCCTTGAAACTTGATGAATAGACTGGTAGTGATGAGTAGACAACCTGATTAACTTTTGAAGAAATTTTGAAAAATACTTCTTGAGTTATGGCCCATTGTAATTTTGGGCAATTTTACCTTGTCAGCAAAATATCTCAAAAACTGTTAGAGCTAGAGCCTTGAAACTTAGTAAATAGATTTGTAGTGATGAGTAGATGACCTGATTAACTTTTGAAGAAATTCTGAAAAATACTTCATGAGTTATGGCCCTTTGTAATTTTGGGCATTTTTATCTTGTCAGCAAAATCTCAAAAACCGTTGGAGCTAGAGCCTTGAAACTTAATGAATAGACTGGTAGTGATGAGTAGACAACCTGATTAACTTTTGAAGAAATTTTGAAAAATGCCTTTTGAGTTATGGCCCTTTGTAATTTTGGGCATTTTTACCTTGTCAGCAAAATATCTCAAAAACTGTTAGAGCTTGAGCCTTGAAACTTAGTAAATGGATTTGTAGTGATGTGTAGATGACCTGATTAACTTTTGAAGAAATTCTGAAAAATACTTCATGAGTTATGGCCCTTTGTAATTTAGGGCATTTTTAACTTGTCAGCAAAATATCTAAAAAACTATTAAAGCTAGAGCTTTGAAACTTGATGAATAGACTGGTAGTGATGAGTAGACAACCTGATAAACTTTTGAAGAAATTTTAAAATATACTTCTTGAGTTATGCCCCTTTGTAATTTTAGGCATTTTTATCTTGTCAGCAAAATATCTCAAAAACTGTTAGAGCTAGAGCCTTGAAACTTAGTAAATGGATTTGTAGTGATGAGTAGATGACCTGATTAATTTTTGAAGAAATTCTGAAAAATACTTTATGAGTTATGGCCCTTTGTAATTTTGGGCAATTTTACCTTGTCAGCAAAATATCTCAAAAACTGTTGGAACTAGAGCCTTGACACTTGATGAATAGACTGGTAGTGATGAGTAGACAACCTGATTAACTTTTGAAGAAATTTTGAAATATACTTCTTGAGTTATGCCCCTTTGTTATTTTGGGCATTTTTATCTTGTCAGCAAAATATCTCAAAAACTATTAGAGCTAGAGACTTGAAACTTGGTGAATTGATTGGTAATGATGAGTAGATGACCTGATTATTTTTTTTGTAAATTCTGAAAAATATTTCATAAGTAATGGCCCTTTGTAAATTTGGGCATGTTTCCCTTGTGAACAAAATATCTCAAAAACTATTGAAGCTGGAGCCTTGAAACTTGATGAATAGATTGGTAGCGATGAGTAGATGACCTGATTATGCCCCCAGTTTTGAATGAAATTGATGGGGCATATTATTTTGCCTTCATTTGTCCATCCGACTGTTTGTCCATTCATCAAGCTTTTTTTGTGCATGCCATATCTTAAGAACCCTGCACGCTAGGGTTTTGAAATTTTATATTTAGGTTCCCGATGAAAAAATAGCCGACCCGTATTTTGTTTCTTGTCTAGCATGTTTATTTAAAGTTATGCCCCTTTGAAAAAAATCAGAATTAAATCTTGTGAGCAAGATTTCTTGAAAAGTATTTAAGCTGGGTTCTTGAAATTCGATACAGTGAGTGGGAATGATGTGTACATTACCCGATTATATTTTGAGAGAATTCCATGAAAATATTGATAAAGTTACGGCCCTTTGCAGTTCTGCTCATTTTGACCTTGTCAGCAAGATTTCTCGAAAAGCACTTAAGCTAGGGTCTTGAAATATTATATGCTGATTGGGGATGATGTGGAGATTACCTGGTTTGTTTTTTAGGGAATTCCATGAAAAATTGATGTAGTTGTGGCCCTTTGTAGTTCTAGGCATTTTGACTTTTTCAGCAAGATATCTCAAAAAATATTTAAGCTAGAGCCATGATATTTGGTATACTGATTGGGATTGAGGAGATCACCTGAATAAATTTTGAACCAATTCAATGAAATGTTGGAGTTATGGCCCTTCGCAATTTCGGGCCATTTAATGTCGTTGCTTTATTGTGTATAGCATAAGTTTAGAACCATGTATGCTAATGTTTTGAAATTTCATGTTTTGATTCCTCATGAAAAAATAGGTGATCCGTATTTTTTTCTTATCCCAATCATCTCCTATTTTAGAGTTATTTCCCTTTGATAAAATAACATTGAAATCATATATTTGTACTGTTGTTTCCATCATGGCTAAGCAGTGTTGGAGTCAAACAGTGTTAGAGTCAGGCAGTTGGGGGCATAGTGTTTTACAAACACCAGCTCTAGTTAAATTTCATTATCCCCGAACTGAAAGGTTGAGCTGATATAGCTATCAGCAAGGAATATGTTCCTCTGTCTGTCCGTCTGTTGAAGTATTATTCGTTTGTACTTTATTTTTGTCCAAGGGTCAAAGTTTTTGCGTTAAAGTTTATAAGACCTCATATTTTAAAGACCCTTCGATGGATTTCATTTATATTTGGCATGATGTTAGATATAGGACTTAAGTTTTTATCAGCACCATCCCCACCCCGGGGGTGACCTTGGGGTCAAGGTCACAGAATTTTCATAAAAAAAGTCTTTTTGAGTTTAAGTTTATATAGCTATATCATCAAGACCCTTGAGGAAAATAATTTATATTTGACATGTTGGTAGATATCGGCCTAGCGTCTTACTCGGCATGATCTCCACCCTGGATGTGACAGAGGTCAAGGTCACGAACTTAGAATTTTTATATAAAAGTAAAAATTTTTGCGTTTAAGTTTATATAGCCATACCATCAAGACCTTTTATTAAATTTCATTATCCCCTAACTGAAAGGTTGAGCAGATATAGCTATCAGCAAGAAATCTGTTCGTCTGTCCGTCCATTTTTTGAAGCATTATTTGTTCATACTTTATTTTTGTCTTTGGGTCAAAGTTTTTGTGTTAAAGTTTATAAGACCTCATATTTTGAAGACCCTTTGATGGATTTCATTCATATTTGGCATGATGGTAGATATAGGTCTAAAGTTTTTATCAGCACCATCCCCACCTCAGGGGTGACCTTAGAATTTTCATAAAAAAAAGTCAAAGTTTTTTGTGTTCAAGTTTATATAACTATACCATCAAGACCCTTTGAGGAATTTCATTTATATTTGACACGTTGGTAGATATAGGTCTAGAGTTTTACTCAGCATCATCCCCATCCCGGGATATGACCTTGAGGTCAAGGTCACAGACTTAGAAATTCATATAAAAGTAAAAAAATTTGCATCTAAGTTTATATAGCTTTACCATCAAGACCTTTTGTTGAATTTCGTTTATTTTTATTATTATTACCTTCCTTTCTATGCTTTACATTCACGCTTATAATATCTTGAGGTGATGTATGCTGACATTGAAATGAAATAAGTAAAATTAATTTCAATTAAAGCATACTCACCTCAAGATATTATCAAATGTCCCTCCTCCCACCCCGCTTTCACTATTAATTTTATTGCTCCCTTAAAAATAGTGATGTTTTCTACCTTATGTTTAATATTTATAGTAACAATAGACAGCTGCATGCGTTTGGCAAGCTGCATGCGTTCCGCATACATTGGCGGGAATATACCTGGCGTGTCCTGATTGGTTGCTTATGGTGGCGTGGCGGAAGGGAACCATTGCGTGACTGGTACCCGATCTTGGTCACCTACCAAGTCTCACTGGCATGGAGCATTGCGCTCCGCATACAAAAGCTGTACACGTGGCCACATGTCTTGAAAGAGAATTGGCGGGAAGAGAACTGGTAGCAGCTCCTTGAACTTCTTCCAGGCAGTTTTCACACGTGTTGTGGTTGAAAGTTCACAGCCAATGGCTGCTGAGAGCATGTCACCTAGGTAGCAAAAGAAAGCTACCACCTCCAACTTGTCAGATCCGACTTGGACTTCCCTCTGTGGTCTACCATCCAAGGGGCGTGCATTTCCCTGGCACTTGTGTACATCTGTGTAATCAGGGTCCTTTGTCAAGCGCTTGAGCCCACTGCATTTCTTGTGCACCCAGTGCTTGCAGCCATTGCAGAAGATTTTGTTGCTGCCCACTCCAGTGCGACAGACAGCGCATGGAAACTCCCCTAAACTCTGCAGGAGGTCCAGGTGAGTTTGTGACATATTTCATAGCCATGATTTGATGCCTAAGTGTCATATCTACATATAATGACACCGTCTGACCCAAACTTTGGCCTCAAAGTAAATATAAATCCTCATGACCTATATTTCATGGTCTAATGATTTTTGATTAAAAGCTCTACATTCCTCAAAAATAGACATTTATTATCCAAGAAAGCTTTAATAATAAATTGATATTTAGTATTAATATGATCATAAATTGTGATATGTTACAGCCTGTAAACTTTCAGTCTGTCTCTTGTTTTTGAACTGGATAAAAAATGAAATGATTTTTTGTTGAATCTCTGAATTAATGTTGGCAACATTAATTCAGAGATACAATAAAAAAAAATTCATTTCATTTCAAGAACGAGAGACTAAATGAAATTTTACAGACTGTCAGGTGCCACATTTTATGATTGTATTAATACCATATATCAATTTATTAAACCTTTCTTGGATAATAAAATGTCTATTTTTGAGGAATCTGGACCCTTTAATATCTTCTAGATTATTTAATAGATTTATGTCCCAGTTGGTATAATAAATAGGTCAGTGTGACCATCAGATTGACCTGTCAAGTTTATGTAGGTCAATGACCTATATTTTATGGTCCATCTATTTAGCTTCATGTCTTGAAGACTATTTACTCCAGAAAAAGTGCACTTGGGATGATAGATCAGTGTCAATCAGAGACTGACCTTGTAAACTATATATGGGTCAGTGACCTATATTTCATGGTCCATTAATTTTGCCTTATATCATTGTCATTGACTTTTAAATATTTTGAAATTAAAAAATGGTGCTGGCCTGGGGTATTCGTGACCCTCTGAGCACTTACTCTAGTTTCTTTAAAATAATAAAACTATGCCAATATTACTTTGCTGGCATATATAATGAAATATGTGTTTGGATTCAAGCATATAAGCACACTAGATGAGATGCATCCTTACAAAATTATGGGAAAATGACGCCGACTTGTGCAACAGCAAACACAAATAAAAGGCAGATCTTGTTGAAATAGGAAGTTCTCCTAAATTTTGACTTTCTTTGCGTCTTTTCCCAATTGGTAAACAGCAAAGCAGGACCAAGGCTGTATATTTAAAAATGGGTTTTCAAAAAGATATGATGAAAAAATAAACTATATTTGTTTTTATTTCATTTCAAAGTGGCTTTCCTTGGATATGGCATAGTAGGAGAAGTTTATAAGAACAAATATGTTTCAGTTTTTATTCAGGAACATTATTTGTTTATAGAATTTCTCTCAATAACTTTTACAGGAAGTGGTGGAGCTTTTTCAGACGACACTGATTTCTTTGCAAAATGTTAATGATTCATAATTTTGAAAACCTTAATATTACAAAAGTAATGAATTTATATTATATACTTTTGTTCCAAAGTTCATTTCATTTAATTAAAGTAGTTTAAATACATAAACATTTTAGTATTTTTGGTTTGAAGTGACGAGTATTCCTGTTTTTCACGGGTATTCTGGTGGTATTCAAGCTCTGAATTAGTGGACTATCAATAATCATAGATACAGGTAAGAGGGGGTATCCACATAATATTTTTCTTATTTCTCAATGAAAACATATGTTGAGGGTACTCATTAGAAGCGCCTCGCCAAGGTGCTTCTAATGAGTACCCACAACATACGTTTTCATTGAGAAATAAGAAAGATATCACCAGTTTTTGGATGAAAAAAGTGCCTTATCTGTTGCTATGAATAATATTTTCAAAGAAAATACTCCAAGGGCAACTTGCAGATTAATTATGTATCCCTTACAGAAGAGTGAGGGGACATATTGTTTTTGGGACAGATCCGTTTGAGTGACATTTCTGTAACTTGAATACCCTTTGGAACATTTTGGTGATAAATGTTAGAACTGTAGAACTGGACGAGAGGTTGTGATTATGCATTGATTTCATGTCCCCTCTGTAAGTCAAATACCCTTTGGAATATTTTTATGATACTTGGTAGAAATGTAAAACAGGACAAGACAAAGTGTCGCGTACAAGAATGACAACTGTGCCTTTCTTACTTTTGGAGTTATCTTCCTTTGTTTTGTTTGTGAAATTGATTTAGTGTCCACTCTGTAACACAAATACCCTTTGGAATATTTTGAGGATATTTGGTAGAGATGTAGATCAGGACAAGACAACCTGTTGCATACAAAAATGACAACTCTGCCTTTCTTGCTTTTTGGCATTATCTCCTTTTGTTATATTTGACAGTGATTATGCATTGATATCTTGTCTGCTCTTTAAGTCAAATCTCCTTTGGAATATTTTTATGATACTTGGTAGAAATGTAGAACATGACGAGACGTGTCACGTACATGAATGACAACATTGGCTTTCTTCCTTTTGGAATTATCTCCCCTTCCTGTGTTTGAATTTGATTTCTTGTCTGCTCTCTAAGTTCTCCCACCATTTGGATTATTTTGATTTTTCTTGGTAGAAATGTAGACAGGTGAGACGACCTGTTGCATAGAAGAATGACAATTCTGGCTTTCATACTTTTGGAGTTATCATCCCTTCTTATGTTTGATTTTGATTTTGTGTCCGCTCTATAACTCAAAATACCCTTTACAATATTTTGATGATACTTGGTAGAAACGTAGAACAGGACAAGACGACTTGTGGTCTACAAGAATTACAACTCTGGCTTTCTTACTTATGGAGTTATCTCCCCTTGTTATGTTTGCTAATGATTGGGCAATGATTTCGTGTCTGCTCTACGACTTGAATACCCTTTGGAATATTTTGATATACCAGGTATATATATGTAGAATAGGACGAAGTGATGTGTCGCTTACAAGAAGATAGAAAGTTTAACCTGGATTTGAAATTTTGCAAAATAGTAGTCATTTATGTATGCAAAGCTAGACTTACCCTTCATACATATAACACATCATCAATTGCAGACGCTTTTCATGCAGTCAGCATGGATACAGAAGGTGTTCTCTGCATGTTTTACTAATATGAATCTGGAGCTAACAAAATGTATTTGAAGAGATATGCAAATCACAGAGGCCCAGATGATTCTTGGTAGAGGTGTAGAACAGCATGATATGTTATGTACAAGAATGACAACTGTCAGGGTGGGGAAGGGAGGGGGGAGGGTCGGCAGGGGGGACTTTTGGCTTTTCCTAAAAAAAAACTTTTCTAGTTGCAGTTACAAAATTTTCCCTCTTCCTATACTTTGGCATAAAACATCAATGATATTTATTTGGTAAGTCATGTAACTCTGAATGCTTAACCTGTGTTTCGTTTTACTTTCAGTTTTACTGCCATGTGTGATTCTTCAGTCAGAAGGTTTCTTTCTATACTGCAATGCACCCTCACAAGAATTACACGCTGGAGGACAGTCAGTTAATTTTTTTTTAACTAAAGTAAAACTGCAGCAGATGGCATTCTTATTGTTAAACTCCCGCCATACGTAGTATGTTTAGGGTATATATTCGCTGGCCTTGGTGGCTCAGTTGGATGCATGTCTGACTGGTGATCAGGAGGTTGCCAGTTCGACCCCCACCGGTTCGGCAACATTCTTCCGTTGAAATTTGATCATGAAATATTTTCTACGGTCATTCTCTCCCTTCCGCTGATTCAAGAAGGGCAGTTGTCAATTTCTGGCGAAAGATTGTGCACAATACTGGTTAACCGCTTAGAGGACTAAGCCTGCTCAGTAAAAGTGTGGTTAGGTAAACTGACCGTAAAAACCTCAACACAAACAAACAATGTCAAAAGTATATAGTTTTTGTTTTTCTGTTATGGGGGTGGTCGGGTGTGGCGAAGGTGTTGTATATCTTAAGTCACCAGGGCGTCAAACTGATATTGGCTTACTGTTGGGAAGGCCTGCTATCCTTGTAGTAGGTAAAGGTAGAGGGGGAATGTTTTTATTTCTTCACTTTGGTTCATTTTCTTCGTTATTCCCCGGGTTGGTCGGGTGGTGCGAAGATGTCGTGTATCTTGCGTCACCAGGGTGTCAGCTGATATTGGCTTAGTCGGGCAAGGCCTGCTATCCTTGTAGCAGGTAGGATAAAAGGGGAATGTTTTATTTTTTCTGTTTCTTCACTTTCATTCATATTCCTCTTTCTTCCCTGTCTCTTTCATCTCCTCTACTATCTCTTTTCTCACTTTTTCTAGGAGACGACACAAAATGACCCACAAGGGTTGATGTGTTGTTAAACCCCAACACAATCAAAATTCTTTATTCCCTGTCCCTCTCTTTCATCTCTACTATCTCTTCTATCTCTTTTCGGGAGACGACACAAAATGACCCACAAGGGTTGATGTGTCATTAAACCCCAACACAATCAATCAGTCATCCGTTCATTCTAACATTCTTTTGTCTATTAGATACTCTATCTGTTACAAGCCTGGTAAAGTATCACAGGCACCTCAGCGGAGGTAACTGATTAAATAATTGCGACAGATATCCGGAGCTGCCGGTGATGGTTAAAAACTAGACATAAGAAGGTAGGTTTTCGTCTTTTTGATAAAATACACAATAATCAGAGAGTTTACTGAAAATCAAAGAGTGCTATCTGACCCTTATAGGCATAAAGTTTTGTCACACGACCTATTCCTCAGAACTTTTAACATTTACGAAAGTTATGAATGCTGATGTGACTTGGAAGCCACTTCAAAGGTCGTATCTTTGGTAAATATGGAAAGTTCTAGGGGATATGACGTGTGTCAAAACTTTGTCTTTAAGGGTCGAATAGCTCTTTTCAATTTTTAATCAACTACCTGGTTATTTTGAATTTTGTCAGAAAATGATGAACACCTACCTGTTTTTGGCTATATTTTGACCATCACAGGTAGCTCCGGATGCCTGTCACAACCGATAATAAGTACCTCTGCTGGAGGTACCTGTGATAGTTTACCAGGCGTGTGTTAGTTAACATCAATGACAAAACTTTGCGTTAAGGTATTATTTTTGTCGCACTTGCTTTAGTATTGGTGACTTAGGCATGCAAGTTTCCATCCATTTGTCCGTCCGTCTGTTCATCCATCTGTCAGCATTTACCCTGGGTGTACTGTCTTGTGAGTGCAACTCCTCTTACAGTTTTGTACCGATTGTTTTAAAACTTTGCCTGTGTATTCTTCATGGTATGAGAATGTGCATGTGGTTTGGATACAATTGTTAGGTTAATTTTTGTTACTTTTTCTACATTGTGAATATAGTCATTTTTCATACTCAGTATTAAGATTATGCGTACCTCTTGTGAGCTCACAGTTTTATACCGATCATTTTGAAACTTTGCATGTTTGTTTCTCATGATATGAGGAGGTGCATGTGGTTTGGTTATAAAAGTTAGATCATGTTTTGTCACTTTTTCCACATAGTGAACTTTGTCATTTTTCACCCTCAGTAGACAGTGAGTACTGCTTGTGAGTGCAATTCATCATCATCATCACCAGATTTTTGATTAATGTGCAGGTACAGGGGGCAACATCCACATTTGGTTAACCGCTTAGAGGACTAAGCCTGCCCAGTAAAGGTGTTTTAAGGTAAACTGACCGTGCTTGACCCAATTGGGTTGACTGGGCAGTAAAACCTCAACACAGCTAACCACATCAGTGGGCCCCCTTCCAGAAAGCTGGCTTGCCGCAGGCATGGCAGATCTCAAAGTAGATCTCCAGGTGTGTCTATCATGAGGGTCAATAGCTGAGAGCTTTCACTCTCTGTGAGCCCTCTCTATCAGCTGCTTCATGTCATCTTGGGCCTTCCGGGCCCATGCTTTCCATCAACCTGTATGTCTGCTATGTCACAGGCTGTCTTGACTGCACCATTGTAGCCTTCCACATACATGTCCATAACAGCAGAGCCTTCGCTCCTTCAGGATAAGGTCCAGATCCTCAATGCCAAGCTGTGCAAGTAGCACATTGGACCTGGTGGTCACAATGTCTTGCGGCTTGATATTGCAGATCTGTCTGATCATTACCCTGTCATTCCGCTGTAGACATTGGAGGTTTGACTTTGTCAATGGCCAAGTCTCACTGGCATGGAGCATTGCGCTCCGCATACAAGAGCTGTACACATGGCCACGTGTCGAAAGAGAGGTGGCAGGAAAAGAGGAGTGGTAGCAGCTCTTTGACTTCTTCCAGGCATCTCATCTGGGTCTACACTGTTTGCTCAGGCCTGTCAGATCAAATACATATAGTAAAGTACAACATATGATAAGAGTCATGCTCAGACAGACAGGTAAAATTATGACCAAAGCTTCAGTGATTACTAATTGATTATCGATCGCAATGACAGGACCAATAATCAATCATCTTTTCAGCTCTGATTAGCCAGCCTTAAAAGCTACCACCTCCAGCTTGTCAGGTCCGTCTTGCACTTCCCTCTGTAGTCTGCTGTCCAAGGGGGGTGCAGTTCCCTTCCACCGTGTACATCTGTAATCAGGATCTTTTTGTCAAGCGCTTGAGCCCACTGCATTTCTTGTGCACCCAGTGCTTGCTGTTGCTGCCCACTCCAGTGTGACAGACGTCGCATGGAAACTTGCCTGAACTCTGCAAGAGATCCAGACCTATACCCCAGATCATGATCTTTGTCTTTCCTGCATTCACTCTCAGCCCTTTCTGCTCCATTATTTCTTGCCAAGTGAAGAGCCTCCTGACACATTCCTTGAGCGATTCGGTGAGGATAACAAAGTCTACTGCATAGAGGTCCTCCCAGGGGCAGAACTAGCATTACAAGGCTTCAAGCACAATGATGAAAGCAGCGGGCTGAGTATTGAAGTAGGAATCGTCGATTGACACCAACTGTCTGATGAGGCCGTCCACAGTCCTCTCCAGGACTTTCATGACCTGCTCTGTCAGCTTGAGACCGAGGTAGTTACCCCTGTCCAATGCATCCCCCTTACCCATGTAGACGCATACAATGAAACTGTTCCCAGTCGGAGGGTACCTTGCTATAGCAAATAATTGCAGCTGCGAGGTCACTGGCTGCTCATATCATCTCCACCACTCTTCCTGATGGGCCCAGTGCTTTGCCCGCCTTCCTCTGAGATAGCCTGGGTGGGCCTTCCTCTGGTGGTTTGTCAGGCAGGTGGTCAGGGTCCCAGTCAAACTCATGTTGAGAAGCCTTTGGTAGTGCTCTAACCAGGCCTTCTGCTTTCAGTATTAGCTAATTGTCATCTCCCCTGCACCTGCATCATTCTTCACCGGTTTGTCACCTACAACATCAGCATTCTCTTTTCTAAAATGGTTAGCAAGGTGGTAGACTTCTGAAGACTTCGGGTTAATATTCTCGTAGACCTGGTTTGCTTTTTGCTTTTTTTTTTCCTTGCAATAACTTTTAGTACTTTTTTTCTACTTGTCTTTTGTCATTTTCTGACCTCAGATGTATAGACAGTGGGTAGCTTGTGATTGCAACTCATCATACAATTTTATACTGATCTTTTTGAAACTTGAAATGTTTTCTCCAGGTTCTGCAGATGTGCATGTGGTTTGGATATAATTTTTAAATTTATTTTTCACTTTTTCCACTTCAACTTTGTCATTTTTTGCTACAGATTTTATGAAAGTGTATAGACTGTGGGTACCTTTGGAGCTCAACTTCTCCATGAAAATGTGCATGTGCTTTTGATGAAACTCCTATATTACTTTCTTCTGCCTAAAATAAACATTACTTTTTGGGGGATGGGGGTGGATGGATGCGAGCTGGTTTGACATCAACTTCACCAAAGTTTGATCTATATTTTGTGTTGTCAGTACATTTTGATCTCTTCTGCCTTCTTGTTTCCTTTGATATTGCTTATCATGTATAATTGTGTATTTTTTGTGTAGATTTTAAGGTTTATCAGTTTAAGTCCACCTGCGTGGGTCATTGTGGCATGCGGTCATGTATGTATTGTTTGTAGTTTTGTTAGCTTTTTGCTTGTCCCTATTTTCTTGGCCCGTTTGGCAGCCTGTTGGATAAGACCTTTTCTCGTGTTAGTTGATATATTTCAGATTGTGTTGTGTACAAACCTGACGAGTTTACTACAGTGGTAGTGAGATGCATGGACAGTTTGATCCAGTTTAATGTGTTTCCTCTTCAGCTCACTCTCTAACAGTACTGTGGTAAGTTATTTATGCAAGGGCATAGCATAAGAAACCTATTCCATGAACTCCATATGCTAACAAGACAGTACATCTGAACGGTCTTAACCACTTTACAAACTGTATTCAACCTAAGACCAGGAGGTCGCGGGTTCAACCCCCGCCGAGTTCGGCAACATTCTTTCGTGGAGATTGATCATGAAATATTTTCTACAGTCATTCTCTCCCTTCCGCTGATTCAAGAAGGGCAGTTATCAGTTTCTGGCAAAAGAATGTGCACAATACTGATTAACCGCTTAGAGGACTAAGCCTGCCCAATAAACGTGTGGTTAGGTAAACTGACCGTGCTCGACATGACCCCATTGGGTTGACTGGGCCGTAAAACCTCAACACAAAAGAAAGTATTCAACCTAAATATTCTAAAACAGATAAAAGCAACTGTGTAGGTCAGACCAGATGCCAGAGAACAGAGTATCCAGGTTTGCCTCCTTTGATATATATGTTTAGAAACGGCATGGCCCAGTTGTTCAAAACTAACGATGTTAGTTTACGATTCGTTAAAATGTACATCGAGTGATACACAAATATGCTGAAATTTTTTGCTGAAAAAATGTGAGTAGCTTTTGCAGTGCAAAAGCTACTCACATTTTTTCAGCAAAAAATATCAGAATATTGTGTATTGAATCCGCTAAAATAGTTAACGAAATGACCCTTAACGAGCTCGTTAAGCTAATGACGCTTTGAACAACTGGGCCCAGATAGAGCATCAGACTTGCTAACGATTTAAGATAAATGCTTATGGACTGAGTTATTGGCATACACATTATACAAGGTGATACCTCCAGTTAAACCCTTTTGAATTCTTATTGAAAATGGTGAAAGCCCTGACTAGGCAATAGCAGACATGCATCCTAGTATGGTATAGTTCTTTATGCATTAGTATTTTTAATGTCGCATTAATTTCTAATTTGTCAAAGAAAACAAGCAGCATCACAACCAATTTATAACATGGTTATAACAGGGTTGCAATTTAAAGCTGAAACTCTGTCATTATATCTAAACAAAAATGTATAAATTACATTAAGAAAGGAATACACAAGTAAACTCTATACTTCAAAGACTGCCTTCTGGTCAACAGTAATGGCCCAATTAAACTGCCTGATGCAGTATGAGTGGTGCCTGTAATGTTGGCATGTATGCAAAGATCTCTCATATACGTCTCTAAATGTTTTGTTGTCATTTCAACAAGCCACTCTAATTTAGTGAAGTTTATAGCTGGATGCTATAGTCTTGAAAAATATTCGCTAAGGATGGCAAACATGTTGGGCTCCACAACTTAGTCAGTGGTGCGGGGTAAAAATTTGAATCCCAGCATAACTTCCATAGAGATTGATCATGAAATCATTTCTATGGTCATTCTCCCCTTCCGCTGATTCAGGAAGGGCAGTTGTCAGTTGCTGGCAGAAGTGTGTTCACAAGTATTGTTTAACAGTTTAGAGGACTAAAAATGCCAAGGAAAAATGTTTTATCAACCCTTGTCATGCTGAATAAATTAAGATGCCATGCCCATTTCTAATGTTTAGCCAATCAAATTACTTGATCCAGATTGCTGATATAAATTCACATACTTAATGGCAAACAGTGCAGGTCCAGATCAGTTGGCTTCTGGATCTACACCGTTTGCAAATGCAGGATCAGCAGGACAAGGGTTAAGTTGCAGGCATCATATGACCAGTTTTGACTGGCTCACAAATACCTAACTCAAATGAAAACAAGCAGGCCCCCGTAGCCTAGTGGATAAGAGAGTTGACTCTTAATCCATTAGGTTTCTCACCGCTGTGGTTCGAGCCTAGCTCGGGTCATGTGGGAAAGCCAAGTTCTGCTTACGGATGGTCAGGTGGTTTTTCTCCGGGTACTCCGGTTTTCGCCCACCTTCGATGAACGATCGGCTCGATATAAGTGAAATATTCTTGAAAGGGCCGTAAAACCCAAATCAAAAAAAAAAAAAAAAAAAAAAAAAAAAAAAATCAAATGAAAACAATGGCAAGCATATTTCAGGAGACATTTTCTCATGTTGTCTGATATATTTCAGATTGTCTTGTGTACAAACCTGACCAGTTTACTACAGTGGTAGGGATGGACAGCCTGCTCTAGTTTGATCCATGCCTCCTCTATAGCTCACTGTCTGAACAGGATTGTGGTAAGTTATATCATGACTTCCAACTGAGCAAAGCCAGCCTCAGTTGAAAGGTCCGTAAAACCCAACTAAAAAAAAATTCTGGCTAAAGAATGTGCACAATACTGGTTAACCGCTTAGAGGACTAAGCCTGCGCAGTAAATGTGTGGTTAGATAAACTGACCATGCTCAACATGACCCAATTGGGTTGACTGGGCCGTAAAACCTCAACACACACAAAAAAAAAAAATAATAATAAAAAAATAAATCAAACTGCCTGATGCAGAATGACGATTGAATGTAGTGTTGGCATGTATGCAACAAATTATCATTTCAGCAAACCCCTTTAATTTAGTGAAATTTATGACTGGAGACTATAATCCATACAGGTGGCAAAAGTGCCGGGCTCCACAAGCCAGTAAGGGGCGCATCTGACTGCAGATGCAGGGTTGCAAGTTTCAAACTCAGCATAACTTTAATATACAGATGGATCATGAAATCATTTCTGTGGTCTTTCTTCCCTTCTGCTGATTCAGAAAGGGCAGTTGTCAGTTGCTTGTGAAAGTATATTCTCAAGTACTGCTTAACTGCTTAGAGGACTGAGCATGCCCAGGCATCACATGACCTTAACAGTGTTGACCCAGCCGTAAAACTATAACTCAAAAAAAGATGGCAAATGTATTTCAAGTAAGGCTGGCTAATCAGAGCTGAAAAGATAATCAATATATTGGTCCTGCCATTGTGATCAATAGTCGAATAATCACTGAAGATTTGGTCATAATTTTACCTGTCAACCTGAGAATGACTCTTACCATATGTTGTACTTTACTGTATGTATTTGATCTGACAGGCTTAAGCAAACAGTGTAGACCTAGATGAGACACTGTGTTTCATCAGGGTCTACACTGTTTGCCACTCATCTAGCTATTTTAGGCACAATATTGGGTTCGTAAGTTGTAATTGTTCAAATTTTAGATTAAGTATGGTGAGGAGGAGGTTTCTGAATACTAAGGGTAAACATGGTAAAGTAAGAGACAGAAATTGAATGATCGATCATTAGCAAATCTGTAACGATAATCATTTTTGTAAAATTTATTGTTCAATTAATCGATTATCCGATTTATTGTGCTAGCCTTAATTTCAAGATATCGTCATTGCCGAGTCAAAACCTTGTAACTCCATTTTTTGCCAAAATGACTTTCTTGCAATGCGGGAATACCTGCCATTCAGTGTGCCTTCTCTCAAATTCTCATACCTCTAGGCCAGTAAGAACCCCCTTAGAGCCTTGAGTTACGAGCATGGTTTGTGTAGTCTCTCTACCGAGATGCGATATCTTGATGCATTCTAAGCATCTAAATGTCGTAACTCGAGAGAAAAATGTACCACAAAGTTGTAACTTTAGTGATTTAGTCGAAAGATGGTATGAATTTTCATCTGTAAGCAGTGAATTTGGATGTCACTGAATAGAATACTGTCAGAGTTTCATAAATATTGGTAACATCTAGCAAAAGCTATAAAGTTTTTTCTTTCTTCTGAAAAGTTAAGAAATCTGAAATATAACTATTTGACTCAGCAACGACGATATACTGTAATAATGTTAAGTATTCTGATAGATAGGCCTTTGCAAATAGTGTAGACCCAGATCAGATGCAGCAGAAAGCAGTGTCTGATCAGGGTCTACACTGCTTGTCATACATAATAGCAATATTTTAAGAGACATCAAGAGGTAGTAGAATGGACTATTTCAAATTTTAGGACAAGTATGGTTAAGTAGAAATGGTGCCCCAATACTTAGGGTAAATATGGTATTTTTTTTTCTTTTAATTTATAGCCATTAACACCCAGCAGATATGTCATGCCAGACAGAGAAACCAGAATATGGTAAGTTAAATTTAACCCTTGTCATGCTGAATAATTAAGATGCCATGCCTAATTTTCAGCCAATCAGATTACTTGATCCAGATTGTTGCTATAAATTCACCTACTTTATGGCAAACAGTGCAGATCCAGATCAGTTGGCTTCTGTTTGCAAAGGCAGGATATATCCGGGATCAGCAGGACTAGGGTTAAGGTTTCATTTCCAGTCTGATAATGCATGTTAATGTGTAGTATACAGATCACAGAAGGTTTACATAAGTTCTTTTGTATTCTCACTGGACTATTCTTAGCAGGATTTGGCTTCCCATCTGGGCCCAGTTGTTCAAAGTGTCGTTAGCTTAACGAGCTCGTTAAGGGTCATTTCGTTAATTGTTTTAGCGGATTCAATATACATTATTTTGATATTTTTTGCTGAAAAAATTGCAAAAGCTAGTCACATTTTTTCAGCAAAAAATTTCAGCATATTTGTGTATCACTCGATGTAAATTTTAACGAATCGTTAACTAACGATGTCGTTAGCTTTGAACAACTGGGCTCAGCAGTTTTATTTGCATTCTTGCATGCGTTTGCTTCAATGAACATCTCATGCCTGATGCCTGCAGCGTTCTTGTTTCCTAGGTCATAGCAGCTGAGGCGATATGTAGGGTGCTGGCCCGGAAAGCCTCCTGCCTTGCATCTGCGGCTGTGGGTGTTTCTAGAACTATGGCTGTTGATGGGTGGGAATATTTGCTGTTTTGAACAACTGCTCTGAATTTTTTAGCTCACCTGAGCCGCCTTTTTAGCTCGCGCTACTCATGTATGGATATTCATGTCACATTTCTTTAGCCGGCCTCAGTGGCTCAGTTGGATGCACATCCGACTGGAGACCGGGAGGTGGCGGGTTCGACCCCTGCTGAGGTCAGCGACATTCTTTTGTAGAGATTGATCCATAAATATTTTCTACGGTCATTCTCTCCCTTCTGCTGATTCAGGAAGGGTAGTTGTCAGTTTCCGGCAAAAGAATGCACAATACTGGTTAACCGCTTAGAAGACTGAGCCTGCCCAGAAAACATGTGGTTAGGTAAACTGACTGCGCTTGACATGACCCCATTGGGTTGACTGGGCTGTAAAACCTCAACACAAACTTATTTCTTTGCATAACAATTGGCCATTAGTGATGAGATTACTGCCCATGTAACTACGGTTGTTTCATGTCATGCGGGTGGTCGGGTGGTGCGAAGGTGTCATGTATCTTATGTCACCAGGGCGTCCAGCTGGTATTGGCTTACAGTTGGGCAAGGCCTGCTATCCTTGTGGCAGGTAAGGGTAGGGAGGTGATGTTTTTATTTCTACTGTTTCTTCACTTTCATTCCTGTTCCTCTTTCTTCCCTGTCCCTCTCTTTTCATCTCTTCTGCTATCTCTTTGTCTCTTTTCTCTCTTTCTCTGGGAGATGACAAAATGACCCACAAGGGTTGAAGTGTCATTAAACCCCAACACAATTTTTCATGTCATACTGGTACATGCCATGCCAAGGGGAAAGGATCCTTATCCCATATGCAGATAGTGAAGGCTCAGATCAGCCTGCCTATATGTGCAGTTGTATCAGGGCTTTCACAATCTGTCCCAGTGACTCTTTATGCTGACATAGTAAATACTGATAAGACTGACTAGTGGTTAGTTTGTTGTACTTAGTTGTATTCTATTTTGTGTGGCTGTGCCTGCCACATGTGATCATGAATGTGTTGTTTATATTTTAATTAGTTTTGCTTGTCCCTGTTTTCTTGGCCCATTGGGCAGTATATGGGATAAGACTTTTTCTTATGTTGTCTGATATATTTCAGATAGTGTTGTGTACAAACCTGACCAGTTTACTACAGTGGTAAGGAGATACATGGACAGTTTGATCTGTGCCTCCTCTCCAGCTCACTCCTTGAACAGGACTGTCGGTAAGTTATATCAAGACTTCCATCTACGCATCAATAATGGGCCCATCAAACTGCCTGATGCAGTTGTCGAGTGCCTGTGGTGTTGGCATGTATGCAATAAACCCTTATATACTGCTCTGATCTAAATGTTTTATTGTCATTTCAGCAAGCCCCTTAAATTAAATGAAATTTATGACTGGAGACTATAGTCTTAAGGTGGACCCCCTAGCCTAGTGGATAGGAGAGTTGACTCTTAATCCATTAGGTTTCTCACCGCTGTGTTTCGAGTCTTGCTCGGGTCACATGTGGGAAAGGCAAGTTCTGCTTACGGATGGTCAGGTGTTTTTTTCCCTGGTTTCTTCAGTTTTCGCTCACCTTTGATGAACTATCGGCTGGATATAAGTGAAATATTCTTGAAAGGGCCGTAAAACCCAAATAAAACAAAAAACAAAAAAAAAATAGTCTTAATAAATATTCTATACAGGTGGTCAAAGTGCTGGGCTCCACAAGCCAGACAGTGGCGCATCTGACTGCAGATGCAGGGGTTTGAAGTTTAAAACTTAGCATAACTTTTATAGAGATGGATCTTGAAATCATTTCTGTGGTCTTTCTTCCCTTCTGCTGAATCAGAAAAGGCAGTTGTCAGTTGCTTGTGAAAGTATATTCTCGAGTACTGCTTAACTGCTTTACTAAGCATGCCCAAGTAAAGTGTGTGTTAAGTGACCGGCATCACATGACCTTAACAGTTTTGACTCGGCCTTAAAATTACTTGAACAAAAAAGATGGCAAATGTATTTCAAGATATATCTGTCAGAATACTTAATAACCTTAAGTATTCTGACAGAGAGGCCTTTGCAAATAGGGTAGACCCAGATCAGACATCACAAAACATGGAGTCTGATCAGGGTCTACACTGCTTGCCATACATAATAGCAATATTTTAAGACATATCAAGAGGTAGTAGAATGTACTATTTCAAATTTTAGGACAAGTATGATAAGTAGAAACGGTGTCCCAATACTTAGAGTAAACACATTTTTTTTTTCTTCTAATTTACAGCCATTAACACCCAGCAGATATGTCATGCCAGACAGAGAAACTAGAATATGGTAAGTTAAATTTTAAGCTTTCATTTCCAGTCTGGTTTCAGGAAAAATAGAAGTATTAATGACCAATTGGTAAGATTGGAAACGTGTATTCAAAAGGGTTTTATAAGAAAGCAACATATAGTTGCTATTTTCTTTGACTTAGAAAAAGCAGATGATACCACTTGGAGATACCTTTTTGAAGTTCACAACGTATTAAAATGGTTGAAAAAAAAGGGGTGATAAATAGCATGCATCTTCTACAGCTAAATGCCCTTAACATAATAATGTGATTGAAAAAAAAGGGGTGACAAATAGCATGATAGTTCTGTCGTAGAAAGGACAGGAATTTTAAAATAAGATGCCAACTTTAGAAAACATATTCAGTCAAATGACAAATATATATCTTTTAAGTAAAATTTTTGTTTATTATAGCCGAGACTATAATTATGCATGGACACACTTGTCATATCATAATTATGTAATTAATAATTTAAAGCTAAAAATAACGAAGTGTCACATTTCCAAAAATATTTTAAAAAGTGTTACGTCATTAGATAGTACTTATTAGTAGATGGGCAAATGACTAAGGAGAAAGTAGCCATTCACAAAAACAGTCACAATGTTCTTTTGCGTTACAGTTTTCCCATTTACAAGGTCCCAAAATAAATTTTCAAAAAATGCCAATGCGTTTATATGCGGAATAAGTTCATGTTTTTTAATTAAACACATAGGAAAAAAAGCGAAATCATTATGCAAATTACACTGTGGCTATAGAAATGGCATTTCTACCTACCTTTTTAGTACACTATGGTTGTTAGATTCCAGAAGATAAATTCTATTTTTTCAACTGGATTTTTATTTATGCAATGGGTGTTTTGTTCCGGAACATGCCGGATGTATAATTAAAGACTTGCATAACACTGGTTTGAGAGGTAATTTGACTGATTTTATACAAAAGTTTTTGTCAAATATATCTTTTTAAGTTTGTGATGGCTCTACATTATCAGATGTCTATGATCAAGAACAAGGTGTCCCACAAGAATGTATTTTGTCAATAACTCAATTCAGTATTAAAGGCTCCATATTCCTCAAAAAAAAGACATGTTTTATCCAAGAAAGGTTCAATAAATTGATATATAGTATTAATACCATCATGAAATGTGGCATCTGATAGCCTGTAAAATATCAGTTAATAGTCTCTCGCTTTTGAACTGGATCAAAATGAAATGATTTTTTATCGTATCTCTGAATTAATGTTGCCAACATTAATTCAGAGATATGACAAAAAATCATTTCATTTCAAGAACGAGAGACTAACTGAAATTTTACAGGCCATCAGGTGCCACATTTTATGATTGTATTAATACCACATTTATTTATTAAAGGCCCCATATTCCTCAAAAATAGAAATTTTATTATCCAGGAAAGGTTTAAGGCGGGCCCCCAGTAGCCAAGTGGATAAGAGAGCTGACTCTTAATCCATTAGGTTTCTCACTGATGTGGTTTGAGCCTCACTTGGGTCACATGTGGGAAAGCCAAGTTCTGCTTACGGATGGTCAGGTGTTTTTCCCTGGGTTCTCTGGTTTTCACCCACCTTTGATGAACGATCAGCTCGATATAAGTGAAATATTCTTGAAAGGGCTGTAAAAGGTCTGCCTAGATAAAAAAAAATCCAATGCTCTAAACACAGCCAAAGAGTTAACTCTCTTACCCGGTTGTCAGAGATTGAATATATACTTACAAGCTATGGGTAATCTGCCAAGGCAGATAATCGAAGGTAGGAGTGCTAGGCTGTAACAACTTTAAATAGTCAAGTATGTCCTTTAGCACTTTTAGTGGTCAAATCTGTGAATTATTATACATCCGACATACAAAGTATGTGGGGGTATATAGTTTTCTCTTTTCCGTTCGTCCGTTCGTTCGTACGTATGTTTGTTCGTTCATTCGTTCGTTCTGAACATGATAATAATAAAAACTAACCAGACACCCCTTATATAGGACATGATCCTGTCTAAAGAGTTAAGATAGAAGACTCCACTCCGCAGCATTGGGTTAAGAATAATATCCAAACGTTTTCATTGAAAAAAAGGCGTATGTGGGCAAACAGTCTGGACCATATTTACCTGCTCTTTGAGCACAGTTTAAAGAAGCAGTTTATCTTGGTCTACTCTGTTTGCTAAGTCATGACTGTTCAAATATTTAGTAAATAAAGTAAGCTGGTCAAGGTCTATGCTGGTCTAATCTGCCACCTAATTCATCCTGCTCCACAGAGCAATATCAAACTATTCCTTTTATGCTTAGCATGGTTGGTTAGAATTTCAAGAGACAACATCTTGAAAAAGTTTTCTTATTTTTACCAGAAAAAAAGGATTTGTCAAAGCCTGTTTTCTGGGAAAAAAAGAATATCATATCATTTTTAAATTTTGGGTTGTTTGTCCATATATCGCCTCATCAAACTTTTGTTTTTGTGAGCAAATTATCTTGATAAGTATTTAAGGTTGGGCCTTGAAACTTGGTGAACTTACTGGGGCTGATAAGCAGATCTGGTAAAATTAGGAAAAAAAACTAGATGATCCCAAAAGGGGATGAATGCCCATGCTACTGTCAGTTTGTGCCGGCCTCAGTGGCTCAGTTGGATGTGCATTTGACTGGTGATAGGAGGTTGCAGGTTCGACTCCAGCTGGGTTGGCAACATTCTTTCGTGGAGATTGATCAGGAAATGTTTTCTATAGGCATTCTCTCCCTTCCGCTGATTCAAGAAGGGCAGCTGTAAGTTTCTGGCAAAAGTGTGTGCACAATACTGGTTAACCGCCTAGGGGAATAAGCCTGCCCAGTAAACGTGTGGTTAGGTAAACTTACCGCACTCAACATGACCATATTGGGTTGACTGGGCCGTAAAACCTCCAACACAAACAAACTATCAGTTTGGCTTTTATGGCAAAATTTCTAAGTAAATCAAGGGTATGTAACTGTAGCAGTAAAAATTTGATCAGAGTTCTGTGACCCTTATGTACATGCCCAGCCTATCATCTTACTTTGCTGCAAGGTGTAAATCATTATATTGAAAACTGTAGGAGTTTAGAAACAAAACCTACTATGACATGTATATAAGGCCATATTTATAAGTAAATCTAGCAACTCTAGCCATAAAAATTTAATCAGAGTTTTGTGAACTTTATGCACATGCCCAGCCAGAAGTTTTGAAGACATGAACCCCACTATGACATGTGTATAAGGCAAAATTTCTAAGTAAATCCAGGGTATGTAACTCTAGCAATAAAAATTTGATCAGAGTTTATGTAACCCTTGTGCATATGCCCAGCCTATATTCTTACTTTGCTGCAAGGTGTAAATCATTATCTTGAAAACTGTAGACCATGTGTATAAGAAAAATTTTGTAAGTAAGTCAAGGATATGTAACTACCAATAATCAGTCCTGTGATCTTTAAGAACATGTTCAGTCTGTATCCTTACCATGGTGCAAGATTCGAAGCATTACTTTGAAAACTGAGGAGTTGTGGAGACATGAACAATACACAGACAGACATACTTATGACAGAGGGCAAAACTATATGCCCTCCTCCACATTGTGGCAGGGGTGGTCATTGTGGCGAAGGTGTCATGTATCTTAACGTCACTGGGGCATCCAACTGATATTGGCTTACAGTTTGGCAAGGCCTTCTACAACTTTCATTCCTGTGCCTCTTTCCTCCCTGTCTTTCATCTCCTCTACTATCTACATGTATATCTGTTCTCTTTTCTCCCATTTTCAGGGAGACGACACAAAAATGACCCACAAGGGTTGACTTGTTAAATCCCTACACAATAAAAAGATCCACATTGTGGTGGGGACATAACGGTATTAATTTTGTTCAGTTATGTCCCTTTACAGATTTGGCATTTTGTATGCTCAAGCATATAATTTGGGGCATAGTGTTTTACAAACACATTCTGGTTTATCTTAAAATCTGCCTTGACTTAATAAAAAAGTTTTCCAGTTTGTTGTTTCTATTTTGTTTAGGTTCGAGAGTGAGAGAATCAAGAATGAGTGAAAGACTCACCAGTTCGATGAACTCTAATTTAACAGGATAGAAGTCAGTGACAGTATAGTGACAATTTCATCCAGTGTCGGGGACATATAAATAGACAATAAACTCAGCTGTGTCTGGTAAACATGTGCTTTATTTCATACATGATCAGTGTGGTCAGAGCAACTTCTACATTTGTTATACTGAAATCAACAAATCAGTCTTAGCTTAATTGTTTCAGAATCAAAATAAGTAATTTCCATATGAAAACATTCCATAGCCAGTCAGAATGCTTATCCTTCAATATATCTATTTTGATTGGATAATTGACTACATTTGTGAATGTACAGTTGATGGTGATTGCATTAGCCAATGAAAATGATTGTCTTTTATTACAGTCATTTTGATTGTTCGAGAGTTCAAAACGAACCATTTAATCAACAAGAACCTTGTTTTTTTTGTCCGTTGTGACTGGATAAGTAATCAGACATATATTTGTAATTTAAATCTACATCAGAATTCAGGGTATAAGGTTTTGCATGAGTAAAACTTGGTTTAAATCCCCCCAGCCATTTTCCAGCTGACAGTTTCAAGGTGCTTCATCTTGTAGTTCATCTTTATATGTCAGTGGTTTTAAATGCGGCATTTGTTTTATCATTGTTCCTCATCTCGCCTTGTTTCAATGCATCAGGAAAGCTATGCTTTGTGATTGTGAAATATTCTGGGTATCTTCACTTATAACGTTTCATTGAGAAATTCATTGACCTGTCAGGATACTTTGTTATAATCATTTTGATTGTTTGATTGGCATTCATTAGATATCTGTAGTAGCCAATCAGAAAGCTTGTCTCTTTGTAATGTTTTGGAAAATCAGTTTTGATTGGCTATATTTTCCAGGAGGAACAAAATTGATGAAAAAAAGCTACATTGTACATATATTTCGCTAACTTCAGTAGAACAATACAAAGTATTCCAAATGAAAGTGACCTGGCTGTATTGATGGACTGGCTGCCACAATTATATACTGGGCTGCGTTCATAAGTGCAAAATCACAGCGAACATTTTTGCCCTGGACCCCTGTACCTAATGATGAGACCAGCAGGAGCAGGGATCAATGGCAGAATGTTTGCAAGTAACTTGTAGTTTTGAATGCAGCCCTGGTCTCTTCTACATAAAGCACAATTTTTCTTGACCTTGCTGAGAGTTAAAATGAATGTGCAGTAACGTGTATGTCTGGTGATAGGATAACTTATAATTATGCACCCAAACATATCTTGTAGGTACTCACTGGTGATTCCATTGAGCACCCACAAGATATGGTTAGGTGCAAAGTTAAATAAATTCTTAATGAGCCCATTAACACTTAGCACATTATGGCAAATTCAGCAGATGTCAAACTCATGAAATGTTTTTTTTTTCCAAAAACAATAGGATTTGACATTTCATGCAAATGGTCTCATTGGGGACAATTTGCATGAAATGTCAAACCTTATTTTTTGGGAATAAACAGAAACATATTTCATTTTGTCCGCTGAAATTTTACCCAGCATGCTAAGTGTTAACTTGACCTATAAACAATTCGGCCAAGAAATGGAATACTTTATGGATGAAGAATTAAACTGGTAAAAACATTTACGGCATCCTGCTTTTGACTGTATATGATTTTCAGTATAAGTATTTAAAAAGAATAACAAACCAGATCTAAAGTGTAAATTAGTGAGTTCATTTATATCTGACAGCATTAATTTATTTGTTTTGGGAATGCTGGCATGTACAAAAATTCTGGATGCAGTTAATGAATTTCATAAAAGTACATAGATATATATTTAGAGGTAACTTTAAAAAACAACTTTTGGATTACAGAAAAAGCTTGATCCAGACTTTAAAATAATTTTATTATTTTTAATGCAAAGTATTTTATATTTAGTAATTAGTATTGGAAAGCGATTCCAGTGTGGAAGTATTCCAAATGCTGAATGTTATAGGAGAGAATATTTTATTTCTGAATGAATTGTTGACATATTTGTAAATTGCTTTGTATGACACTGTACACATGTACCACTGATAGAGTAAATAAAAAAAACAACAACGAAAACACTGAGGTGAATGGATATACCTCAAGGGAGATTACTCTTATCTGGGAGTAGTTGCCTCCCTTTTGTAAGTGGGATACTCTGAAAGGAAAGAATTTGTTCCCCATGAGAAGAAATTCTTTCCTTTCAGAGTAGCCTCTGAAAGTTGGCATTCTTGTAGCAGGGAGGCCAAGTTTCTGTCCTGCTGAAGTGATTTCCCTTTATAAAGGGGGACAAACACTTTCAACTTAGTGATCTCTCTTTGAGGTGTCCATGCATCTCAGTCAAGAGTCTTACCATTTATTCTGTGACTAACTCTAGATAGGAGGGGGTATTAGGTAAATATTTTTCTTATTTCTCTGTGTAAATATGTTGTGGTTGCTCATTAGAAACTCCAACGGGAGATGCTGCTATAAGTGAGTACCATAAGATATTTTCATACAAAAATATCTGTGGTAGAAAAAGAAAACACCTTATCTGGAGTTTTGTCTGTGCACACTCAACTAGGATATACATGCATTAACTTAATTTCATTCTCTGACCCGACTTCATTAGAAAATACATTCTGTGCCGTATACAGTGAAGGTTATGACCATGATGCACATAACTGTAGGCCGGTTAGAGTATGTACAGACTGTGCATGTAATATTTTAGATGTACAGAAAAGTAAATACTTGTACATCATTTCTTACCATACATTTAGTAAATGTTCTACAACTTCAAACACTTTATTCCACATTTAGTTTTTGGCTTAAAGTTTGCTTTTTATGCAGTTGTTTCCTAATGGCAAAGAGTATAGATCCTGGTCAGACTGCTCTTGAAGGAGCTGTCTGATCTGGGTCTGCACTTCCATATGCCATTACATCAGAAACTTTTGAATACAAAATTTAGGACATTTACCCAAGTGTCACACCTGCTTAATAATAAAATCTTTGCATGCTTGATAAAATGTTATGTAGACAAACATATTGAATATTTTTCCTTATTTTTCTCAGAAAACAGATTTGACATTACATCCAAAGGAGACCGCATGAAATGTCAAATCCTGATTTTTTGGAACAATAAGAAAAAAGCATCAATTTGTTGTCTGCTGAATTGGCCAAGATTAAGCAAGCAGATGCAATATAGGAATTGAGTTTTCTCTCCACCTATCACCGTTTGCTAGCACCTCAGCAGTCCAGTCCATTTATGCCTGCAATCATCAACTGGCATACACTTTCTCAGTAAGGACTTCAACAATACAGCATCATTTTATAACCTAAGGCTCAGGCCGAAGGCTCAGAATGCGCTTTTCTGTTGTGATTAATTGCCATCTGTCCTCCATCCACACCTTTGAACGACTTCTCCTCTGAAACCCCTGGGCCAGTTTTCTTCAAACTTCATGTGGAGCATTGTTAAAGGGGGGATTGAGAATTCATACAAATTGTCAGTCTATTAATCAAGATGGCCACCATGCCCATATATGTTAAAAACACTTAAAGTCTTCTCCAGAACCAAGAGCCTCAATTTTATGGTATTTTTAGGTCACCCTTATATTTCTGAAAAACTAAAACTTTCAGTCATGTGCTTTTTTTATTGCATAATGCTGCAATGTTATTTCATGACTCTGACATATTTTGCAGAAAAATCATTTAGCTCACCTGTATGAAAGTCAAACTTTTTATATTTTCTAAATCCTCTGATGGGTTTTGTTTATATTTGGTAGGTAGGTCCCAAGATTTTGTTGAGCACTATCTCACAACCTAGAGGTCAAGGTCATCATCATCATCATCATCATCATCATTGGATATTTTATCAACATGCAGGTACTGGGGCAACAGCCACATCAGTGGGCCCACTTCCAGGTAGCTGGCTTGCTGCAGGCATGTCAGATCTCACACTAGATCTCCAAGTATGTCTATCATGAAGGTCGATAGCCGAGAGCTTCCACTCTCTGCAATCCCTCTCTGTCGACTGCTTCCATGTCATCTTCGGCCTCCCAGGCCTCAGCTTTCCATCAACCTGTATGTCAAAGGCTGTCTTGACTGCATCTTTGGAGGGTTCCACATGTCCGTGTCGTACCTTCTCTCCTTCAGAATAAGGTCCAGATCCTCAGTGCCAAGCCACGCAAGTAGCTCAGTCGACCTGGTGGTGACAGTGCCTTGCGGCTTGACATTGCAGATCTGTCTGTTGCAGATGTTGGAGGTGTGGGTTTATCAATGGCCAAGTCTCACTGGCATGGAGCATTGCACACAGTACACAAGCTGTACACAAGGCCATGTGTCTTTGAGAGGTGGCGGGAAGAGAGAACTGGTAGCAGCTCTTTGAACTTCTTCCAGGCGGTTTTCACACATTGTGGTTGAAAGTTCACACCCAGGGGCTGCTGAGTACATCTGTAATCAGGGTCCTTTGTCAAGTGCTTGAGCCCACTGCATTTCTTGTGCACCCAGTGCTTACTGCCATTGCAGAAGAGGCTGTTGCTGCCCACTCCAGTGCGGCATGGAAACTCGCCTAAACTCTACAGGAGGTCCAGGCCCGTACCGCAGATCATGATCTTTGTCTTTCCTGCATTTACTCTCAGTCCTTTCTCCTCTATTGCTTCTTTCTAAGTCAAGATCCTCCTGACATGATAATAAGGTCATCGGCATAGAGGACCTCGCAGGTGACCCCAGAGCTGAACTCATGTGACAAGGTTTCAAGCACCATCATGAAGAGCAGTGGGCTGAGTACTGAGCCTTGGTGAACACTGACCTTCACTTCAAACTCTTCACTGTACCCCTCACCAACACGGACACGGCTCTGCACATTGGAATACATCCACTGCACCAGTCACACAGTCCCCTCCTCCACACCAAGTTTTCTCAGCGCCCACCAGATGAACTTCCAAGGCAATCAAATGCCTACTCCAGGTCTACGAAAATGTAGTCTCTTGTTGGCACTTCTCTTGCACCTGCCTGACAACAAAGACTGCGTCTTGTGCCTCTGACTGGGACGAAGCTAATCTTGGAATTGTCGATTGACATCTGATGTCCACAATCCTCTCCAGGACTTTCATAACCTGATGTGTCAGCTTGAGACAGCGGTAGTTACCACTTTCCAATGTATATCCCTTACCCTTGTAGAGGCTGACAATGAAACTCTGCTCCCAGTTAATGGGTACCTTGCCATCGCCAATGATTGCAGCTGCGAGGTCACGGATCATTGGCTGCTGGTATCATCTCCACTGCAGTGCCTAATGGGCCAGGTGCTTTGCCCGCTTTCATCTGAGAGATTGTCTGCTTAACCATATCGATGGTGATTGGGATGGGTGGGTCTTCCACCGGTGGTTCATCAGACAGGTGGTCTGGGTCCCAGTCAAACTAAATGTTGAAAAGCCTTTGGTAGTGCTCTCACCAGGCCTTCTACTTTGCTCTTTGCTCATTGTGATCTTTGGATCATTCTTCACCGGTTTGTCACCACCAACAACATCAGCGTTCTCTTGTGTTAACTGGTTAGACTTCTGTAGACTTGGGGTTAATATTCTAGTAGACCTTTTTGTCGGCTGGTGCACTGCAGGTCTGGCAATGCGTTTGGCTGCATCATATGATGCCCTAGTGCCTTTACCAGTCTTCCAGGCCTTGAATGTGGGTGGTCGGGTGGTGTGAAGGTGGCATGTATCTTAGTCACCGGGGCATCCAACTGTTATTGGCTTACAGTTGGGCAAGGCCTGCTATCCTTGTAGCGGGTAAGGGTAGAGGGGGAATGTTTTTATTCTGTTTATTCACTTTCATTCCTGTTCCTCTTTCTTCCGTGTCCCTCTCTTTCATCTCTTCTTCTCTTCTATCGGTTTTCTTCCTTCTGGGAGATGACACAAAATGACCCACAAGGGTTGATATGTCGTTAAACCCAAGTCAGTCAAATCCTGGCCTTGAAAGCTTTCGGCTTGGCAGCAACGGTCTTGTCCACGTACTCATTCCACCAGCAGGTTTCACGACGCCAACAGTGGGGCCGAGATGTGCCACACACCTGAGTTGTCATGAGCAGGCCAGTCTAGATGTTGTTCCAGATATCCTCAGTGGCAGCATTAGCTACAGCTGCAGACGCACTCAAGACCTGGAAATGATTGCTTGTCTGAGGGTAGCTGGCCTTGGTGGATCACCCTTCCCCTGATTCAAGAAGGGCAGTTGTCAGTTTCTGGTGAAATAATGTGCACATTACTGGTTAACCACCTACCCAGTGAACGTGTGGTTAGGTAAACTGACTGCACTTGACATGCCCCCATTGGGTTGACTGAGCTGTAAAACCTTAACACAAACAAATTGTCTGAGGGTATTTTAGCTTGCAAACTTTAAGGCGATGGGTGAACTTGCGCTTGGATTTCGATGGCATATGTTGCATACAAGAAGCTGATGTTGCAGGGCTACTTCCTAACCAGGGATCACTTTTACATCTGTGACAAGTTTGCTCGTGGTCCTATGGAAAAGGATGGCCTATCTGTATTTGGATGCGCGTCCGACTGGAGACCAGGAGGTCGCGGGTTCGACCCCCGCCGAGGTCGGCAACATTCTTTCGTGGAGATTGATCATGAAATATTTTCTACGGTCATTCTCTCCCTTCGGCTGATTCAAGAAGGGCAGTTGTCAGTTTCTGGCGAAAGAATGTGCACAATACTGGTTAACCGCTTGGAGGACTAAGCCTGCCCAGTAAACGTGTGGTTAGGTAAACTGACCGCGCTCGACATGACGCCATTGGGTTGACTGGGCCGTAAAACCTCAACACAACAACAATCTGTATGGCTACATTTCCTGACTTGTACGTGATGAGATGGCAGTCACGTTTCTTGAAACGTGTTCCCAAGAAGCCGGTTGAATGCTAGGGCATACTCTAGGGTTCTCTTGCCCTCAACATCTGGTCCTGGCCTTCCACACCCCATTCCACTATGCACTTCCCTGTACCTAGTGCCTGCAGGGCCTACATGGCTGTTCCACTCTCCACATGGGATCAGAAATTCGGATGTACCAAGTCAAGGTCACATACTTAAAAAAATTTTGGTTTAAGTTTTGCGTCAAAGTTTTTAAGATCTCTTAATTTCTAAATCCTTGCATGTATTGACTTTATATTTGGCATGATTATAGGTATCGGTCCAATAATTAAAGGTCATAGTCTTATTTTCTTTATTTGATTGACAAGCGTGAGTTCAGGCAAGCTATTCTGTCAGGTGGCAGGTCTTGTTTGCATAAGCTCGGTTTCTGATTAATTGCATGACCTACAATCATCAAACTTGGCATACACTTCCTCAAAGAATGGCGTATTATTTTGACTCTGTGATCTATATGCCACGATTTAATCACTGTCACTTTTTGCATCAAACCTAACATTTAGCTCCTAACACGGGATCAAACGCTGGTATTTTGTGACCATGAACATATATCGTGGTTCAATGACCTTGTCATTATTTACTTGAATCTTAAACTGACAGATGCCAGCAGGTGTGACACTACCTTCCCAGCTTGTTTTCTTAAATGTTCACTAGTCCCATCTAAAGCCATCTAGATGACAAACAGTGCAGGTCCTTAAAAGAAGTTTGATCTTGGTCGGGAATGGAATGCCTTTCTGACATTAGAAGGACCTTGGTGAGAAAATTTTTATATTTCCCCAAGAAAACATGCTGGTATTTAATATAAGCACTGCAACAAGACGTTTCCATTACCACAACATGTTTTTCCATAAAAACATGTTGGCAAGGACACATCATGGAGAATTAGAAAAAGTCATTACCAGAATAACCCAAAGTATTGGGACAGATAGGTCTTTTCAAACAGTAGACCTGGATCAGATGCCACATAATGTGTTTTCTGATCATGGTCTACACTGTTTACCAAGCCAGTCTCAGTGGCTCAGTTGGATGCGTGTCCGACTGGAGACCAGGTCGCGGGTTCGAACCAAGCCGAGGTCGGCAACATTCTTTCGTGGAGATTGATCATGAAATATTTTCTATGGTGATTCTCCCTTACGCTGATTCAAGAAGGGCAGTTTCTGGCAAAGGAATGTGCACAATACTGGTTAACTGCTTAGAGGACTAAGCCTACTCAGTAAACGTATGGTTAGGTAAACTGACCTCGCTCAACAGTTGACGACCGTAAAACCTCAAACACTGTTTACCATACATACAGCAATATTTTACACAGATCAACAGGTAGTTTAGGGCAAGTATGGTAAGTAGGTGAGTTGTCCGAATACTTAGGGTTATTATGGTATATAATGTTCGGTTGAAAAAAAAAAGTGCCTTATCTGGTGTTATGTGTGCATGAGGCAGGTATTTTCATAACTTCACTGGTATACACTGATCAGAATGTAATTCCCAAAATTCAAATTACTTCTCCAATGAAGTAACCAAATTGTAAGGGCCCCCGTAGCCTAGTGGATAAGAGAGCTGACTTTAATCCATTAGTTTTCTCACACGCTGTGGTTAGAACCTTGCTGTATGGATGGTCAGGTGATCCCAGGTTCTCCAGTTTTCGCCCACCTTTGATAAATGATCAGCTCAATGTAAGTGAAGTATTTTTGAAAGGGCCATAAAAATCAGGTCACGGGTTTGATCCCCACTGGGTCTGGCAACATTCTTTCATGGAGATTCAGCACTAAATACTATGGTCATTTACTGACCATGCTGTAGCATCACGGCTGCTTATCTCAACATATGCAACACCCTGTTGTGAAAAGAAAAGGAAAGATCTTGTGGAGATGGTTGCAGAGAGTCAGTTTAAATAGTGTTGAAGGTAGGTGTCGGTTGAAAATGACTGAAATTTTGGCACGATGTAATTCAACCTTAGTCTCCCATATAATTAGACCAGAATTATAGTCCTTTACCTTTTCCTCCAATGCAAGGGTGGTCTGATTTTGCTATTTTGGTGACAGACAGGCATGTAAAACTCCAGTTCTTAGAGAGATTACAAATCTCTGGTTAAGTATATCATCATGGCTGTGACGGTTTAACATGTTAGTGAGTAGTTCAAACAAAAATAGATTGTATTATTTTGCTGCTACAGAAACAAGGCATTTTATTGATGGGTAGTGCGTACAGAGAGCCATGGTGAGGAAAGGGATAGGTGGTGATTGAGAAGACATGGTTTTTTCAACATTGTATTTCATACTATTCTTTCGTGGAGATTGATCATAAAATATTTCCTACGGTCATTCTCTCCCTTCCGCTGATTCAAGAAGGGCAGTTGTCAGTTTCTGGCGAAAGAATGTGCACAATACTAAGCCTGCCCAGTAAACATGTTAGGTAAACTGACCGCACTCAACATGACCCCATTGGGTTGACTGGGCCGTAAAACCTCAACACAAACAATTTCATACTACTGGTCGTGTTTTATGTACGATTTCTGATGCAGTTACAGCAAATGTAAATCAGCAAATTTTCAATCCTAGTGCCATTATTACCCTTTTCTTGTTGAAAAACCATGATCTTCTTAATCACCACCTATCCCTTTACTCACCACCACTCTCCTTACACAGGAGCCATCGATAAAATGCCTACCTTTCTGTGCACTGGCAAAAGAATGCGATCTATTTTCATTTGAACTACACCTGCTCAACCCTGGCTGAAATGGTGATGTATTTAAGCAGAGATTTGTAAGCTCTCCAAGAACTTTACATGCCTGTCTGTCACCAAAGATGCAAAATCTGACCACCCTTGCATTGGGAGAAAAAGGAGTTTTGTTCCATATTTGCTCAAAGGACTACAATTCTGGTCTGATTATATGGGACACTAAATAAGCGGTTTAATTTCATCGCAAAATTTTAGCTGACACCCAACATCGCTACCTAAACTGGCTCTGCAACCATTTCCGGAAGATCTTGCGATTGTCTTTTCACAACACGGTGTTGGGCGTGTAGAGATGAGCAGCAGTGTTATGGGATTCCCATGTTTCGCATTGAAATTTCAGTATTACCCATGTAACATTCATCTATTTATATAGTGCATGGACAAAAAAACAATAAAGACTGCCTGTCTGTCTACTTCTGTCAGAGAAGTTACTTGGGATTAAATTCCTGAAATTTACATTCTGCTGCAACAGTGAATTGAACTCATTTTCACAGTAGTTTTTTTTTAATTTGTTTTTGAAGAAATCCTCTTGGATAAAAGTTGAAGAGAGGGAGACAGGCACCAGCCTCTCAGAGGTTTCAAGTTTGATATAATCATAGGTCCTACTGTAATCAAATGAAGACTACAATTTTCTGAAGTTCTGTAGAATTTTAAATTTGAAGAGCACCCCTCCTTTACACCTCAGTGTTAGAAACGAAAAGACAGTCCTAATGATGTTCAGAAAGGCGTGTTGTGAAGGAAAAATTTTACTATTTCATCTTTAAATCATAAATTTGATCTTGGGTTCTGACAACCATTGACGTCTAGAGGGGCGGTGCTTTTTGTCATTAAAAATTCTACAGAACTTAACCCATTTACACCCATAAGGGAGACTTTGCAAACTGTAGACCCAGATCAGGTGCAGCAGAATGGCCTCAGATCAGGGTCTTCACTATTTGCATTAAGTACAGGAATTTCTATTCAAGATGGTATTTGTAAAACTAATCAGGCATCCCTTCACTTGGAAATGGACTGGTCTAAAGTTATGGTATAAACGAGTTAAAGAAATACTTTAATCTGACTGCAGTAAAACCTGTCATAGTAGCCACGTATTAAGAAAGCAACCGGTCTTTAGCAAGCACATTTGAGGTTGGCAACATTCTTTCGTGGAGATTGATCATGAAATATTTTCTACGGTCATTCTCTCCGTTCCGCTGATTCAAGAAGGGCAGTTGTCAGTTTCTGGCGAAAGATGTGCACAGTACTGGTTAACCGTTTAGAGAACTAAGCCTACCCAGTAAACGTGTAGTTAGGTAAACTGACCGTGCTTAACATGACCCCATTGGGTTGACTGGGCCGTAAAACCTCAACACAAACAAACAAGCACATTTTGATTATTCAAAAAGTGCTTGCTTAATACAGGTTGTCTTGTACAATGAAAACTTGAAACCTCCCTGAAACATTGATGCCATTTTTTTTCTACAATATTTATCCGTCGTGAAATTAAGATGCCACACCCATTTCTAATTTTCAGCCAATCAGATTACTCGATCCGGATCTACACTGTTTGCAAAGGCATGACATATCCAGATAAACATACTAGGTTTCCAAAATTTTCATTATAATTGAGGATTTTCAGAAGCGCCATACATGGTGTGTATTTCATGAATCAGTTTTGACAAGAGAAAAAGAACTTGGAATAGTTTTTGGTACAAATAATGCTTGGCCCTGCTGAACCCGGATATACCCACCCTGCCTTTGCAAACAGTCATGCTTCAGATCAGTCAGCTTTGTAGCCGACTGAACTGGATCTACACTATTTGTCATTAGCTATGTGAATTTGTATTAATAGTCTGGATCAAGCAGTCAGATTGGTTGATAATAAGAAATGGGTATTGCATATTAATTTATTCAGCAAGGGTTAAAAGGTCCAGTCAGTTTGATTCATTGTTGCAGCAGGAAGCTAATCCAAGTAATTCCCAAATCTCATACAAAATCCAATGTTATGAAGATTTTGGACGTCAAAATTAACTATTTAAAGGCTCCATATTCCTCAAAAATATAGTTTAATACGATTATAAATGGTGACATGTGACAGCCTGTGAAATTTCAGTTAGTCTTTTTTAGTGAAATTTTACAGGCTGTCAGTTTTCACATTATATGATTTGTATAAATACCAATTAACAGGAATATGAAGGCTTTTTTAACAGAAGTAATTCTGTTGTGGAACTCGGTTGCATCTTTGTAAAATATTGAGTTTGAGAATAAAATATACATTTTAGCATAATTCTTACCTTCTTTCCATTATCCATAAGACCTAATGATTGTCTCCCCTGAATTCCTTCGTTTGCTGCATAAAACACACATACGTATTTGATGCACAAATAGAGATTCCTAAAGTATTATACAGGAATCCTAATTGTATCATCATAACGTAGTGGAATATTCTAAAGCTGCTTGTGTGGACTGAAAGGAATTGAATTAAAAATTCGCTAAGTAATTTTTCTAAAAAAAAAAAAAAAAAAAAAGCTTCCCGAAGACGGAAGCCTTTTTTTTTTTTTCAGAAAAATTCGCTAAGTATAAAACATAAAAATACTTTTCAGTTTGATCAAAAAGAATATATTCCACATTTTCTAAAAAAAAAAAAAAAAAAAAAAAGCTTCCCGAAGACAGAAGCCTTTTTTTTTTTCTGAAAAATTCGCCAAGTATAAAAATACTTTTCAGTTTGATCAAAAAGACGGAAGCCTTTTTTTTTTCAGAAAAATTCGCTAAGTATAAAACATAAAAATACTTTTCAGTTTGATCAAAAAGAATATATTCCACATTTTCTAAAAAAAAAAAAAAAAAAAAAGCTTCCCGAAGACGGAAGCCTTTTTTTTTTCAGAAAAATTCGCTAAGTATAAAACATAAAAATACTTTTCAGTTTGATCAAAAAGAATATATTCCACATTTTAAAAAAAAAAAAAAAGCTTCTCGAAGACGGAAGCCTTTTTTTTTTTTTCAGAAAAAGTCGCTAAGTAAAAAAATACTTTTCAGTTTGATGAAAAAGATGGAAGCCTTTTTTTTTTTTTCAGAAAAATTCGCTAAGTATAAAACATAAAAATACTTTTCAGTTTGATCAAAAAGAATATATTCCACATTTTCTAAAAAAAAAAAAAAAAAAAAAAAAAAAAAAGCTTCCCGAAGACGGAAGCCTTTTTTTTTTTTTCAGAAAAAGTCGCTAAGTAAAAAAATACTTTTCAGTTTGATGAAAAAGATGGAAGCCTTTTTTTTTTTTTCAGAAAAATTCGCTAAGTATAAAACATAAAAATACTTTTCAGTTTGATCAAAAAGAATATATTCCACATTTTCTAAAAAAAAAAAAGCTTCCCGAAGACGGAAGCCTTTTTTTTTTTCTGAAAAATTCGCTAAGTATAAAAATACTTTTCAGTTTGATCAAAAAGAATATATTCCACATTTTTAAAAAAAAAAAAAAAAAAAAAAAAGCTTCCCGAAGACGGAAGCCTTTTTTTTTTTCTGAAAAATTCGCTAAGTATAAAAACACTTTTCAGTTTGATCAAAAAGAATATATTCCACATTTTCTTAAAAAAAAAAAAAAGCTTCCCGAAGACGGAAGCCTTTTTTTTTTTCTGAAAAATTCGCTAAGTATAAAAATACTTTTCAGTTTGATCAAAAAGAATATATTCCACATTTTCTTAAAAAAAAAAAAAAAAAAAAAAAAGCTTCCCGAAGACGGAAGCCTTTTTTTTTTTCTGAAAAATTCGCTAAGTATAAAAATACTTTTCAGTTTGATCAAAAAGAATATATTCCACATTTTCTAAAAAAAAAAAAAAAAAAAAAAAAAAAAAAAGCTTCCCGAAGACGGAAGCCTTTTTTTTTTCTGAAAAATTCGCTAAGTATAAAAATACTTTTCAGTTTGATCAAAAAGAATATATTCCACATTTTCTAAAAAAAAAAAAAAAAAAAAGCTTCCCGAAGACAGAAGCCTTTTTTTTTTCTGAAAAAATTTGCTAAGTATAAAAATACTTTTCAGTTTGATCAAAAAGAATATATTCCACATTTTCTAAAAAAAAAAAAAAAAAGCTTCCCGAAGACGGAAGCCTTTTTTTCAGAAAAATTCGCTAAGTATAAAAATACTTTTCAGTTTGATCAAAAAGAATATATTCCACATTTTCTAAAAAAAATCTCGAGGACGGAAGCCTTTTTTTTTTCAGAAAAATTCGCTAAGTATAAAAATACTTTTCAGTTTGATCAAAAAGAATATATTTCACATTTTCTAAAAAAAAAAAAAAAAAAAGCTTCCCGAAGACGGAAGCCTTTTTTTTTTTCGAAAAATTCGCTAAGTATAAAAATAATTTTCAGTTTGATCAAAAAGAATATACTCCAGATTTAGAAAGAAAAAAAAAAAAAAAGCTTCCCGAAGACGCTGAAGTCTATTTTTCGAGAAAAAAAAAAAATTCTCTAAGTATAAAAATACTTTTCAGTTTCACCTTTTAGAATATATTCCACATTTTCTACAAAAAAAAAAAAAAAAACTTCCCGAAGACGGAAGTCTTTTTTTACGAAAAATTTGCTAAGTCACACCTACTGATCTCGTAAGGGGTAGCCGCTGGTTATGCACTCAAAATCTTCACGCAAAGGTCCGGCAATGACTTGAGAGGCATCCAAATGTCAACAACTAAGTTCTGATTTATTGATTTTTAGTCAATTTCATCGACATACTTTGAAAAATCGGACAATGCTTTTCCCAGCAACTTTCATTTCTGAGTCAGAAAATATAGGTGTCGACTCAGAAAAACAAGCAGCTATTTTGTATTTCAATTTCACCAGGAGATGGGTAGTCAGGTATTCCTGTTCTGACTTCTTTTCCAGTGCAGTATGAAGGTATTTTCAGCTATCTGGACTATGAAATACTTATTTAACATATCAAATAAAATGCACTGCAACCTACGTCTACGTTGAAATACTTAAGATGCTAAATTTCCCAAGCATTTGTTCCGGGGGATACTGAATATGACTTATGAGGCTGACTACCCCTTAAGGGGACAAAAAAGCCAACTGTCAGATGTCTGATTACTAGGCCTGATTACCCTTACAGGAATATTAGTCATTATCAGATTGCCCCGCATTTAAAAACATGAAGATTTTAAACCAAACCAGTTTCAAAATATTCCATTTATAAACAAGTAAACACTGAAAGGTTTTGCAAAAGTGTGTCAACAGGGTTTTGATGTGCTATGTTTGCATATATTTGAAGCTCTCAATTGAGCAAAATCATATAAAAGTTTCATAATACTGCGCCCCCAACCCTCCCCCTCCCCCCCCCCCCCCACCCCACTAAGGTAGTCGGCCTCGTAAGTCATATTTGGTACAAATTTTTCAGTCCCCAGAACAAATGCTTAGGAAATTTAGCATCTTGTGTAGTTCAAAGTGGACGTGGGTTGCAGTACATCTTATTTGATAAGTAAGTATTTCACAGCCAAGATAGCTGAAAATATCTTCATTTTGCACTGGTAAAAAAGTCAAAACAGGAATATTGAACTACCCTTCTCTGGGTGAAATTGAAATAAAAATTAGCTGCTTGTTTTTTCAAGCCCACACCTGTTTTTTCCAACGCAGAAATGAAAGTTCGGAATAACATTGTCTGATTTTTTAAAATATGTCCATGAAATTTACTAAAAATCAATAAATCCTGAGAATTTATCCATTTATTGACATTTGGATGTCTTGTAAGTCATGGCCCGAAATTCGCGTAAAGATTTTGAGTGCATAACCAGCGGCTACCCCTTACTAGATAATAAGGTGTGTAAGTATAAAAATACTTTGCTCCACATTTTCGAAAAAAAAAAAAAGAAAGCTTCCTGAAGATAGAAGTCTTTTTTTTTTCAAAAAAAATTCACAAGTATAAAAATACTTTCCTCCACATTTTTTTTAAAAAAAAAAGCTCCAAACAATATATTCCACATTTTCAAAAAAAAAAAAAAAAACTTCCCAAAGTTGAAAGCCTTTTTTATGAAAATTTTGCTAAGTATAAATACTATGCAGTTTGATCAAAAACAATACGTACCACATTTTCAAAAAACAAAAGAGCTCCCCAATGACGGGAACTTTTTTTATGCCCCCGCCATTTTCAATGGGGAGGCATATAGTATCACCACTGTCCGTACGTACGTCCGTCCCTTCCATCTGTCTGTCCCTTCCGTCCGTCCAGTACGTAACACAAATGGTTTCCATGCAATAGCTTTTGAAAGGATTGGTGTATTGTATTGAAATTCTATACACCCGTATATAATCATTAAATGTAGGTCAAGTTTGATTTAGGGTAAAATCCACCAATTATTTTGGGAGTTATGGCCCTTTTTCAACTTAAAAATTTTGAATTTTGAAAAATGGTTTCCGTGCGTTATCTTTTCAAAGGATTTGTGTATTGGATTGAAATTTTATACACAGGTATATAATCAGAAAATGTAGGTCAAGTTTGATTTAGGGTAAAATCTACCAATTATTTTGGGAGTTATGGCCTTTTTTCAACTTTGAAAATTTTGAACTTTGAAAAATGGTTTCCATGCAATATCTTTTGAAAGGATTGGTGTATTGGATTGAAATTTTATACACAGGTATATAATTAGAAAATGTAGGTCAAGTTTGATTAAGAGTTAATTCCACCTATTATTTTATGAGTTCTGGCCCTTTTTCAACTTTGAAAAAATTTCAATTTGAAAATGGTTTCCGTTGGATAACTTTTGAAAATAATATTAGTGTATTGGATTCATATTTTATACACAAGCATATAATTATAAAATACAGGTCAAGTTCTATTCAGGGTAAAATCCAGAAATTATTTTTGAGCTACGGCCCTTTATCAGTGTTGAAAAATAGTTGAAAAATGGTTTCCGTTCAATATCTTTTGAAAGGATTGGTGTATTGGACTGATTTTATACACAGGTATATAATCATAAAATGTAGGTCAAGTTTGATTTAGGGTAAAATCCACCAATTATTTTGGGAGTTATGGCCCTTTTTCAACTTTGAAAAAATCCACCAATTATTTTGGGAGTTGTGGCCCTTTTTCAAATTTGAAAAAAGATTTCCGTTCCATAATTTGAAAAGATTAGTGAATTGGATTCATATTTATACACAAGCATATAATTATAAAATATAGGTCAAGTTTGATTTAGAGTAAAATCCACAAATTATTTTTGGAGTTATGGCCCTTTTTCAACGTTGAAAAGTAGTTTCAGTTTGATATCATTTCAAAACATTAGTGTATTGAATTCATGTTTAACACACAGGTATATCATCATAAAATGGAGGTCAAGTTCCAACTAGGGTAAAATCAACCCATTATTTTGGAAATTATGGTTCTTTTTCACCTTCAAAAGATGTTTTCCTTCCAATATTTTTTTTAAAAAAAAGATTGATTTGTGTATTGGATTCATATTTTATACACAGATATATAATTATAAAATACTGTCAAGTTCGATTTAGGGTAAATTCTGCCAATTATTATGAGAGTTATGGCCCTTTTTTCAACTTCATTTTTTGCAAAATGCCTGCATGTGGGTGAGGATAGCCCTGACATACTGACACATTTCTAGGTTGTTTTTTTTTTTTTTTTACACAAAAAAATTTGCTTCCCATTGATAGAAGCTTTTTTTTTTTTTTTTTTTTGTCTTTTTTTTTATTTAACACAAAAAAATTTGATTCCCAATGATGGAAACTGTTTTTTTTTTTTCAGACGAAAAAATTTGCTAAGTATAAATACTTTTGCAATTTGATTAAAAAGAACGAAGTGTACCCATATACATTCCACATTTTCAAAAAAAAACAACACAAGCTAATTTATACGAACTAAGTATAAATATTTTGCAGTTTGATCAAAAAGAACGAAATGTAGTAAAAAGTATCAATAATAAGGAGATATTGCAGTAAGGTGAGGATTTTCCCTTACTGGCTCAGTATATGGTTAAATGAATACAGTCAGTGGGCATTATCTGTCTTGAATTCTCAGTTCCGGTTAAAATGCAAAACTGAATGTGTTTCATAAAAGTTTATACAAAAATATGTTTCCTCTCATGGACCCAAATGCCTTTTGGTGGAGATATTTCCCTGATGTACTTATGATATATATAGAGTTTATTCATGCTCCTATTTTAAATATGGGATTTATAAACCTTGGAAACGAGTGCGAAGCACGAGTTTCTTTATCGGATTTTTTTTACCTCCCCAGGTTTATAAATCCCATATTTAAAATAGGAGAAATGAATAAAACTATATTACATGCATTTCGCCGCAATAGAGTACATCATTTAAGAGGCTTTTGTGGCAAGTCTAGTCTGCCAGTTTGTTTACGCTGTCATTTCTATTTTGGGTCGGGGTAGTAATAAATAATATATTTAGGATAGCTTTTGTTTTTATCCTAAATGATATTGACAGCAGGGTCAAAATCTAGGCTGTTCATGTTACAAAAAAAAAGTAGTTCCGGTTAAAGAGATTTATTTCCCCGGCTAAGAGGAAATATTTCTTTGCTGAAACAAGGGAAATACCAGTTTTATGTCTGGTAGAAATCAGGGTATTTCTTGGTTATGCATGTAATATATATGAATAAGAACTTGGTTGGGTCTAGGGGGAAACATATTTTTATAACGACTTTCAAAATTATGAAATGCATTCAGTTCTACATTCTGACCTGAAATGAGAAAGAGTTCAAGTCAGATATACCAGACACACACAGAGACTTCATTTAGCCAAAATTTCTAATTAGATAAGTGTTCTCGTCATTCTGATGCAAGAAATATTTTATTTCCAAAGAGAAAGGTAACTAAATGTAATTCCCATCGTTCTGAACTTTTCTAAAAAAAAAAAAAAAAAAATCTCCTTTTCACGTTTCTAAAAAAACTGAAAAAAGCTTGCTGAAAATACAATTTTCTCTGAAACCTATAGACATTTCATGTGAATCATCTGCTTAGCACTGTTGGCACAAAAGAAAAGTTTTAAAACTCCATAAAATCAGAAAAGACTAGAAATATGTCATTATGACACAGATCACCCCGCCCAGGGCCATCCTCGCCCACAAAAAATAAAGTTGAAAAAAGGGCCATAATTCTCATAATAATTGGCAGACTTTACTCTAAATTGAACTTGACCATATTTTATGATTATGTACCTAGGTATAAAATATGGATCCAATACACAAATCTTTTTTAAAAAAACATCGGTAGGAAAACTTCTTTTGAAGGTGGAAAAGGGCCATAACTCCCATAATAAGGGGTTGATTTTACCCTAATTGGAACTTTACCTCTGTTTTATGATGATATACCAGTGTGTTAAATATGAATTCAATATACTAATGTTTTCAAAAGATATCAAACTGAAACTATTTTTCAAGGTTGAAAAAGGGCTGTAACTCCAAATATAATTGGTGGATTTTACCCTAAATCAAACTTGACCTATATTTTATAAGTATATGCTTGTGTATAAAATATAAATCCAATTCACTAATCTTTTCAAAAGTTATGGATTTGATTGTGTTGGGGTTTAACGACACGTCAACCCTTGAGGGTCATTTTGTGTCGTCTCCCAGAGAAAGGGAGAAAAGAGATAGAAGAGAGAGTAGAGGAGATGAAAGAGAGGGACAGGGAAGAAAGAGGAACAGGAATGAAAGTGAAGAAACAGAAGAAATAAAAACATTCCCCCTCTACCCTTACCCACTACAAGGATAGCAGGCCTTGCCCAACTGTAAGCCAATATCAGTTGGACGCCCCGGTGATGTAAGATACACAGCACCTTCGCACCACCCGACCACCCCTCGAACGGAAAGCATTTTTCAAAGTTGAAAAATGGCCATAACTCCAAAAATAATTGGTGGATTTTACCCTAAATCCAACTTGACATACATTTTATGATTATATACCTGTGTATAAAATTTGAATCCAATACACTAATCTTTTCAAAAGATATCGAACGGAAACCATTTTTCAACTATTTATCAACATTGATAAAGGGCCATAACTCCAAAATAATTGGTGGATTTTACTTTAAATCAAACTTGACCTATATTTTATAATTATATGCTTGTGTATAAAATATGAATCCAATTCACTAATCTTTTCAAAAGTTATGGAACGGAAACCATTTTTCAAAGTTGAAAAAGGGCCATAACTCCCAAAATAATTGGTGGATTTTACCCTAAATCCAATTTGACCTACATTTTATGATTATATACCTGTGTATAAAATATGAATCCAATTCACTAATCTTTTCAAAAGTTATGGAACAGAAACCATTTTTCAAAGTTGAAAAAAGGCCACAACTCCTAAAATGAGAGATGGATTTTACTCTAAATCGAACTTGACCTACATTTTTATGATTATATACCTGTGTACAAAATTTCGATCTAATACACCAATCCTTTCAAAAGATATCGCACAGAAAACATTTTTCAAAGTTGAAAATTTTTCAAAGTTGAAAAGGGCCAGAACTCCCAAAATAATTGGTGGATTTTACCCTAAATCAAACTTGACCGATATTTTATGATTATATACCTGTGTATAAAATTTCAATCCAATACACCAATCCTTTCAAAAGATATCGCACGGAAACGAAAAGTGTTACGTACGGGACGGAAGGGATAGGACAGAAGGACGTACGTATGGACAGCGGTGATACTATATGACCCCCCCCCCCCCCAAACCCCCATTTAAAATGGGGGCATAATAAAAACATTCGCCCTCTACCCTTACCTGCTACAAGGATAGCAGGCCTTGCCCAACTGTAAGCCAATATCAGCTGGATGCCCCAGTGATGTAAGATACACAGCACCTTTGCCACACCCGATCACCCCTATAAACTTTTTAAACCAGAATTCCGGGGAAGGCGGCGTAGCACCTGCTGGGGCAAAGGTCACAGGACGTGGTTATTAAATAAATTTATATCATTCTTAGCAGTGCTTAGTTGGAAAAGTGACAAAAATTTAAGACAAGGTTATATGAATATAGGAATTTCATTGAAAGCATATGAATTTTCTCATGCATGAGATAAAATTCATGCATGAGATACTGGGCTCAAAAAGTACCCAAAGTCTGTACACTTTCATACAATCTGAGGTTCAGAAAATGACAAAGTTAAAGTGGAGAAAGTGACAAAAATAAATTTAAAAATCATATCCAAACTACGTGCACTTATGCAGACACAGGAGAAAACGTGCAAAGTTTCAAAAAGACCGGTTTAAAATTGTATGAAAAGTTGCAATCACAAGGTACCCACTGTTTATACATCTGAGGTCAGAAAATGACAAAGCTCAAAAAGCACAAAAAAGTGACAAAAAATACGACAAGGATTATATGAAAAGCACATGCACATCTTCAGACTATGGAGAAAACATGTGAAAAATTGCAAAAAGATTAGTATAAAATTGTATGAGGAGTTGCACTCAGGAGGTAGCCATTGTCTATATACTGAGGGTGAATAATCGGTACAAAACTGTAAGAGGAGTTGCACTCACAAGATGTACCAACTGTTTACATATAATGAAAAATGACTAAGTTCACAATGTGGAAAAAGTGACAAAAAATAACCTAACAATTATATCCAAACCACATGCACATCCTCATACCATGAAAAAAACATATACAAAGTTTCAAAACGATCGGTACAAAACTGTAAGAGGAGTTGTGCTCACAAGAGGTACCCACTGACGGTGAAAAATGACTAAGTTCACAATGTAGAAAAAGTGACAAAAAATGTTCTAACAATTATACCCAAACCACATGCAAATCCTCATACCATGAAGAAAACACTTGTAAAGTTTCAAAACAATCAGTATAAAACTGTAAGAGGAGTTGCACTCACAAGAGGTACCCACTGTCTATATATTGAGGTGAAAAAATGACCCAAGTTCACAATGCGGAAAAAGAGACGAAAAAAGTCTAACAATTATACCCAAACCACATGCACATCCTCATACCATGAAGAAAACACTTGTAAAGTTTCAAAACAATCAGTATAAAACTGTAAGAGGAGTTGCACTCACAAGAGGTACCCACTGTCTATATATTGAGGTGAAAAAATGACCCAAGTTCACAATGCGGAAAAAGAGACGAAAAAAGTCTAACAATTATTCCCAAACCACATGCACATCTTCATACCATGTGTAAAACGTGTAAAATTTCAAACTGATTGGTACAAAACTGTAGGAGGAGTTGCGCTCACAAGACACCCAGGGTAAATGTTGATGGAAAAACTGACGGATGGACGGACGGAAACTTGCACGCCTAAGCTGCCCATGCTAAAGCAGGTGTGACAAAAATCAAACAAATAAAAACATGAAATGATAATCCCCCTGCCACCACCTACCCTCCCCTCCCTCAGCTATCATTTTGCAGGCAGATAACTAAAAAATTGATGAAATTCGCCCATTAGCGATCCCAAAACAGATCTACACAATATCAATGTACATAAATACCAAGTTTGGAGAAGATCCACTGACATTTACTCAAGTGATCATTAGGAAATGAAAATAGGGATGGACCGAAACACGGACAGCCAAGGTGAAACCATGAAACCTCTCCACTAATGTGTGGAAGAGTAAATCTTTAACAGAAGTTTTTTCAAAGTCTGTGGCCTTGACCTCAAGGTACTGTATAAAACCAGATCATTATCTAACTTCAGGGCAAGTTTGTTCTATGATTTAGTGTTTACATCAATTTCAACATTATTTAAGTCATTTCAAGATGATGTAAGGGTGATTAATGAAAGGCTTTGTGCAGTGAAGCACCATACAGTCGTGAGTGGTATTCTGCCTCCAGTAGAAAGCCCTAACCACAAGGCCAACCATATGCTTCTATTTACATACACAGTTTCAGGAAACAGCCGTTGAAAAAACTTTGTACAGATGAGCTAAAAAGGGCTTCAGGGTTCATACTAATACAGTTTATGCCATAAGAAATGTTTTTTATGATTTTTTTTTTTTTTTTTTTTTCAAATATGTTTCTTTTAGATTCTTCTTTTGTATAAACAGTGCAGAACCAGAATGGTAATTATCTGTATAAACAGTGCAGAACCAGAATGTTGTTATCTGTAATTGTCAATATCTGCATGGCACTGTCTATTTGTCTGTCTGGCTGTTAATGTCTGTCTTGTCTGTGGCCCATCCCAACTGTATCAAATGATTTGAATATGGAACAAGAACTCCACCAAGCGGGGCATTATACGCCTGTGGCAAGTAAAAAGATGTAGCACAAAAACTGGCTCCTGTATAATTCAGTGCTCTGGATATAAACTGTAAGTGGAATTACAAAAAAAATTAAAAAAATTTCATATGAGCCTTTGGCTGATTTGTTTTTCCTATACTTCAATATCGGACGAAACAATAACAAAACAAAAATAAACAACCAAAAAAAAAAAAAAAATTTTTTTTGTAAACCTTAAACTTGTTTAATACTGATTAGAAAAAAAAATCCAAAAAGAATTATGTATTCATAAAGATTTAATAATGGCAACCTTTCCTTGCAAATCTAATAAAAAAAAAAAAAAAATCAGTATCTTGTCCATATGACCAAAACTTTAGTTATTTGCAAAAAATATATCTATTATAAAATAAAATTTGCACACTATTACCTCTAAACAATAATCTGCGAAACGTTTACAAAAACTTTCAAAGGGGCATAAATCTGCAAATATTTGGTGCACTGTAACCTCGAAATAATATATGCTGCTCCACATCATCGTGTAACTATTTATGAAGTTTCAGCTTAATCAGATGTAAACTAGAAGGAGAAGGATTTAGCCGGAAACAAAAAATTAATAGAAATTAATAGAAATTTTCAATGGGTTTTAACTCTGCTAATATTTTGTGGACTGTATCTTTGAAACAATATGTGCTACTCCACATCATGGTCTAACTACAAATAAAATTTCAGCTTGATAGGATGTAAACTGTAGGAGGATTTAGCTGGAAAAGAAAAGTTTACTTAAATTTTCAAAGAGGCATAACTCTGCTAATATTTGGTGGACTGTAACCGCATAATAATATGCGCTGCACCACATCATGGTCTAATTGTACATGAAGTTTCAGCTTGATTGGATGTAAACTGTAGGAGGATCTTCTTAGCCAGAAACGAAAAATTAATAGAAATCTTCAAAGGGGTATAACTCTGCTAATATTTGGTGGACTGTAACCTTGAAACAGTATGCGCTGCTCCACATCATGGTCTAACTATAAATCAAGTTTCAGCTTAATCAGATGTAAACTGTAGGAGGATTTAGCTGGAAACAAAGTCAACTGTAATTTTCAAAGGGGCATAACTCTGCTAATATTTGGTGGACTGTAACCTCGAAACAATACGTTCTGCTCCATATCATGGTCTAACTATATATGAAGTTTCAGCTTGATTGGATGTCAAATGTAATAGGAGTTAACCGGAAATGAAAAGTTTACGGAAATTTTCTAAGGAGCATAACTCTGTAAACATTTGGTGGACTGTGACCCTGAAATAATATGCCCTGCGCCACATCATGGTCTAACTATATACCAAGTTTCAGCTTGATCGAATGTAAACTGTAGGAGTTAGCCGGAAACAACTCCATACCCCGTAACATAAACAGGCGTATAAAAATTGGGTGAACCAAAAATGTTTGCACATCACTAGCTGAAACTGTTGAAATAGCCGTAATGTCTCAGACCACTAGAGTTATAAACTTCCAGAGAACTGTGACAATACAAAATATTAACATTGGTTACATGAATATGTCGACATCTTATTCTATATTGATGTTTCATAATCATATAATTGCTGTTGAAATAATGTTGCAACGAAGGAAGGAAGCAGGTCTTTCAACTACACTAAGTTTTTACAGAAGTTGTGTACTGAAGAAAAGGTAGGTGAAATTTCATCCATTGTTTTCATTTAATGTCTCTTCTCATACACTTAAAGTGAACTGATACATTTTCAACACAGACAACTCTATCAGAATTAAAGTGGGTCATCTCCCAGAGAAAGGGAGAAAAGAGATAGAAGAGATAGTAGAAGAGATGAAAGAGAGGGACAGGAAAGAAAGAGGTACAGGAATGAAAGTGACAGAAGACATAAAACCCCTAACCCTCTACCCTTACCCGCTACAAGGAATAGCAGGCCTTGCCCATCTGAAAGCCAATATCAGTTGGACGCCACGGTGATGTAAGATACACAACACCTTCACATCACCCAACCACCCGAATGGCCAATTAAGGACACCAAAGTGTTCAGCCCATCTTTTCGAGATAGCTTCTTTGTCAGTCAGAAGATTAGTTCCATCTGCACTAGGATTTTTGATTAACGTGCAGGTACAGGGGCAACATACACATCAGTGGGCCCACTTCCAGATAGCTGGCTTGCTGCACGCATGGCAGATCTCACACCAGATCGCCAGGTACGTCTATCATGAGGGTTGATAACCGAGAGCTTCCACTCTCTGCAATCCCTCTCTGTCATCTGCTTCCATGTCATTTTGGGCCTCCCAGACCCACGCTTTCCATCAACCTGTATGTCAAAGGCTGTCTTGATTGCACCAATGGAGCGTTTCACATGTCCATACCATCAAAGCCTTCTCTCCTTCAGAATGAGGTCCAGATCCTCAATGCCAAGCCGCGCAAGTAGCTCACTGGACCTGGTGGTGACAATGTCTTGCGGCCTGACATTGCAGATCTGTCTTTTTTTTTTTTTTTTTTTTTTGATTTGGGTTTTACGGCCCTTTCAAGAATATTTCACTTATATCGAGCCGATCGTTCATCGAAGGTGGGCGAAAACCGGAGTACCCGGAGAAAAACCACCTGACCATCCGTAAGCAGAACTTGGCTTTCCCACATATGACCCGAGCTAGACTCGAACCACAGCGGTGAGAAACCTAATGGATTAAGAGTCAACTCTCTTATCCACTAGGCTACGGGGGCCCGCTGCAGATCTGTCTGATCATTGCCCTGTCATTTCACTGTAGATGCTGGAGGTTCGGCTTTGTCAATGGCCAAGTCTCGCTGGCATGGAGCATTGCGCTCCGCACACAAGAGCTGTACACATGGCCACGTGTTTTGAAAGAGAGGTGGCATGAAGAGAGGACTGGTAACAGATCCTTGAACTTCTTCTAGAAACTCTGGGAACTATATACTGCCTTAAGTGCATCAAAGAACTTTTCATATCCTTTCTGTCTGCAAAGGACTGGATTTTATCAGCCTTTTTGCTCAGCCAAGTCTTGCATGTCTCCGAGCCTAGTCTGGACTGTCTTACATGTATGTTGAACATGCAGTCTTACTAGATACTGAGGTATGCCTTGTGTTTTCTGTATTTCTTTTGAATCCCATCAGACCAGTCTTGGTGTTTGCAAGATACTGGCCCAAGGGAATCCATTGCTGAAGAGTGAACGGTGCCTCTTAAGACTGTCCAGTTCTCATCTAGATCCTTTGAACTGTGTTCCAGTGCATCTAAATAGCTGCAGATATCATTGATGAATGCATGCCTCTTGCTGTCTTGTTTCAGCTTGTAGACATCCAATCTCTTTGGCACTTTCTTGCCTTGTGGTTGCCATACAGGCTAAATGCTCAGGTTGAGTTTGCTGACAACAAGCCTGGGATCTGTCCAACAGTCTGCACCAGACATAGTCTTTGTCACTGACATCCTATCTGTACTTCCTTAGCACTATGACATAGTCAATGAGATGCCAGTATTTGGAGCAAGAGTGCACCCACTATGTCTTGTTGTGAGTTGGTAGATTGAAGACTGTGTTGTTAATCAGTAGTTCATGCTCTGCACATTTCCTTAAAAGAAGAGGCCATTGCTTTTGCACTTCCCTACTCCTTCATTTCCAATCACTTCTTCCCAGGTTTGGTGGTCTGTGCCCACTCTGGCATTGAAGTCCCTGACGAGGATGAGTTTGTCTGCCTGGGCTGTTGCAGAAATCACAGAATCCAGTTCCTAGAACTTGTCTTTAACCTCATCTGGGTTGGTCATTGTGTGTGCATAGGCACTTACAACTGTTCCATGTCTCTTGCCAGATAAGGGAAATAAAAGTCAAAAAGGATTGCCTTTGGAAACAAAGAACACATAAAATCACAAAAAACTGGATACTTGGTTTGATTGAGTCCCTTCATATGCAACACTGTAGTTTGCAAGGCTGCATACGTCCCCTAGCGCTGGATTAAGCAGTATTCGATTTTCAAAATAACCTGGATGGGCTAAATGATCCCAAAGAAAATAGTCTCAATATCATCAGGCAGTCATTTATGCCTTTTTGAGAGATCGCTGACAAGGTGTGACTTGATGGCAAATCCTATTCCTACTTCACGCACTCTTCTTATTTGTGTCCACTCCAGAAAAAAGTGTAACTAGCACAAACTTCTTTTAAAAGCCCTTCCTTCGCAAGGCAAGTCTCACTAAAAGGTGCAATCTCAACTTTGTATCTGTTAAGTTCTCTACCAGCCAGAGTTGTTCTTTGGTGAGGCCTGTCAGAACCAGCACTGTCCATTAGGGTGCACACATTACATGCACTGATTGTCAAAGGTATCACCATCTTCTTTTTTTCTTGTTCAACCACTAAGTGGGATCCCCACTGACACAGTTGACCAGCCAGAAGTTTTGAAGTAGGCAACTGTTTAGGGTACCTTTTCTATCCCCTAACCCTAACCCTAACCCCTAACCCAGGGTACCTTTTCTATCTATTAAATGACTACTGGACAACAAATCAGAAAAAAACTTTTTTATGACATAAATTAAACAAAAATAATCAACTTCCAATAGAAGGCAAGAGCTAATAACCCCAATGTTATTATACAATGAAAGACAGCTATGTACACTTTTACCCAAACCCAAAAAGCTAATCACTCCAGCAGCATCAAGGCCATAAAATCTTATGGTCATTCTACAGTAGTTATGGATGAAGAGCAGCTAAAAAAAGAAAGCAGACGTATTTATCACCATGGATAACTTTATAGCCAGAACCATCTTAATGGCAGTGTAAGTAAGGAAAACAAAATTAGCATCTACCGTTAAAAAAGATTGTTTTTTTTTTTTGTTGTTGTTGTTTTTTTTCCAAATAACAGCAATATTATTGAAGGTAGAAATCTTAGTTCTCTGTATGTATTTCATGTTTTAATGAAGAATACAATTCTGTGGAAATGTAAAAAATGTTTAAATATAATAGTGTGTCCCATACTGTATCCTTAAGAGTAATTACGTGCACCAGTTTACTAGACAAAGTGCCCAGTGGGGCACGTATACCCCCGACCAGCACTACCACCACTTTTTAAAGAGCATAAAGTATGTAGCTTTGACTCTGGAGATGGCAGTTGTATGCTATATATTATAACATTGAAAAAATTCAATCACACATAATATAAAGCCCTTGACCTCAAAGGTCAGGCACAGGTGCAGGGATTGAGCTAACTAAAACTTTAGCCCTATAATTATCACCATATACCAGTGAAATCAATCAGCCTTTATAATATAAGCAAAAATGACATTTGTATGAAAAGTCTGTGACCCTGACTTAAAAGCCATGCCCCAGCTTGGGGATAGTGCCGAGAAAAACTTTATATCTATATATACCATCATGCTTAATATTAATGAAACCACTAAAAGGGTCTTCATAATATAGCTATATAAACTTAGATGCAATTTTTTTTTTACTTTTATATGAAATTTCTAAGTCTGTGACCTTGACCTCTAGGTCATACTCCTGGATGGGGATGATGCTAAGTAAAACTCTAGACCTATATCTACCAACATTTAAAATATAAATGAAATTCCTGAAAGGGTCTTGATGGTATAGCTATATAAACATAAACACAAAAATTTTGACTTATTAATGAAAATTCTAAGTCCGTGACCTTGACCCCAAGGTTATTCCCCGGGATAGAATTGGTGCTGATGAAAACTTAAGCCCTATATTTACCATCAGGCCCAACACGAATGAAATCCATCAAAGGGTTTTCATAATATAATGTCTTAAAAACTTAAAACGTAAAAACTTTGACCCTAAGACAAAAATAAAGTATGAACAAATAATGCTTCAATGGATGGACGGACAGAAGAACACATTCCTCGCTGATAGCTATATCCACTCAACCTTTCAGTTAGGGGATAATAAAATTTAACAAATGGTCTTGATGATATGGCTATATAAACTTAAACACAAAAATTTTTACTTTTATATGAAAATTCTAAGTTCGTGACCTTGACCTCGGTCACACCCAGGGTGGGGATCATGCGGAGTAAGACTCTAGGCCAATATATAGCAACATGTAAAATATAAATGAAATTCCACAAGGGTCTTGATGAAACAGCTATATAAACTTAAACACAAAAATTTTGACATTTTTATGAAAATTGGAAGTCCGCGACCTTGACCCAAAGGTCACCCTGGGGTGGTGATGATGCCAATAAAAACTTTAGAGCTATATTTACCATCATGCCAAATATGAATGAAATTCATCAAAGGGTCTTCAAAATATGGGGTCTTATAAACTTTAACGTAAAAACTTTGACCCTAAGACAAAAATAAAGTATGGACGAATAATGCTTCAACAGATGGACTGACAGACCAGCAGATTCCTTGCTGACAGCTATATCCGCTGGACCTTTCAATTAGAGAATACTGAAATTTAACAAAAGGTCTTGATGATATGGCTATATAAACTTAAACGCAAAAATGTTTTACTTATAAACGAAATTTCTAAGTTTGTGACCTTGACCTCGGTCACACCCTGAGTGGGGATCATGAGGAGTAAGACTCTAGGCCAATATCTAGCAACATGTCAAATATAAATGCAATTCCTAAAGGGTCTTGATGATATAGCTATATAAACTTAAACACAATAACTTTGACATTTTTATGAAAATTCTATGTCCGTGACCTTGACCCAAGGTCACCCCCGGGGTGGGGATGGTGCTGTTAAAAACTTTAGACCTATATCTACCAGCATGCCAAATATGAATGAAATCTCTCAAAGGGTCTTTAAAATATGAGGTCTTATAAACTTTAACGCAAAAACTTTGACCCTGACTTTTTTATGAAAATTTGAAGTCTGTCACCTTGACCCCAAGGTCAGCCCCGGGGTAGGGATGGTACTGATAAAAACTTCAGACCTATATCTACAATCATACCAAATATGAATGAAATCCATCAAAGGGTCTTCAAAATATGAGGCATATAAACTTTAACGTAAAAACTTTGACCCTGACTTTTTTATGAAAATTCTAAGTCCGTGACCTTGACCCCAAGGTCACCCCGGAGTGGGGATGGTGCTGATAAAAAACTTTAGACCTATATCTACCAACATGCCAAATATGAATGAAATCCATCAAAGGGTCTTCAAAATATGAGGCCTTATAAACTTTAACGCAAAAACTTTGACCCTGTGATGGAAAGACGAACGAATGAACAAACGTACAAACGAATGAACGAACGAATGAACGAACGTACGTACGTACGAACAAACAGACAAATGGAAAAGTGAAAACTATATACCCTCACATACTTTGTATGTCGGGAGTATAATAATATGAGCTTTTAGGTATCTATTGGCTCTAAATTGTTTTCTACACTGCTGACAATCAAAAGTTGTTTTTTTTAGGGGAGGGGGGGTGGGGGGGGGTGGAGTTGGGGGGGTGGGGTAGTGAACATATGAGTTTGTTTTTTTAAATTACTTTGATAGTTGAATGTTTTTACAGTTTAGTTTCTGTAAGTTATGGCTAGTCCTTCTATGGGCGTATAGTTAGTTTGTGTTGAGGCTTTACAGCCAAGTCAACCTGACAGGGTCATCTCATGCGTGGTCAGTTTACCTAATCACACTTATACTGGGCAGGCTTAGTCCTCTAAGAGGTTAACCAGTTTTGTGCACATTCTTTCACCAGAAACTGACAACTGCCCTTTTTGAATCAGCAGAAGGGAGAGAATGACCGAAGAAAATATTTCATTATCAAATCTCTAGGAAAGAATGTTGTTGAGCTGGCAGGGGTTAAACCCGCAACCTCCTGATCACCAGTGGGAGGCGCATCCAACTTAGCCACCATGGCCAGTGTGTTTAGTTGGTACCTCGATCCAAATGAAACATTACAACTGCCACAAATAGGCCGTTTGATCTTATTATGAACCATATCCTTATGTTGCCTGCAGTTTGACTTGGTCCTTAAATTCTGACAAAACTGACAAGCTTCTGAATTATTCAGGTGCATGTAAATGATATGTCTTTTTAAATGACACTTTCTCACAGCATATAACGGTACAGGGGGCTAATCGGAAGCGCCATGATTCTGTACACATCACACATAATATGAAGGAAGCCCTTGACCTCAAAGGCCAAGCACAGCTGCAGGGATTGAGCTAAATAAAACTTTAGCCCTATAACTATCACCATATACCAGTGAAATCAATCAGTCTTTATAATATAAGCAAAAATGACATTTGTATGAAAAGTCTGTGACCTTGACTAAAAAGCCATGACCCAGCTTGGGGATGGTGCCGAGAAAAACTTTATAGACCTATATATACCATCATGCTTAATATTAATGAAACGAACAAAAGGGTCTTCATAATATAGCTATATAAATTTTAATGAAAATTTTAAGGTCACCTGCCTACTCAATGCCCTCTACATATCGGTAAAGTATCACAAAAATATCTTAAAGAATTTTTAGAATTATTGCCCACACAAGATTTAAATAACCAAGGGAGAAAACTGCAGAATGGAGTCAGTTAGAGTGTCATTCTTGAATGTGATATGCCTACTCAATGTCCTCTACATACTGGTGAAGTATCATGAAAATATCTTAACGTGTTTTAAAGTCATGGTTTGCACAAATTTTTACAATTCTGGAGACAAGTGGAGATAACTCATGGACCAAGTCAGTTAGTTGCCTTTCTCGTACCTGACACACCTACCAAATGCCCTCTACAACCTGACAGTTTCCTGAAAATAGCTCAAAGGGTAGTTAGAAGTTATGGGGTGCACAATAATGCGTTTATGGACAAACAGATGGATGGATGGACGGATGGATTCCATGCTGATAGCTATATCCCCTAAACCTCTCGGTAGGAGGATAACGAAATTCAACAAAAGGTCTTGATGATATAGCTATATAAACTTAGATGCAAATTTTTTTACTTTTATACGAAATTTCTACGTCTGTGACCTTGACCTCAAGGTCATACCCCAGGATGGGGATGATGCTGAGTTAAACTCTAGACCTATATCTACCAACATGTAAAATATAAATGAAATTCCTCAAAAGGTCTTGATGGTATAGCTATATAAACATAAACACAAAAATTTTGACTTATTTATAAAAATTCTGTGACCTTGACCCTAAGGTTATCCCCCGGGATAGGGCTGGTGCTGATGAAAACTTAAGCCCTATATCTACTATCAGGCCAAATATGAATGAAATCCATCAGAGGGTCTTCATAATATAAGGTCTTATAAACTTTAATGTAAAAACTGACCCTAAAACAAAAATAAAGTATGAATGAATAATGCTTCAATGGATGGATGGACAGACAAACAGATTCCTTGCTGAAAGCTATATCTGCTCAACCTTTCAGTTAGGGGATAATGAAATTTAACAAAAGGTCTTGATGATATGGCTATATATACTTTAACGCAATTTTTTTTAAACTTTTATATGAAAATTCTAAGTTTGTGACCTTGACCTCAGTCACACCCGGGGTGGGGATCATACTGAGTAAGACTCTAGGCTGATATCTACCAACAAGTCAAATATAAATGAAATTCCTCAACTGATGATATAGCTATATATTTGTTTGTGTTGAGGTTTCACGGCCCAGACAACCCAATGGGATCATGTCGAGCGCGGTCAGTTTACCTAACCACACGTTTACTGGGCAGGCTTAGACCTCTAAGCGGTTAACCAGTATTGTGCACATTCTTTCGCCAGAAACTGACAACTGCCCTTCTTGAATCAGCGGAAGGGAGGGAATGACCGTAGAAAATATTTCGTGATCAATCTCCACGAAAGAATGTTGCTGACTTCGGCGGGGGGTTGAACCCGCGACCTCCTGGTCTCCAGTCGGACGGCGCATCCAAATGAGCCACTGAGGAAGGCGATATAGCTATATAAAACACGAAAAACTTTGACTTTTTAATGAAAATTCAAAGTCCGTGACCTTGACCCCAAAGTCACCCTTGAGGTGGGGATAGTGCTGATAAAAACTTTAGACCTATATCTACCATCATGCCAAATATGAATGAAATCCATCGAAGGGTCTTTAAAATATGAGGTCTTATAAACTTTAACGTAAAAACTCTGACCCTAAGACAAAAATAAAGTATGAACGAATAATGTTCAACGGATGGATGGACAGATGAACAGATTCCTTGCTGATAGCTATATCTGCTCAATCTTTCAGTTAGGGGATAATGAAATTTAACAAAAGGTCTTGATGATATGGCTATATAAACTTAAAGTCCGTGACCCTGACCCCAAGGTACCCCCGGGGTGGTGATGCTGCTGATAAAAACTTTAGACCCATATCTACCATCATGCCAAATATGAATGAGATCCATCAAAAGGTCTTCAAAATATGAGGTCTTATAAACTTTAACGTAAAAACTTAGACCCTAAGTCAAAAATAAAGTATGAAAAATGCTTCAACGGATGGACGGACAGACAAACAGATTCCTTGCTGATAGCTATATTTGCTCAACCTTTCAGTTAGGGGATAATGAAATTTAACAGAAGGTCTTGATATGGCTAAATAAACTTAATTGCAAAACTTTTTACTTTTATATGAAAATCCTAAGTTCGTGACCTTGACCTCGGTCACACCCAGGGTGGGGATCATGCTAAGACACTAGGCCGATATCTACCAACATGTCAAATATAAATGAAATTCCTCTAGGGGCTTGATGATATAGCTATATAAACTTAAAAACAAAAACTTTGACTTTTTTATGAAAATTCTAAGTCTGTGACCTTGACCCCAAGGTCACCCCCGGGGTGGGGATGGTGCTGATAAAAACTTTAGACCTATATCTACCATCATGCCAAATATGAATGAAATCCATCTAAAGGTCTTCAAAATATGAGGTCTTATAAACTTTAACGCAAAAACTTTGACCCTGTGCCGGAAAGACGAACGAACGAACCAACGTACATATGAACGAATGGACGAAGGATTTTTTTTTTTATTTGGGTTTTACGGCCCTTTCAAGAATATTTCACTTATATCGAGCCGGTCGTTCATCAAAGGTGGGCGAAAACCGGAGAACCCGGAGAAAAACCACCTGACCATCCGTAAGCAGAACTTGGCTTTCCCACATGTGACCCGAGCGAGGCTCGAACCACAGCGGTGAGAAACCTAATGGATTAAGAGTCAACTCTCTTATCCACTAGGCTACGGGGGCCCGTGAATGGACGAAGGAAAAGGGAAAACTATATACCCCCACATACTTCGTATGTCGGGGTTATAACCACATACTTCGTATGTCGAGGGTATAAACATGCTGTCTGACTAGCGCCGATTATGTCAGTTTTTACCACGGAGCAGAATTATGGTAAAGAATGCCATTTAACACTTCACATGTATATTAGATGTAAAACGATTATGATGCAAAAAGGTAGTGATTTTATTTTTGTTTTATTGGTATTTAGAAGACAACAGATACAGTATATTGGCAGAAACACGAGTCTGTCTGTCTATTTGTCTGTCTGCCTGTCTGTCTAATGCTAATTAATTATGACAAAGGTTGCTCATTTTGGCTCACCCTGTTTTCTCCGTGCAGAGACAATGAATACGATTTATTTTTGCATTGCCGTAAATTTTATTTATTCTTATGACAGCCATGACTGTCCGGATAATAGACACTTATTATATACTTATTAATGAAACACAGAACAATATTAGTGAAATATAATGCATATTTTAAAAAGTTAATTTTACTAGTGAAAAAATATAAAATATCATATATCACTGGTGAAATATACAGTCAACCCTCTTTATACGGACACTCAATACAATGACAAAATTTGTTATAATGACAATTTGAATGTCACAAAACCTTCGCTCAAGAGGTGACAGTCAATGAAAATTTATGCAAGAATATTGCATTAAAATTTCAAGCAACATATGTTTGGATATTTGTTAGAATTGCCTCATTCTAACAAATATCCAAAACATATGTTCTGTGAGGAAATAAGAATAAAAATAAGATCTTTCTTACATATCATTGTGTCCATTAAGGATTCCTTACAACATTTTAATGGCAACGTCTTTGGGCACAAATACTGTCATTGTAACGAGGGTTCACTGTAACTTTTTTGAATACCTGACTTTACCATTTACTTCTTATGCTTAACTGCAAAACTTCAAACCCCTACCGGTGAACAAAACCATCAAGTGTGGGTATGCATTTTCTTAATTAGATCATAAGGAGCAATGTGGTACCGAAATTACTGGGCTTTACCAGAGTCTTAAGTTTTACATCTCCAGTGTCTTCAACTTCAATAACAGTCGTAATGAAAGACACTCCCCCCTCTACCCTTACCTGCTACAAGGATAGGCCTTGCCCAACTGTAAGCCAATATCAGTTAGACGCCCCAGTGATGTAAGATACACGACACCTTCGCACCACCCCTTGGAAGAAAGAGGAACAGGAATGAAAGTAAAGAAACAGATGAAAATAACACATTCAACCTCTACCCTTACCTACTACAAGGATAGCCGGCCTTGCCCAGCTGTAAGTTAATATCAGTTGGATGCCCCGATGAAGTAAGATACACGACACCTTCACCACACCCGACCATATCCTACCTGCCTTTGCCCCTGGGTTATATACATGTATAAAACTGTGTAATTTTTAAATGTATACTCTGAAACTGCTTGAGCAATTTTCACCTGATTTCACATGGAGTCTTCTGTTGAAAAGGTATTGCCAATTGGTTCCGCATCACTGAGCAAGATGGCTGCCATGTCCATATATGGTAAACTCTTAAATTAAAATTCTTCTCCAGAACCAGCTCTGAGGCTGGATATATAGCTTCGCTGGCTCAAGCTCTACCAAGTTTGTTCAAATGATGACCGTAGGTTCACCTTTAACCTTTTTACGGCAAGGTCAAATTTGCATTTCCATACATGGGGGAAAAGTTGAAAAATCTTTTTATTTCAATATGTATTTAAGACTAATGGCTGAAACTTACAATGTATGATTAAAGTAGTAAAACTTTTTAGTAAGGATAAAAATTTTGCTCCCCCTCCCCCCTCCCCCCACCTCCCCCAGCTCCATAGGGGATATTTGCCCTTGCCCTAGGCTATATAGAGGTATAAAATCATTTAATTTTTAAATGTCTTCTCTGAACCTAATTTTCACCAGATTTCCCATAAAGCCTTCTATCGATGGGGTAATGACAATTTGTTCAAACTGTTTTGAACAAGATGACCACCATACCCATATATGGTAAAAAACACTTAAAAATCTATTTCTCCAGAACCAAGAAAGCTTGTATTGTGAAAAAGTAGAAAATTCATTTTCACAAAATATAATAAAGACTAATGGTTGAAACTTACAATGCATGATTAAAGTAGTAAAACTTTAGTTACCATCAAAATATTGGGGGTTATCTGCCCTTGCCAGATTTTTAAAGTTTTTCTAGTCAGTATCACCCAAAGATCATTCCTGTGAAGTTTGGCCAAAATTTAGATTTTATAAGTAAAACATTTTAACAAGGATACTCACCACAGACTTAACTTAGTGCATTTCCCTTATTCCCCGCAAAGAATTTTATGGATCGTTCTGTATGATTCGGTACTCCGTAGAACCAGTACCGGCAATTACCCAGTGAACAAAAGTGCGCGAAAGCTCACAGACCATGGGTACTTCAGAAATTCCCTTGCCCTCAGGATGGAGGGGTTAGGAGGCGGGACTCTGCATTAAGTCTGTGGTGAGTATCCTTGTTAAAACTAAATTTTAACTGGAGTTCTCACCACAGACTTAACTTAGTGCAGAATCAGCCTTGGTGGGAAGGAATCTTCAACCATCATACAGAACGATCCTTTTATCCAGGGATAAATCCTGTGGAAACTTAGAATTTTAAGTTCAGAAAATAATGGAAATTAAGTAAGAAAACTAAATTTCCACCATTCTATCCCTGGAAACAGCACTATCATATCCAAGTACCTTTGAATCTGTCTTGCTAGGCCTCAGACAATAGTCTCTCTAGATTAGCATCGAGGAGGAGGAAGACCTGACTGGCCCCCCACCACTTTTTGAGCAGAAACCACTGGACCCATCAGTCGTAGGTTCTCTCCTTGCGTGTTTAGATCTCGCAGATAGAACTTGGCAAAAGTGGAATGAGAAGACCACACAGCAGCTTTGATAACATCCTTAATTGGGATTTTATTCATATAAGACCAAGAAGCCGAAAGAGCCCTTAACTTGTGAGCCTTAATCTTAAGTAAAGCTATCTTAGACTTAGACAATTTCTTATAAGCTAATCTAATGGTATAAGAAATCCATCCGGAGATAGATCCCTTAGTAATATCATGACCTCCCTTCAAGGGAAGAAAGAGCCTTTTTCTATTTTCCCAGAAAGGTCTTATTTTGAAGCTAAAGACCTTTGAAATGGCCTCTGTACTTCAGATGACTCATTAAGTTCAGAAATGATAGGATCAGATCCAATGTTGTTGTCAGATTTGAACTTCAAAGTATTAGAGATAGTAGATCTGTAACCTTTTATAGTATTAACTTGACATTTCTTCTCCTGGAACAAATGTAGCAAATGTCTGCTACTTCCAAAGGAGTGGCGGAGAAAAGATGAGCTTCCCTTTGCATACATCAATTAGAAAAAACTTTCCATTTGACATCATAAACTCGTCTGGTAGACGATCGCCTTGCTTCAGCTGCGTGTCTGACAATGTTTGCCGAAAACTTTCAGTCTCTGATTGATCGGCAGATAAACTCCAAGAGTGAAGTTTTAAGCTTTTTTACGTTTTCCTGACAAAATTCTGACCCAATGGTGTCACCAGATTTTCGTGCGAGGGAATCCGATTGACCGGTGCTACTACTAACTGAACAATGTCTGGAAACCAAGACATTTCGGCCCAAAGAGGAGCTATCAACACTATTTTGCAGTAATATTGGCGAATCTTGTTGATTATCGCTGGAATCAGAGCAAACGGAGGAAACGCGCAAGTGTGCATTCAGTTCCAGTTCATTGACATTGCATCTATTGCAAGAGCCTTTCCATCTGGGATAGGAGACACATAGAGTGGCAACTTCTTGTTGAGATGAGTCACAAACAGGTCTATGTTTGGAAAGCCCGTCACCAACAGAATCGAGTTGAAAATCATCTGATCCAGAGATCGTTCTGTCGAAATTGGTTTGGAAAGACAACTTAACCGGTCTGCTAAAGTGTTCGATATTCCTGGGATATGTCTCACCAGAAGATATATACCTTTCTGATTGCACCACTGGAGCATCTCCCATACCTCCATGCTCAGAGATGGAGAATGGGAGCCCCTTTCTCTCTTCAGGTACGAAACTACTGAAGAGTTGTCCGTGGCAATCATCACTGTTGAATTGCAGACATACTGGTGACATTGTTTTAGAGCTAGCAATATTGCTTTCATCTCTAAAACACTGATATGAAAAACTGATTGATCTGGAGTCCAAACTCCATGAAACAACAGTCCTTCCGGTTCGAGATGGGCTCCCCATCCAGAGAGGCTCACATCCGTAAAAAGACTGTGTTGGTAGAGACTGTTTCAGTGTTACACCCAAGATGAAACTTCCCTTGTTTTCCCACCATTCTAAATGCTTCCTGATAGGAGCATTGAGAAGAATGGGATACTCTAAGGGAAGCACATGAGGTTTCCACTGCCCAAACAGAGCCATTTGAAGTGCACGTAAGTGTTGTCTGCCCAATACTACAAATTGAGCTTCAGCATTTAGTTTTCCCAGAAGAGACAGAAAGATTCTTGCTGAGACCTGTTTCTTTTTCTTGAACCACAGTAACAGTTCCAGAATGCCCTGTACTCTGTCTAATGGCACTCGAACTATGTTCTTAAACACATAGGAATCCCATTCCTATGAACACAAAGTTCCAAGACGGAACCAAATCTGACTTTTCTTTGTTGATTATCAGTCCAAGGACATAATCCGCTCGATTGTAAACTGTCAGTCTCTCAGAATTTCTTGACAAACCGGACTTCTGACCAACCAGTCGTCCAGATATGGAAACAGTACAATTGCCCTCTTCCGTAGATATGTTGCTATGGCAACCATCAAACGGGTGAAAACATAGAGACTTGTCGCAAGACCAAACAGAAGAGCCTTGAATTGATAAGTCTGACCCTTAAGACAGAAATGGAGATATTTCCAAGACTGCCGGTGAATGGGAACATGTACAGGGCTTCCATTAACTTCCAGACTCAGGAAGTCCCACACTTCCTACCCCTCAAATTTGGAAGTCCCACAGGAAAATCTAGGAAATCCCACTTTTTTCCGTGCTGCGGCGGTCTGCCCTTTCTTTAGTAGAACATAGGTTCTTATTTCAGTGTCACACAGTATCATCATGATATACATTTCTCTTAGATGTGTTTTAAAAATGTCCTTATCGCTTATTAAAATTCAATCGCATCTTTTTGGAAAGCCTGTACTTGTATGTCGGACCTTAGCGAAAGCATTAACATTGGTACAACTTCGCATTCGTTTCAAAGCCCAGAGAAAGAAAAAAGAAAAGAAAATACATGAGAGAAAACACCCAAAACATGTTTTCTTAAAAATAAACTATGCTGAAATTATTTTGCAGAAATGTATTTAATGAAATATTTGTTCGGATTGAAGCTGATCAACACAAGCAAACGAGTTGCTTACTTCACAAAAATTGCGGGAAAACGGCGCCAACTCGTGCAACAACAAACAAATTAAAGGCAGCTCTCGATGAAATACCAACAGCAAAACGTTCGTTCGCGGAGAAAAGCAAGCAAAACCATCGCAAATCGCCTATATTTAGACTTACTTTGCGTCTTTTCCGCGCTGGTAAACAGCGCAACCGGAACAAGGCTACGCATTTAGAAACGGGTTTTCCGAAAATTTTGACCAAAAATATGTTTTCTTTTCATTTGAAAAATTGCTTTTGTTGTCATGACAAACGTAAGCTTCTAAATTCGAATAGATTTCAATTTGCGTTCTGTGCATAACTGTTATTTATTTATTTATAGAAATTCACTCGGCAATTCCCGGAAGTGTTGCAGATGACACATGTTCTTAACAAAATAATAATTTAAGGTTTTAAGACGTGACTATTAAAAAATAATAATGACTTCATATAATTTCAACGAATATTTTCGGGGTCGCAGTAGAAAATTTAATTATAAAAACATCAATTAATCAACTCAGCACGTGTGACAAATACACGCAGCCATCAAAAGGGTGCCGGGACGCTTGACAAGGCTGTCAATAAAACTCCCGCAAGCGGACAGTGGGACGTCCTTAAAGCTGAGTCAACACAGGTAGCGAATTTCCGGTAAGTAGGCGGGGCAAACATCATACAACTGGTTAAAAGTGGGCGGGCCTTTTACAATTTTTGGACGTCTCCGGTATCGATTTCGGACGGACAAAAGAAATTTTGGAAGTCCGCGGTAGGTCTTTGAAGTTCAATTTGGACGTCCGGAGGCAATCTCAGGGCGTAATATACGTCGTACGTCCGCTTAACGGAAGCCCTGCATGTAGATAAGCATCTGTCAGATCTAATGAGAACGCCCAGTCATTGGGTTGAATTGCCTGTCTGACCTTGTTGGCTATCTCCATTCTGAATGACTGAATATCCAGAAACGTGTTCAGTCTGGACAGCTCTATTATTAGTCGTTATTTCCTGTTCTTCTTGGGAACCAGGAAAATATGAGAATAAAAGCCTGGACCTTCCAGTTCTATCTTCTCCACTGCCCCTTTGAGTAGGAGTTTGTTGACCTCTTCTACTAGAGCCAGACTTTCAGTCTGTTGAAGAAAGATTAGAGTTGGGGAGAGGAAGGGTTTGTTTACAAATGGAATTTTGTACCCTTTTCTTATGACACAGAGGCCCCATGAGTCCTCTGTTATTTCTCCCCAATGACTGTGAAAGTGGGTCAACCATCCTCCTACTGGAAGGTCCTTTCGAGGACAGGACAGTGGAAGCATATCATTGTCGCGTAATGTTGGAGGCATCTCCTTGGGAGGGGGTGTGTTGATCCCTTCCATGAGAGCCAGAGCCTCCACTACGAGGACCTCTTCTAGGACCACCTCGATCCCTGCGATTCGGAGGTCTAGAAGAAGAATTCCTGCAATCAGAAGATTTGTTTGGGCGTTTCGGAATTTTAAACCCAGAAGAAGAAGCTTGACTACTCTGTGCTGAGATTCAGAATTTGATTTCTGAAGTGCAGCAACTTGACTGCCAAACAGGGATTCAGAAGAGAATGGGACTGAACGAAGTTTATTCTTCGTCGCTTCCATCAATATCTTAGACCTTTCGATGGCAGCCTCCCTCCTAGCTTGCAGGAGTTCTACTGTCAGAATTACTGTCATAGAAGAGGAATGCTTAAGTCAGCTAACAATGGAACTGTTTGTTTGTTTGTGCTGAGGTTTTACAGCCCAGTCAACCCAATAGGGTCATGTTGAGCCCGGTCAATTTACCTAACCACATGTTTACTGGGCAGGCTTAGTCCTCTAAGCCGTTAACCAGTATTGTGCACATTCTTTTGCCAGAGACTGACGACTGCCCTTCTTGAATCAGCAGAAGGGAGAGAATGACCGTAGAAAATATTTCATGATCAATCTCCACAAAAGAAATGTTGCCGACCTCGGCGGAGTTTGAACCCGAGACCTCCTGGTCTCCAGTCGGACGGCGCATCCAACTGAGCCACCAAGGCCGCAACAGGATAACGTATGTAAGTACACACATAAGGCAGCTAACAATGGAACTGAGCAGTCTCTGCAGCACAGTAGCATCCAAATTGTCTGATTCCGAGCTTTGACTGATGCCCCAGTGAACAGGTCTGCATACGAGTTAATGGTAACCATATTCCTAGCTTGGCGCTCCGTGGTTTCCAAACTCTTGACTGGGAAATTAATGTTCCCAGAGAATGCCAAATCCAGCAGAGGTGCATCCTTATCAATTCTAGGTACACTGGCGGGAAATAACTGACTGTGTGACCGGTAGTATTTCATAACAATACCAAGCTCTCTCTCCAGAGATTGATTGGTAATCCAACCAGGTTCAAGTTTATTTGTTTGTTTGTGTTGAGGTTTTATGGCCCAGTCAACCCAATGGGCTCATGTCGAGCGCGATCAGTTAACCTAACCACATGTTTACTGGGCAGGCTTAGTCCTCTAAGCGGTTAACCAGTATTGTGCACATTCTTTTGCGAGAAACTGACAACTGCCTTTCTTGAATCAGCGGATGGGAGAGAATGACCGTAGAAAATATTTCATGATCAATCTCCACGAAAGAATGTTGCCGACCTCAGTGGGGGTTGAACCCGCGACCTCCTGGTCTCCAGTCTGATGGCGCATCCAACTGAGCCACCGAGGCCGGCAGGTTCAAGATGAACTTTTTTGTCGATAAGAGACTGGAAGACATTCACAACATCTTTTATCAGCAAAGACTGAGGAAGAGAAGCTGAGTTCTTATCCTCAGTAGGATTTAATGCATCCAAAGTGGACCTAGGCCTCTGAATAGTCTCGGAAGACTCTTTCCTAGGACAAAATTCAGGAGTTAATAGATCTCGGCAAAAGAAATGGTAGCTTCCTCTTCCTCCTCAGAATCCGAAGTACCTCTGTCAAAAGACTGTTTCTTCAATGGTTCGGAAGAGACTTTACGAGGTGAACCAGCTCTGCTTTCACCCTCGAAATCATTCTTGTCCATAATAGTCTTCTCTGTCAGACTTTGAATGAGATCTTTGAGACATAGCCATGTGACTACAATCTCTAGGTAAAGATCTTGCACGTAAGCATGTCTATTAGAAGCTTTCGTCCAAATCGAGCTAGGCCACAGTTTACAGATCTGGCAGCACGACTGAAAACTGCAACGAGAGCAAGCAAAACATCTAGGATGATTGTCCCAAGAGGCTTTCAAATGTCCACAGTTACCGCGAACTTGGGACATAAGAAGGGCAATATCAGTAAACAAAACTGTAACAAGAAACGAAAGTCACGAAAAACTGTGACAACAAACTGTACTAAGTTAAAAGCAGAAAAATATCCGCTAAATTTAACTAAACAGTAAAAGGAAAGCAAATACCAACATTCCAGCGGGAAAAAAACAGCGTACCATCCGAATAAACACTGAAGAATTGGAAAATTTATATCCAAAACACAAACACATCCGATATGGCAACACGCAAAGGGAATTTCTGAAGTACCAGTTAAGTCCGTGTGCTTTTGTTCACTGGGTAATTGCCGGTACTGGTTCTACAGAGTACCGAATCATTCAGAATGATCCATAAAATTCTTTGTGGGGTATAAGGGAAATGCACTAAGTTAAGTCTGTGATGAGGAGAACTCCAGTTAAAATTTGCTCAGTTCTTTAGGAGGAAATGTCGGACAAATGTTCAACAGAAGATGGATGACTAATGAGAGCCAATGGACAAAGATTTTTTTTGATTGTGTTGGGGTTTAATGACACGTCAACCCTTGTGGGTCATTTTGTGTCGTCTCACAGAGAAAGGGAGAAGAGAGATAGTAAAGGAGATGAATGAGAGGGACAGGGAGAAAGGAAAATGAATAAAAGTGAAGGAACAGAAGAAATAAAAACATTCCCCCCCCTACCCTTACCTGCTGCAAGGACAGCAGGCCTTGCCCAACTGTAAGCCAATATCAGTTGGACGCCCCACTGACGTAAGATACACGCCACCGTCACACCACCCGACCACCCCCCCGCAATGGACAAAGAACAACAGATGAAAAAGTGAAGATGCTTTTCTTATTTTTCCCAGAAAACAGGATTAGAAATCCCATTTTATACAATTTGCATAAAATGTCAAAACTGTTTTCTGGGAAATATAAGAAAAATATTTCAAATTGTTGTCTGCTGAAAATTTTCCCAAAGTACTAAGTGTTAAACAACATAACCCACTGACGACTACAGACCCCTAAATGGGTAACTGGCAAACAGTGCAGACCCAGATCAGACACCACATCTGATCAGGGTCTTTGTTTGTTTGTGTTGAGGTTTAACGGCCCAATCAACCAGATAGGGTCATGTCGAGCGCGGTCAGTTTACCTAACCACACATTTACTGGGCAGGCCTAGTCCTCTAAGCAGTTAACCAGTATTGTGCACATTCTTTCACCAGAAACTGACAACTGCCCTTCTTGAATCAGCGGAAGGGAGAGAATGACGGCAGAAAATATTTCATGATCAATCTCCACGAAAGAATGTTGCCGACCTCGGCGGGGGTTGAATCCGCGACCTCCTGGTCTCCAGTAGGACGGCGCATTCAAATGAGCCACCGAGGCCAGCGAATCAGGGTCTCCACTGTTTGCAAACAGTTCAAACCATTTTTCTTCAGGAATCTATATAAAATAGCATGTGATACCTAAAATCAAAAATGGGCTCTTCCAATATATAGTGTGGGAGAGTTCATTCAGTCTTTAATGGGTTAAGAGGAATTAATACACATTTTTGGCAGGCAATTCTTGTCAAAATTGTTTTACTTCCCTTAGTAAACTAGAAATGTGTCAATATGACACAGATGCCCCCGCCCAGGGGCCATCCTCACCTGCATGCAGGCATTTTGCAAAAAAAATGTTGAAAAAATTTTTAAGTCCATGACCTTGACCTTTAATTGATTGATTGTGTTGGGGTTTAACGACACGTCAACCCTTGAGGGTCATTTTGTGTCGTCTCCCAGAGAAAGGGAGAAAAGAGATAGAAGAGATAGTAGAGGAGATGAAAGAGGGGGACAGGGAAGAAAGAGTAACAGGAATGAAAGTGAAGAAACAGAAGAAATAAAAACATTCCCCCTCTACCCTTACCTGCTACAAGGATAGCAGGCCTTGCCCAACTGTAAGCCAATATCAGCTGGACGCCCCGGTGATGTAAGATACACAGCACCTTCGCACCACCCAACCACCTGAACCTTGACCTTTAGGTCATGGGCATGGGTGTTGGTATGCTGAAACTTTGGACCTATATCTATCACCAAACCAAATATGAATCAAATGTATCAGACGGTTTGGAAAATATGAGCTCTTAAAAGTTCAAGTCCTACCTGGTAGAAATGCCTTTACCGGAGTCTAATAGGATCACGTTTGTTTGTTTGTTTGTGTTGAGGTTTTACGGCCCAGTCAACCCAATGGGGTCATGTGCGATCAGTTTACCTAACCACATGTTTACTGGGCAGGCTTAGTCCTCTAAGTGGTTAACCAGTATTGTGCACATTCTTTCGCCAGAAACTGACAACTGCCCTTCTTGAATCAGCGGAAGGGACAGAATGGCCGTAGAAAATATTTCGTGATCAATCTCCATGAAAGAATGTTGCCGACCTTGGCGGGGGTTGAACCCGCTACCTCCTAGTCTCCAGTCGGACGGCGCATCCAACTGAGCCACCGAGGCCGCAATAGGATCACGTATATAAGTACACACATTCGTACAGAAGGATGTACATTCTTACACAAGTACCCACATACGCACGCATGGAAAACTGAAACACTATATGCCCCCGGCATCATCTGATGCGGGGCATAAAAAAAGGATCTACTTTATTCTCAAATTCTCGCCTTCTATAGTAGACTCCTTTTCAGACTCCCTATGCAGACTGCAAACAGAAATCACAAAAGTTGTCTCCCCTGTTAAAATGGGGAGATGTATCAAGTCCCTTTAACCCTTGTTCTGCTGAATAAATCAAGATGCCATGCCTACTTCTAATTTTCAGCCAATCAGATTACTTGATCCGGATTGTTGCTATAAATTCACAAACTTATTGGCAAACAGTGCAGATCCAGATCAGTTGGCTTCTTCAGAAGCCATCCGATCTGGATCTACACTGTTTGCTAAGGCAGGGTATATCCGGGTTCAGCAGGACAAGGGTTAAGTCCAATTATTCTCTGGTAAGTTCATTATTGGTATATCAACATGTCAGAAAACATTTCACTATAGCATCAATATAACAACACACAGTTCATTTTCCCGCTTTGAAACAACACATTTTTATTACTTGATTACCGTAGCATCAACTGGACTAATGGTTTTGAAACTACAGAATTTGGGTTTGATTTGGAGTTTAACAGTCCAGTCATTTCTGTTGAGCGGGTGAAACAACGAAATATTACTCTCCCAAATGATGTTTCAGGTTGATCAATTGTGGTCAGATATTGACTAGTAGTGCATACAAGATCATTGTGACGTAAGTTGAAAGAAAATGTTGTACAATTTAAAACAAAGCCTGCAGCATATCAACATGATAAATGTGGCAATTTTTTCTTTTTTTTCTTTTTTATAAGAAAAGCATTCTGTTCATTTAAACAACTTTTAGTCTTTCTGAGAGATGACTAAAAGACAGACCATTATCAAAAATACCTCCATAATCAGGACTTGCTAAAAAGATCATTTTCTCTAGTTCTCAAAAAAAGCTGCTAATGAGTACCAAAACATATGCTTTTATGGTGAAATATGAAAAAATTATCCTAGAATTATCACCAAATATTCATCCCTCTGATAATATTGCACTTCTTTATCAGGCCATATATACTGCAAATACATGTATGTAATTAACCCTTGTCATGCTGAATAAATTAGATGCCACACCTACTTCTAATTTTCAGCCAATCAGATTACTTGATCCGATTTGTTGAAATAAATTCACATACCTAATGACAAACAGTGTAGATCCAGATCCATTGGTTTCTTCAGAAGCCAACTGATCTGGTTCTACACTGTTTGTAAAGGCAGGGTATGTCCAGGTTCAGCAGCACTAGGGTTAAAACATTGGTAAAAGAAGTAAGACCCAATGTTATATTATTACTTTCCATAATCCAACAGTTCTGCATTCAGTTGTTTGTAAAATACAAAAAAAAAGGAAAAAATTCAGGAACTGAAACTCAATCTTTAACCTTTACAAACACATAGGCAAATTCAGCAGACGACAAAATGATGGCTTTTTCCACCGAAAATAAGCTTCAACATTTTATATAAATTTCCTCCTTTGTAGACAATTTGCATGAAATGTTAAAGCCAAGGTATATTTTGGAAAAAATCAGAAAATTATTTCAAAATTTTGGTTGCTGAACTTTTTGCGTCAATAATGCTTAAAACCCTTATCCTGCTGAATAAATTAAGATGCCACACCCTTTTCAAATTTTCAACCAATCAGATTACTTGATCCAGATTGTTGATATAAATTCACATACTGAATACCAAACAGTGTAGATCCAGATCATTTGGCTTCTTCAGAACATTTCAAATGGGTACCAACAACATATGCTTTTATATGTATGTTGTGGGTACTCATTTGAATTGCACTGACAAGTTGATGCATTTTCAAATGGGTACCAATAACATATGTTTTATATATGTTGTGGGTATTCATTTAAATTGCATTGACAAGTTGCATTTCAAATGGGTCCCAACAACATACCCTTTTATATATATGTCAACTGCATTGACAAGTTGCATTTCAAATGGGTACCAACAACATACCCTTTTATATATATATGTCAATTGCATTGACAAGTTGCATTTCAAATGGGTACCAACAACATACCCTTTTATATGTATGTTGTGGGTACTCTTTGAATTGCAATGACAAGTTGATGCATTTCAAATAGGTACAAACAACATACACTTTTATAAACATGCGTTGTGGGTACTCATTTAATTGCATTGACAAGTTGATGCATTTTAAATGGGTGCCAACAACAAACACTTTTATATGTATGTTGTGGGTACTCATTTGAACTGCACTGACAAGTTGATGCATTTCAAATGGGTACCAATAACATACGCTTATATATATATATATATATATATATATATATATATATATATATATATATATATATATATATATATATATATATATATATATATATATATATATATATATATATATATATATTATATATATATATGATGTGGGTACTCATTTGAACTGCATTGACAAGTTGATGCATTTTCAAATAGGTACCAACAACATGTTTTATATATGTTGTGGGTACTCTTTTAAATTGCATTGACAAGTTGATGCATTTCAAATGGGTACCATCAACATACGCTTTCATGTATATGTTGTGGGTTCTCATTTTAATTGCACTGACAAGCTGATGCATTTCAAATGGGTACCAACAACATATGTTTTATATAAGTTGTGGGTACTCATTTGAATTGCACTGACAAGTTGATGCATTTCAAATGGGTACCAACAACACATGCTATTATATATATGTTGTGGGTACTCATTTGAACTGTTGATGCAATTCAAATGGGTACCAACAACATAAGCTTTTATATATATGTTGTGGGTACTCATTTGAATTGCACTGTCAAGTTGATGCATTTCAAATGGGTACCAACAACATACACTTTTATAAATATGTGTTGTCAGTACTCATTTGAATTGCATTGACAAGTTGATGCATTTCAAATGGATGCCAACAACATACACTTTTATATATACATTGTGGATACTCATTTGAATTGCATTGAAAAGTTGATGCATTTTCAAATGGGTACCAACAACGTATGTTTTATATATGTTGTGGGTACTCATTTTAATTGTATTGACAAGTTGATGCATTTCAAATGGGTACCAACAACATATCCTTTTATATATATGTTGTGGGCACTCATTTGAATTGCACTGACAAGTTGATGCATTTCAAATGGGTACCATATCCTTTTATATATATGTTGTGGGCACTCATTTGAATTGCACTGACAAGTTGATGCAATTCAAATGGGTACCAACAACATACGCTTATATATATATATGTTGTGGGTACTCATTTGAATTACACAGACAATTTGATGCATTTCAAATGGGTACCAACAACATATACTTTCATATATATGTTGTGGGTACTCATTTGAATTGCAATGACAAATTGATGCATTTCAAATAGGTACAAACAACATACACTTTTATAAATATGTGTTGTGGGTACTCATTTGAATCACATTGACAAGTTGATGCATTTTAAATGGGTGCCAACAACATACACTTTTATATATATGTTGTGGGTCATTTGAACTGCATTAACAAGTCAATGTATTTCAAATGGGTACCAACAACACACACTTATATATATATATGATGTGGGTACACATTTGAACTGCATTGACAAGTTGATGCATTTTCAAATGGGTACCAACAATGTGTGTTTTATATATGTTGTGGGTACTCATTTAAATTGCATTGACAAGTTGACACATTTCAAATGGGTACCAACAACATACGCTTTCATGTATATGTTGTGGGTTCTCATTTTAATTGCACTGACAAGCTGATGCATTTCAAATGGGTACCAACAACATGTTTTATATATGTTGTGGGTACTCATTTGAATTGCACTGAAAAGTTGATGCATTTCAAATGGGTACCAACAACACAAGCTATGATATATATGTTGTGGGTACTCATTTGAACTGCAATGACAAATCAAAATTCAAATGGATACCAACAACATATGCCTTTATAAAGAAGTAGACAAAAGGGACACTTACTGTAATCTAAAGAATACGGAATTGCTTGACTGTGTGGGCTTACAGGAGAGCAAATTCTTACCTTTTGAAGAAGACCTCTTTTCAGAAGGATAGCAAAACAACTTTACAAAAGCTGCCTCCCCTCAAATTGTATCAATCCCTTTAACCATTTCCATAACAGCTTTAAAGCAAGTAAGGTATGGAGAAAGGTGTCTGAATATTTATGGTATATCTGGACCAGAAGGGAGGCAAAACAGCTTTACAAGAGCTGACTCCCAAATACAGCTTTATAAAAGCTGCCTCCCCTCAAATTGTATCAATCCCTTTAACCATTTCCATAACAGCTTTAAGGCAAGTAAGGTATGGAGAAAGGTGTCTGAATATTTATGGTATATCTGGACCAGAAGGGAGGCAAAACAGCTTTACAAGAGCTGGCTCCCAAAAACAGCTTTACAAAAGCTGCCTCCCCTCAAATTGTATCAATCCCTTTAACCATTTCCATAACAGCTTTAAGGCAAGTAAGGTATGGAGAAAGGTGTCTGAATATTTATGGTACATCTGGACCAGAAGGGAGGCAAAACAGCTTTACAAGAGCTGGCTCCCAAAAACAGCTTTACAAAAGCTGCCTCCCCTCAAATTGTATCAATCCCTTTAACCATTTCCATAACAGCTTTAAGGCAAGTAAGGTATGGAGTAAGGTGTCTTAATATTTATGGTATATTTGGACCAGAAGGGAGGCAAAACAGCTTTACAAGAGCCGATTCCCAAAAACAGCTTTACAAAAGCTGCCTCCCCTCTAATTGTATCAATCCCTTTAACCATTTCCAGAACAGCTTAAAGCAAGAATGGTATGGAGAAAGGTGTCTCCCCTCAAATTGTATCAATCCCTTTAACCATTTCCATAACAGCTTTAAGGCAAGTAAGGTATGGAGAAAGGTGTCTGAATATTTATGGTATATCTGGACCAGAAGGGAGGCAAAACAGCTTTACAAGAGCTGACTCTCAAAAACAGCTTTACAAAAGCTGCCTCCCCTCAAATTGTATCAATCCCTTTAACCATTTCCATTATAGCTTAAAGCAAGTAAGGTATGGAGAAAGGTGTCTGAATATTTATGGTATATCTGGACCAGAAGGGAGGCAAAACAGCTTTACAAGAGCTGACTCCCAAAAACAGCTTTACAAAAGCTGCCTCCCCTCTAATTGTATCAATCCCTTTAACCATTTCCATAACAGCTTAAAGCAAGAAAGGTATGGACAAAGGTGTCTGAATATTTATGATATATCTGGTTCAATTATTATGATTAACCTTCAGCACAATGGGCAAATTACACATATTTGTTTGTGTTGAGTTTTATGGCCCAGTCAACCCAATGGGGCCATGCTGAGTGCAGTCAGTTTACCTAACCACACATTTACTGGGCAGGCTTAGTCCTCCAAGCGGTTAACCAGTATTGTGCACATTCTTTCACCAGAAACTGACAATTGCCATTCTTGAATCAGCAGAAGGGAGAAAGACCGAAGAAAATAGTTCATGATCAATCTCCACGAAAGAATGTTGCCGGTCTTGACTGGGATCAAACCCGCAACCTCCTGGTCAATTCTTGAAACATAAATTAATACTTCCTACAAATGTTTTAACCCTTATCCTGCTGAATAAATTAATTTAGCCACACCCATTGCTGACTATCAACTAATCAGATTTCTTGATATAACTTATTCATTCAGTTCATGACAAACAGTGTAGTACCTGATCAGATGGCTTCTTCAGAAGCCATCTGATCTGGATCTACACTGTTTGCAAAGGTAAGGGTTGTAGTGTTCAGCAGGATAAGGTTTTTGGTAAAACTAAAGAAAAATATTTCAGACTTTTTTTACCCAGTATGCTAAGCGTTGATACAACATTTTCTGTTTGTTTGTGTTTGTGTTGAGGTTTTATGGCCCAGTCAACCCAATGCCGTCATGTCGAGCGCGGTCAGTTTACCTAACCACACATTTACTGGGTAGGCTTAGTCCTCTAAGCGGTTAACCAGTATTGTGCACATTCTTTCGCCAGAAACTGACAACTACCCTTCTTGAATCAGCAGAAGGGAGAGAATGACTGTAGAAAATATTTCATGATCAATCTCCATGAAAGAATGTTGCCGACCTCGGCGGGGGTTGAACTCGCGACCTCCTGGTCTCCAGTCGGACGGCGCATCCAACTGAGCCACTGAGGCCGGCTAATTTCTCAGGCAGTTGAGATTATCAAGTTATCATACTAAGCCTTATGTTTTATAACAAACAGGCCTGAGAAAAGAGGTTAGACCAAGATCAGATGCTGCAGAATGTGTGGTCACACTAATTGCAACCTGTCCACTAATTCTACATTTACAGGTAGTAAAACGGACTTAAATCAAATTTTACTGAATCTGTCCCAGAGAAGGTCAAGGTGGTCTGAATTAGCGTATTTGTAATATTGGACACTTTCACAATTGATGCAACTTAAGGTGAACACAGGTTCTTAATTAGGCAGGGTCAGGCCATGAGGAATGATGACAATTAGATGTTTTACATTCCTTTCAATATTATTTAAGTCATATCGAGATGATACCAAAAATGCAACCAGTGAGTAAGTTCCTCATGACACAGCCACTTCATATAGATAAGGAATACAAAAAGGTCTTTGTAGTGATTTGAAAAAGTGAAAGCCTAGAGCAGCCTGCACATTAGTGCAGTCTGATCAGACTCTGTCATATACTATACAATATTTAGTGTATTAACCCTTGTCCTTCTGAATAAATTAAGATGCCACGTCCTTTTCAAATTTTAAGCCAATCAAATTACTTGATCTAGATTGTTGATGTAAATTCAATACTGAATGGCAAACAGTGCAGATCAAGATCAGTTGGCTTCTTCAGAAGCCAACTGATCTGGATCTTCACTGTTTGCAAAGGCAGGGTATATCAAAGTTATGCAGGAGAAGGATTAATAAGCAGACAATGAATGTCTTGATCAAATTGTTTGTATATTTGTAAATGACCTGAAGACCTTTTTTCCAAGCAAGTAGCGACTAAAAAGAAATGTCAATATCTGACTAAAATTTGTCCATGAACATTAATTGCAGAGATTATTCTACTTTTAATTTTTAGTAAAAAGTATTCGGGAAAGGGCAAAAGATTTAAGTCTCGCACAATGCCTAACACTTACATTGTAAAACGGAAAATGAACTGTACGTATGTTTGTGTATCAACCAGCGGGATCAATACACAATTAAGGACAATCAAAACTTCTGGGCTTGACTAGTTCGTTTGATCATGATAACCTAGTATTCATCCTGTATTTTTTCATTCTACCAGTATAAAGTTAGTGTGTGAATAGCCAATGTATCTAAAGGTTGGTTTCCAGTCATTGGTCTCCAGCTGTATATTACATCTATTATTCCCAACGATCAAATGAACAAGTCTGTTTGATGTGTTATAGCGTTAGTAAACAATAACAACTTAAAGGTGATGGATATCTTGATATTCACACTGAAGAGTGTGTCACTGTTTGATATCTCAAACAGATTTTGATATCATATGAAGAGATCCGTCACAAAAAATATCTTAACACTGAAGGATATCTTGATGATCACGCTTGACAGCGTGCCACTGTTTGATATTTCAAACAGATTTTGATACCATATGAAGAGATCCTTCACAAATACTAAGTCAACTCACAGAATCTTCAAACAGCATCATCTCCACTCCTTTGATGGAAGCAAATGGTGGACCAGAACTTCTTTTTCATACACAATGACAGTAGCACTGCAAGAGTTAACAAAAAAATCTCTAAAATGTTGTTGTATTAAATATGTTAAGGAAATTAAAGTTTGTTGAAGGATGCATGTATGAAGTTTTATTTTATTGCAAGTGATGAAATCAATGTATATCTGAAACAAACAAAAATATTTTCACAAGTGAAAAAATATGATATTTTCACAAGTGAAAAATAAGTCGACATTATTTCCACAACTCGTTTCGGATTACTTCGGTTGTAATCTTTGTTTCCTTCACAGATGCTGATCCCACTTCAATTTTTTAACTCCTCTAACTTCTCTGTTTCTGAGCAAAACTATCAAGTGATGGTATACATTTTCTTAGTTAGAATGTAAGGAACATTTTGGTAACAAGATTATTTTAATTTGCCAAAACTTTTTGTTTTTGTCTCTCCAGCGCTTCACCTGTTAAGCACTGAACACTGACGCAATGACGATCATGTTTTATTTGGTGACGGAAGTTATGATGTCAGAAATGCGCATTAGCGTGAACAATAAAATAAAAAGAAAATTTACTCTTTTTCAGTGAATACCATAAAAATTTTCATCTTGTGTAATAAAAACATTTAAAGTTTCACTCATGCTTTGCACTCGGGGAAAATGCTGATGTTTTCATTACACTCAATGAAAATATTTATGGTATTCACAGCAAAAGAGTAAATATCCTCTATATATTAGCCTACAGTCATTGGTGTTTGGGAAACAAGTTAAAAGCACAGATTAAACATTGTTTAGCAAAGTGTGAAATTAGGTCAAGGTCAATAACAGCTGATGGCAGTGGGCAGGGTGCATCATGACAGATGTGTGTATGAAGCTTCATTAGCCCAGAAGCCTTGGTATTTGAGAAGTGGTGCTAAATGCACAGACTTAAAATTGGAGCTAAAAGCAGACTAAACATTGTTCAGCCAAATGAAAAAATAGGTCAAGGTCAGTAACAGTCAAAGGCAGTGAGCAGGGTGCATCATGGTGGACGTCTGTTTGACGTTTCAAAAGCCTAGAAACTTTGGTAATTGAGGAATGGAGTTAACGCATGTACAGATTTACACTGATGCCAATGCCTAGGCCAATGACAATGCCAATGCCTAAGCCAATGCCAATGCCTATGCCTAGGCCAATGCCAATGCCTAGACCAATGACAATTTTTTGTTTGTTTTGAGATTTTACGGCCCAGTCAACCCAATGGGGTCATATCGAGCGCGGTCAGTTTACCTAACCACACTTTACTGGGCAGGCTTAGTCCTACAAGCGGTTAACCAATATTGTGCACATTCTTTCGCCTGAAACTGACAACTGCCCTTCTTGAATCAGCGGAAGGGACAGAATGACCGTAGAAAATATTTCATGAACAATCTCCACGAAAGGATGTTGCCGACCTCTGCGCCACCGAGGCAGACGCCAATGACAATGCCAATGCCAATGACAATGCCAAAAAGTGATCCCTATCTCTCTGCCGCTGCTAATGTAGTTGCAACAAAAACTAATCAGACAACCCTTCTGTTGGAAATGCATCTGTCCAAAGATCTGAGGTAGAAGATTCCACTTGGAATAAATGGGTTAAAATTCTCTCATAATGGTACGGTTATTTGCATACAATTTCTTTGGGATGTAAATGACTTGGTGTTTTATGACCCTTTCAACATTATTTAACCCTTGTCCTGCTGACTGGGATACATCCTGCCTTTGCAAATAGTGTAGATCCAGATCAGTCAGCTTCTTCAGAAGCCAACTGATCTGGATCTGCACTGTTTGTCATTTAGTGCAAAGTATAGGAATTTGTATCAACAACCTAGATCATGTAATCTCATTGGCTGACAGTTAGAAGTAGGCGTGGCATCTTAAAATATTCAGCATGACAAGGGTTAAGTTGTATCGATATGATGATTTGGATTCTCCTTCAACATTGACATTTAAATCATATCAAGATGATGGGAGGATGATATTGAAAGGCTCAGTAAAAAAAAAAAATGCAGTCATGAGCTGTATTCTGCCTCTAGCAGGATTCAAACCCAGGACCCTATCATGCAAATAGGGAGTGCTAACCACTTGATGTCCTGGGCTCAGCTGTTTACAACTAACGATGTCATTAGTTAATGAATTGTTAGATTTTGATCATTAAATATGGCCTATACGCTAATATTTTTGCTGAAAAAATTGTGAGTAGCTTTTGCATTTGCAAAAGCTACTCACATTTTTTTCAGCAAAATTACCTGTGAATTAGATATTGTACTTACTAGAATGGATAACATTTTGACCACTAACAAGCTTGTTAAGGTAATGATGCTTTGAACAACTGGGCCCTAGACACTTCCTTTTTCTTAATAAGCTTATGAAAATTCTTTACCTATATAGGGCTACTGAGTTTCTTGGCAAATTCGTCTAGTCGTCACCGTATACTTCAGTAGCATCTGAAATGCAGAATGCAGTGGCAAGTTGAGAACAACTTATGACATGCGCCAAACAAAAACTCAAACAAGATTGCACAGTCGATAGCACGCCATTGCTAATCCCCACGCTTTCGCAGTCGCTTTCACTACTAAGCAGCGAGAAATTTTTTGTCTCAAAATTTTCCTTTTTGGTTGTAAAAATTTCAATATATCTGAATAGGCATGTTTTCATAATGTAAGAAAAATAATGTATTAACAATTAAATTTAGCCAAATCAGAGTCATCATTGTCTGCATGAATACTGCCTCCTTGGCTATCCAAAAATGTGTACAGTGATTTTTTTTCTTTCTTTTTTTTCCCACAGACTTTAATATTTCATGCAAATTGTCTGGCCTAGGAAGTAAACATACTGACCAAAGGAAACATGACACCTCTGAACTACATACCAAGCCTTATTTTCTCTAAAAAAAAAAATAATGCATAAAAAAATAAGGCATAAAAAAATAAGGCATAAAAAAAAATAAGGCAAAAAAAAAAAAAAAAAAAAAATAAGGAATAAAAAAAAAAAAAGATAGCTGTGTTTCTGCTAACATGCTGAAAAAAAAAATTCGGTCAGTAGGTAGGATAAACTTTTTTATTTTTCTATTTTTCTCCAGAAAAGAACAAGGTTGGGCCTGTAATTTTATGAAAATACAGGTTGGTGCTTTACTTTTTTATTTTGCATTTTTACTGATAAAAAATAGCAGAGTCGGGTGTTTGAAACAGGGTTGGTCGGCTTAGCAGAAACACAGCTTTTTCTTATGCTTAAGCAGAATTTTGTTTGCTGCAACTTTGCTTGATGAGTTTATTTAAAGCATTTCAGCTTTAAGCTTTAAAGCACAGGATAAAATACTCATTGTACTAATATCTTATCTGGAGCACTAGGTCAGTTTATCTTATTGCATCAAGAAAACACGTTGTGGGTACCCATTAGAAACACAACAGTGAGATGCTTCTACTGAGTAGAAGCAAAAGGTGTTTTCTTCGGAGAAATAAGAAAACAGTACTTTTTTGTTGGAAAATGCAACTATGTCCCTTTCCGTCTCTTGTCCAGGCAAGCTAAAACTGAATCAGCCCTCCCTCATCATAAAATAAAAATTAACTAGAAATGTGTACAAAGGACACAAATACCCCTGCCATAAAAACTTAAAAGCAAATTGATAACGCCGGACGCGGACGGATGAATGGACAGGGAGGCATAATGATTGTGTTGGGGTTTAACGACACATCAACCCTTGTGGGTCATTTTGTGTCGTCTCCCAGAGAAAAGATAGTAGTGGAGATGAAAGAGAGGGACAAGGAAGAAAGAGGAACAGGAATGAAAGTGAAGAAGCAAATGAAATAAGAACATTCCCCCTCTACCCTTACCTGCTACAAGAATAGTAGGCCTTGCCCAACTGTAAGCCAATATCAGTTGGACACCCCGGTGACATAAGATACATGACACTTTCACTACACCCAACCACCCCCACAGGGAGGCATAACAAAACAGCTTACCTGTAGAGTAAAAGAACAAGAAGCAGAACCACAAGCAGGAGAACCAAGACATGACCTGCTCTTTCTGTAAAAAATAAACAAAAAATGTGTCAATAACAATGACTTACTAGATACCCTACCCCACCCTGCAAGGTAACATGCAGAAAGATGGCTACGTCAAATAACTTTTTTTCTTGAATTTTTTTTTTTTCAACAGGGAATTTCCTCATTTATGTTTATTTGAGTCAAAACTATGTCTTGCGGCCAGTTACTTTGTGCACATCTTTTGCAAGTAAATGACAAAGTTCTGTCCTTCTTGAATCAGCATAAGGGGGAGAATATAATCATAGAAATTATTACATGATCAATTTCCAAGAGAGTTATGTGGTCAAATTGGGATTTAAACTTGCCACCTCTGGATCTGCAAGTCATATGTAACACATAGCAACAGATAAGGCGCTTTTTTCATCTGAAAAATGCTGATATCTTTCTTATTTCTCGACGAAAACATGTTATTGGTACTCATTAGAAGCGCCTCGCTGAGGCGCTACTAATGAGTACCAACAACATATGTTTTTGTCGAGAAATAAGAAAAATATTATGTGGATACCCCCCTCTTATCTGTAGCTATGGTAACAGTTATACAAAGTAACAAAAGGAATCAGCAATATGTTACAACGACAGCATTTGTTTCCGAAGATGTTGCCATTAAAATGAATTTGCTGTTGTAAAGAATGCTTAATGGACACAATGATATGTAAGAAAGCCCTAGTTTCATGCTTGTTTCCTCAGAGAACATATGATTTGGATATTTGTTAGAATCGCCTAACAAAAGAATTGCCTCAGTGAGGCGATTCTAACAAATATCCAAAATATATGTTGTTTGAAGTTTAATGCAATATTCTTGCATAAATTCTCATCATCACCTCTTGAGCAAAGGGTTCGTGACATTCAAATTGTCATTGTAATGAATTTTGTCGTTGTATTGAGTGTCAGTATAGACTGTAGTGAGAAAAGCCTAATGAACTCATTGTACACTGGATAGACTCCCCCATACTATATATTGGAAGAGCCCAATTTCAATTTTAGGTATGTCAGGTAATGTATTTGAGGTATTCCTAGAGAAAAATGGATCAACTATTTGCGAACAGTGGAGACCCTGATCAGATGCTGCATTCTGCGGCAGCTGATCTGGGTCTGCACTGTTTGCCAATAACCCTTTTAGGGGTCTCCAGACTACAATGTGTTTTCATAAACTTTACCCTTTCACCCGAGTTTCTGAAGTTCTAACAAGTACCCACAATCTATGTTTTTTATTAGCAGAAATAGGAATATTAATGTATACCCCTGTAAACCCCAGTTTTACATAAAGTGGGGTTTGAGGGAGCAAAACTATATAGGCCTGTTTTCGTGATGGGTTTGACGGGCCACTTTTTGCAAAAAAATATATTCTTTTTCACTGTTTGAAATGATGCAGATTCCCCCCTCCCCCCCCCCCCCCCCCCCACCCCCTTGTTCAAGGGAAGAAAATTCTTTCATTTTAGACCTCTTTTCAGAATGAAGGCAAAAAGACTGTTGATAGTTACCTCCCCCTGAAAGAATATCCATTGTCTGGGTATATTCAACAGACAACAAACTGATGTATTTTTCTTATTTTTTCCAGAAAATGGGCTTTGACATTTCATGCAAACTGTCTCCTCAGTTGGCATGAAATGAAAAAACCTATTTTCCAGGGAAAATAAGAACATTTCAAATTCTTATCTGCAGGATTTTTTTTTACCCAGCATGCTAAGGGTTAAAATGCCAACACATCATGAAATAAATTCATAATATTAAAGAGTCTATACCTGTGACAGAAGAATGTTGTTTAAATAGACGAACAGACATATGGCACACGGTATATACACCCCGTTCCTCCCCCATCCCCCACCCCACCACTTACCCTCCCACTGGCATACTATGTCGGGTATAATCTGAGCCTGGGTACAGATTTTCCTACACAAGACCATATCTCTGCCCAGCAAAGACAGATCACAGCTGAGAAGTCCGCTCTTTGGCTTGCCAAGAACATAAAATACTGTGGTGATTGGCGGGACTGTCGGCCCGGTTAGCTCAGTTGGTAGAGCACCTGACTTGCAAGCAGGGGGTCGCAAGTTCGAGTCCTGCATCAGGCACACTTTTTCCTCCTTAGTTTACTTTAATGGCGACGAGGGAAACTGGCGAGTGCAGGGAAAGGCTAGAAACTGATAATATATGTTCAGTTGATGCCTTGCACTAAAACGTTAAAAGGGGGAGGAGTGTGGTGATTGGTGGGACTGTCGGCCGGGTTAGCTCAGTTGGTAGAGCACCTGACTTGCAAGCAGGGGGTCGCGGGTTCGAGTCCTGCATCGGGCACACTTTTTCCTCCTTAGTTTACTTTAATACAGTGTTGGAAGCCAAGGAACCAAACGGCCGCGTAAACGAAGTCATTAGTGGACATGGCCATTTCATATATTTTGTTTAAAATAGAAGATTTGGGCATAAATCTCTGTAAGGTCTTACTTCATAGCCCCAAATACAAAAGCAACCAGTGAAAAACACTGTCCCTGCGTCAGGTGCCTGTGGAATAGTTCTCGTCGCGACGAGCCGGGATCGAACGAGACTTCCAGCACCAGAGGCCGGCGCACTTCCAGAGAAACACCTCACATGATTAGGCCAACGTGCAATGGTCAGTGCCAAACAGCGATAAGCGGACCTCGGCCTACAACGAACATGGAACCTCGTTATCTGAAGCCAGGAATGCAACACGAAGTGTTCGGCCATGTGCCGGACCCTCCACTTTCGCAACCCTGACCATCCCAATTCTCACAGCGGGACTAAAAGTATATTTCCATAAATTATACATATAAATAAACGTACTGACATTATAATAAAATAATTTTCAAAAACTTACCTTTTCACAAGATAAAACACAGAATTTTCAGAAACGACAAAAATGGCGCTAAACTGGTGAAATAAAACGTGCAAATCATGCAAACTGGGTTGAGCTGGCTGTTGAGCTGTCAATCAAATGTGACACAACGACAGAAAACGTACCTTCGGACAGGTGCGCCCAGCGAAAATTCAGATCAGCCTGCGCATTCGCGCAGTCTGATCAGAATTTTCACTTGGCGCATTTTGGATAGCGAAGGATGCAGTTGGGGACAACGAAGATTCTGATCAGATTGCGCGGTCTGTCTGTGAGTCTGTTTTCGCTATCTACATGTATCTCATAGGCTCATACATATTCATTATTCTTTGTTGTTAAACTGTTCGAACCTCTACGGATGTTTAAAGTACGCATACGGGAACATGTACCGTACACCTGGGATTGCTTGTCGGGGTCTTCACAGTTCACCAGTAGATACGCTCAGATATATTCTGAATCTTTAATATTTAGCAAAAGTCGAAGCGGCAAGAGAACACCGAACACCCAGATCAGACTATAAAAGTTTTAAAGCCGTTTTCTACCTTCTGAGAACGAATACTAAGGCCCTGATTTGAGCCTTCGTTGATATAGGCACACGTGTCAAAAGGGAGGTTTTCTCACATTGGGGCACAAACGTTTTTACTCAGTAAAGAATAATGAATTCATATGTATGAGTTTATGAGATTGACAGACAGACAGACTGACACACAGACCTTTCAAAAAAATGGGACTGCTCCAAGGAAAGAATTTGATTACTCTGGACATAAGAAGTGGGGTGGGGGAATATTTGCGTGTCGTATCCCGGCGAGTACACGACATTTATACAACGTAACACCTACGTCGACGTTGCATCGACGGTGCTGTCACATCTCAACGTTGCATGTCCGCTGTGGACGTTTTTTTTTTCCTAAAGAATGTGTGGTTTATTCCCACTTCGTCTACTCCAGGGTTTTCCCTCAGAAATTTATTTAAGGGGACATATGTCTATATTGACCCATATTTTAGGGGACATCTAGGATAATTACAGGGATTAACTGTTTGAATTTTACAGAAAATATTGCAAATTTTAAGGCACGCCAATGTCTCTCTAAGATGAAGGTTTAGGGGACATCAGAGTCAAAAGGGGGCCAAGTCTCGCGTTTTTTGAGGGACAAGGAAACTCCTGCTACTCCCATTTTTTTTTTATTCCCATTTCGTCATCGGTAACCCAGGTGTGACCCATTACGTTATACGTCATTCATCACGAAGTTTCGTTAGTCAGTTGTCCCAGGGGTGATGAATGAAGTGTAACGTAATGGGTCACATCTAGATTACCGAGGATGCATTTCGTCTTCTGTCCCATTTCGTCTATTCCCATTTCGTCTACTTTCCCATTTCGTCTACTTTCCCATTTCGTCTATTCCCATTTTGTCTACTTTCCCTGCTATGTGAAGGAGTCCAAACTTTAAAGAAAGACTACTGTATACACAAATTTTGCAGAAATTGAGTCAAATGTTGGATATTTCCAAAACAGATGGATTTCTGGGAACTTTCCACTTAAAACATGAAAACATAGGACCAAGAACTAATAATGCCCTTGAGGGCTGGCATGGACGCATTAACAGATTTGCGATGAAACTGCACCCAAATATTTTTTAGTTCATTGAACTGATAAAATCGGAAGAAAGCGCCAGAGAAATTTTGATAACTCAGCTGCGAACTGGAGGTGTCCCTGCAAAAAAGCGCAAGACTTACAGTAAAACTGATAACTTGAAAAAAAAACTTGATCGCCTCAAGGAAAAGTTCCAGAACAAAGAAATTGGAATGTGTGACTACTTAAAAGCAGCGGGCTACTTATTTGCCCAGTGAGGCTAAATGAGACACCCCTCAGGTTTAGCTGTGAAAATAGTGCTTTTTTATTCAAATTTCAGAGAGAAGTTTTCGAATTATGAAATGAAATCAAATCTTAAATACAATTTTAGAACAAATTTAGCCATTTTATAATTATTTTATTTATGTTTTAGGTGTGGAATATTTGTCATATTTTACCCACTGTAATAAATTTTATATTTTTATGCAATGTTTCCTTTCCATTCCCATTTTGTCTAATCTCATTTTGAAAACTACCATTTCAATTATCAATTATTATCGAAGTAGACGAAATGGAAATAGACGAAATGGGAGTGGACAAAATGGGAGTAGACGAAGTGGGATTATACCGAATGCGTATCCATTCCCTTTATATTTCACATAAAAGGGGTTTTACATGTAATATGAATCGTCTATGTGTGCCACGCCAAGTTTTTTAGGTAGGGTGGGGCGGTGATAATTTTAATATATAAATTCGGCGTTTTAAGGTTAATGGGGGTAAAATGTTAGGTGACAAATGTAGTCTATGATCGCACGTTTCAGTTGAAGTTAACCCTTCGCCTAACAGACATCCTAAAACATGTTCTTATTCTCACCGAAAATAGAGCTTGATAATCCCTACAATTAGCTGCTTAAGAAACAATGTGCATAAAACGTAATGCATACCTTTCTGAGAAAAATAAATAAATAAATAAAAAGTAGCCTGGGCGTAAGAAGTTTTAAATTTTGTTGTTTTACGATCCAGTTAACCCAGTGGGATCATGTCGAGCGCGCGGTTAACCAGTATTATGCACAGTCTTTCTTTTTTGCACATATGTTATCCTTACGATTTTATGATTCCGACCAAACAAAAAACAACAACAAAAAACATACATTTAAGCAGAAACGTCCGCAAACTTACCCTTAACATGCACGCCCAATGAAGACTCGGATCAGCCTGCGCATTCGCGCAGTCCTATCAGAATCTGCATCGAGCACACTTAAGACAGCCAAGGACACAAAACCTCCCAATGCGGACATGGAAGACTCCGACTAGACCGCGTGTATGGACAGACCGATCCGAGTCCTCGTTGGGCGCACACTACGACGTTATATTTATGTGCTCCATTAGGACAATATATGTCAACAGTAAGACAGACACTTATTCAACTATCATGGACTATTATACATGGTGTATACAAGCACAACATCATTTGAGCAATAACGTCAGAAAACGTACCGTTGACATGCGCACCTGGCGAAGACCCAGATCATCCTGCGCACTCACGCAATCTGGTCAATATGTATGACAAACAGTGCAGACCCAGATCAGACGCCGCGTTCTACGGTGTCTGATTTTGGCCTACACTGTTTGCAAAGGCCTATCTGTCCTAATACTTAGGGTTAATACGGTAGTCTGTCGATTGAATAATGACATTATGAAAGATGCGACCGCCGTATAGGTTCATTAAAACCTGCGTATTTGCGCAGTCTGGTCAGAGTCTACACGGATCATTATTATATGGCTCTTTGCCTCTTTGCAACGACTCTACCCGGACTGCGCGGATGCGCACAGTGTAGACTGTAATTCCCGGAACGCTTCCGATGTGTAACCGTGACGTGTTTGTTTTCAAGCAGAATTAAAAATAATTTTCTTGACACTCTGCTGAATCCTGCACAGTATTTAGGGTATACATGCAGCAGGATAGTGCCATGCTAAAACGGATGCTTAAAATACGCACACGGGAACAGGTAACGTACACCTGAGATTGCTTGTCGGGGCCTTCACAATTCACTAGTAGATACGCTCGTAATCTTTAACAGAAGTCGAAGCAGCAAGAGAACACCGAACACAAAGATCAGACTGTAAAAGTTTTAAATCCGTTTTCTGCGGGAGAATAAATAAATAAACCTAAATGTTTAGTATTTGCTATTATATCGGGATCGGTCTGTCGACGTGTGGGAAAAGGGCAGCTATGCCATGTGCTAACAGTGAAGGCCAAGCCTGCTTACTTATTATTCGCGCAGTGTCATCAGAGCCTTAATATGTTCGACAACATACTCTACGGTAATCACCAATTCTGTAAGCGGGAAAAGAGGCCCTGAATTGACTGCACATAAGCACATATGTAATAGGGGACCTTTAATTACTCTTCACACAATATAGTTTTCGATAGTATCCAGATTTGTAGTTAGAAAGTTCCCATGTATCACCTACGAAAATGGAACAGATAGACCAAACGCCGCATATTCTGGTGCTGGTCTCTGGTGTTAAGTGTCTAGTTTATCCAACTGAGGACCGGAGACCACTAAACTAGTATCTGGCAAACAGTGCAGACCCAGATCAGACGTCGCAGAGCGCGGCGTCTGATCAGGGTTTCCACTTTTTGCAAATAGTTCAACAATTTTTCTTTGGAAATATCATCATATAGCCTGACATACCTAAATTCGAAAATGGACTCTGCCAATATATATTGTGGGAGAGTTTATTCAGCCTTTAATGATTTATACAAAGCCCAAGTACTACGACAGCTAACAACGGTCAGACCAGACTGCGTGATTTTCAGTTTGTGGTCAAATACTGACATAAGACACGTTTTCCCATGATAATACCCGCATTATGATAGCGGTTTGGCCGGACATGCGGCAAGAGCTCCCTCCCCTACCCTCTCTCTCTCTCTCTCTCTCATATATATATATATATATATACATATATATATATTCATATATATATACACACACACACACACACACACATATATATATATATATATATATATATATATATATATATATATATATATATATATATATATATATATATATATATATATATATATATATATATATATATATATATATATGACCTTGCAACAATAAAGAGCACATGACCATTTTTTTTTTTTTTTTTAGAAATAATGACAATTTGAAAATACCGTACATATTCTAACTGTTCAGACTGACAGACGTGTGAAAAAAAAAAACAACCAAAAAAAAAACAAAAAAAAAACAAGAAAAAAAAAAACAACAACAAAAAAACAAACAAATAAACAAACAAACCTGTAAACCCAGATTAGACTTTATTAATAATCATAATAATTGTATGCGGGTATTACTGTTATTACAAAAACACGGGCAAAAGTTAAATATTTATCGAATTCTAGTCACCCAGTCACCCGTAACTTTTCGTAAGTATTTACGATGTATAAGTTCAACAGGGTTTTCATCTCCTGCTGGTGCTTAACAGGGTCTTCTCTCCCCACTGATGCTGAACAACGTCTTCTCTCCCTAATGGTGCTTCAGAAATTTCCTGCTTAAAAAAATGCCATGGCAATCAAACAAAATGGTCGCTGGTAATAAAACACATCGAGGGTTGAGCGCAAGACTGGCGCAAGTCAGATGGTTGTTTTTCCCCAAACCTAATCTCCTCACCATGAAGGTGTTATGAAGATTACAACATTTCTTTCTGTAAACAATGAAAATTTAGGTGCCATCGCTCGTATGAGCAATGGCACCTAAATTTGCATTGTTTACAAAGGGGTCCAAGTTGCCCCTAAACAAGGGTTTCAAAAATATGTTTGAGTTACTATAGTCTTGCGCTCAACCCTCGACATGAACTGAGTAGAAAATCATCAAATGAGCATAAATGCCAAATATGGTTAGCATCACTTAACTGGTTTTAGAGAAAAATGCAATTTAACCATCCCCATTATAATAAACGCCAAAAGATTGTCTTTGGAAACAAAGAACACACTACTATGGGAGCTTTCTGTTGCCATGGCAAGCAAACCAAGAGGCAGACTGAAATCTTTTAGCAATTTTTGTCGCACCTATTTTAGCAGGGCGACTTAGGCGTGCAAGTTTCTGTCCGTTCGTCTATCTGTCAACATTTACCCTGGGTGTCTCCTCTTACGGTTTTGTACCGATCATTTTGAAACTTTGCACGTGTTTTCTTCATGGTATGAGGATGTGCATGTATTTTTGGATATAATTGTTAGATTATTTGTTGTCACTTTTTCCACATTGTGAACTTAAGTCTTTTTTCACCATCAATATATAGACAGTGGGTACCTCTTGTGAGCGCAACACCCTCAATATACAGACAGTGGGTACTTCTTGTGAGCGTAACTCCTCTTACAGTTTTGTGCCGATTGTTTTGAAACTTTGCATATATTTGTATGTGTTTTCTTCATGGTATGAGGATGTGCACGTGGTTTGGGTATAATTGCTAGAACACTTTTTATCACTTTTTCCACATTGTGAACTTAGTCATTTTTCACCCTCAATATATAGACCGTGGGTACCTCTTGTGAGCGCAACTCCTCTTACAGTTTTGTACCGATCGTTTTGAAACTTTGCATATGTTTTCTTCATGGTATGAGGATGTGCATGTGGTTTGGATATAATTGTTAGATCATTTTTGTCATTTTTCCACATTGTGAACTTAAGTCATTTTTCACCCTCTATATATAAACTGTTGGTACCTCTTGTGAGCGCAACCTCTTACAGTTTTGTACCGATTATTATGAAACTTTGCTTGCGTTTTCTTCATGGTATGAGGATATGCATGTGGTTTGAATATAATTGCTAGATCATTTTTTCACTTTTTTTTCCACATTGTGAACTCAGTCATTTTTCACCCTCAATAATATAGACAGTGGGTAGCTCGTGAGCACAACTCCTCATACAATTTTATACCAATCTTTTTGAAACTTTGCACATGTTTTCTCCTTAGTCTGAAGATGTGCTTGTGCTTTTCATATAATCCTTGCTTTAATTTTTGTCACTTTGAACTTTGTCATTTTCTGACCTCAGAGTATAGACAGTGGGTACCTTGTGATTCAACTTCTCATACAATTTAACTCAGGTCTTTTTGAAACTTTGCACATGTTTTCTCCCGGGTCTGCAGAAGTGCATGTGGTTTGGATATATTTTTAAATTTATTTTTGTCACTTGTTCCACTTTATCTTTGTCATTTTCTTACCTCAGATTTTATGAAAGTGTACAGACTTTGGGTAGTTTTTTAGCCCAACTTCTCATGCATCATCTGAGAAAAGTCATATGCTTTTGATGAAATTAATATAATAATTTCTGCTACCTAAAATAAAATAAACATTACTTTTGTCTCTGTGTGTGTGTGCGGTGGTGGGAGAGGGGGTGTGGGGGGTGCAGGTGTGACATCAACTTCACCAAACTTTGATCTCTTTTGAATTTTCCTTACCAAACTAGTCATACTTTTTCAGTGGTTTTGGAGGAGTTGACATTTAAAGAATTCCTTTTTTTTAAAATTTAATGTTTCCATGGCAACCAGATAGACAATCATCAAATGATCATAACTGCCAAACAGATTCACATCACTTCACTGGGTATGGAGAAAATGCCATTTAACCATTTTACCATTATAAGTCTATGGGAACTTTCTGTTGCTATGGAAACCAAACCAAGAAGCAGATCACCATAATTTTAGTTGTTTTGAATTGCTTTCACCCAAGCAATGTTTGTACCAAATTAGAAACATACTGCTTCAGTGGTTTTGAAGTTGTCATTTCAAAAATTCCTTTTTTAGAATTTAATGTTTCCATGGCAATCAAACAAAATGGTCACTGGTCAAAAAAAAAAAAAAAAAAATAAAATACATAACTGGGTAGACAATCAAAAGATGATCATAACTGCCAAAATTCAGCTCACATCACTTCACTGGTTATGGAGAAGTCTATGGGAGCTTTCTATTGCCATGGCAATCAAACCAAGAGGCAGACTGGCAAACTTCGAGCTATTTTGAATTGCCCTTACCCAAGCAACATTTGTACCAAATCAGAGTCATGCTGCTTCAGTGGTGTTGAAGGAGTTGTCATTTAAAAAAAATCATTTTTTAAAAAATTTAATGTTGCCGTGGCAACCAAACAAAATGGCCACTAGTCATAAAACACATAAACTTGGTAGACAATCATCAGATGATCATAACTGCTATATATGGTTCATATCACTTCTCTGATTATAGAGACAAATGACTTTAACCAGTTTCCAGTTATAAGTCTATGAGAGTTTTCTGTTGCCATGGCAATCAAACCAAGAGGCAGATCACCATAATTATAGCTTTTTTAAATCCCCCTACCCAAGCAACATTCTTACCAAATTAGGGACAAATTGCTTCAATGGCTTTGGAGGATTTGTCATAGGGGTAGGGATAAACATCATGTCTTTTGTATAAAGAGTGGACATGATAAACATGGGTCACATTATGACTAATATCAATTTGCAGTTAAGATCAGTAGTATTTCATGATGAAATAGTTGAATAGAGTGAAGCATGGGTGAAATTTCTCTTGAAATTCTGCATTCTGCAATACAACATCAGTTTTAACTACATGAAGGTACACTTAAACAAATGAGTTTACCTTTAACATTTTAACAAGGCATGCTGCTATTGATTATAAATGATCTTATGCCATTTGTTTCTGATACTTTTGACACAGAAAAAATCTAACTTATATTTTTACCAAATTTCATTGAAAATATAGAGGGTAGGGGAAATTTTCAATGCATATTTCAAATAAAAGCTGAGAAAAGGTTGCATTTGATGACTATATGTTAAGATGTACTAACTGGTTATTAAAATAAGGTAAAAAAAAATACAATCTACAGAGACAGAAAATGAGTATGGAAAGATAATTCACATATCTTGATGCAACTCTGTTACCAGAAATGCAGACTTTTTCTTTGGAAAAGTTTGAACATTGGTGTCATCCCATTTTTGTACACACCTGATTTTTCATCAAATATTTGTGTCTATAAGACATCTTCAGATTTCACATAAAAAATGAAGTGTGTACATGCATGGGAAAAGGTTGTTTCAGATCCAAATGGATGATGAAAATTGACAAAATTGTTCTGAATGACTATTTAGGGCTTATTTTGGTCCTTACCATCACAACAATGTACTCCAGGCATCAGAAATATTATTGGTATTTGTAGGTTTTTAATATGTGTCTTTTATCCATAATATCCACCAGAACCAGTAATTACAGATTTTGAAATTTTGTGAAAACAGGGGGCCAAATGTGGGCTAAATCATATCAGGCCCTTTAGAAGACAGCCTGGGCCTAAAGAAGAGTTCTTGAGAGTTGTAGATAAGCAATTCATTTTAAAAGTGAATATTTTTGACAGATGAAAATCCAAGACAGACAAATAGAAAGTGATATGCATTTTCTAATATCTACGTGAAACATATATACCACATGCACAGGAAAGACTATCAACTAGATTTTATTCTGTATAGATGTCTGTTCAAAGAGTTACACTCCAACCTTAGCCTATTCAGATAGCATTCTGCATAAATCTATATTGGCTCGTAATCGACCGACAAGAATCTTGTTGGGCCGATTTTAAGCATAATACTACCTAGATTGCATGTAAAATTTGACTATTTAGGGGGCCAACATCACAACACTAGGGTGAAGATTTAAGGTTTGCATTTAGATTAGACTTAAAGGCTGCTACCGAGTCTGCCTGTCTTAAGATTGTTCCATGCATTCACAGATGAAGAACTAAAGAAATTGTAAAGCAATTTCTGTTTTGCCACATAAATTATGCCTGCCGTCCCATTAATGGGGCACTGGCAAACAGTGTAGACCCAGATCAGATACTGCAAAGTGCAGCATGCAGAACATTGTGTCTGATCAGGGCCTACACTGTTTGTATTAACTACAGGAATTTATATAAAACAAAGTAATAAAATCTAACCAGACACCCTGCTATTGGAAATAGACTGGTCCAATAGTTGTGGTAGAAGAGTCCACTCAAAGTAAATGGGTTAAAGTCTAGATGTGATCTAATTTCTAAGAAAATATATATATATATAGGAGTTACAATTTTCCACAAGAGAAGATGTATTTTTATAGCTAGCATTCTACTTACTAAATGTAGGCTATATCAGACCATTATTGGCTATCAACCAGAATCCTGTGAGGCGGATAATGGTCTAATATAGGTTTAAGAAGAATGCAAGCTGGGATAGAGCATTTCTAGGGCATGTCATTTTAGGTTAAGTCTATTCCCAGCAATGCTGACTCCAAATTTTATTTTCATGGGAAATTTTGGATAAATTTGATAAATTTGGTACGCTTTTCCTTGTACTTCTCTTCAATAAGTCCATTTTACTACCTGTGAATGTGTGTAAAATTGCTGGGTGAGTGGCAAACAGTGTAGACCCTGATTAGACGTTGTGTTCTGTGGCATCAGATCTGGGTCTACACTGTTGGCACAGACCTGACCTGTCTGTCTGAATATGTAGATTAAGTACAGTAATATGATTAAATCAAACCCACTAAGAAATCCTATTGGATCCACCCCTGCCACAATTATTTTCGTGGCACTTTCACCAAATGTGAAGTTAACCCTTGTCATGCTGAATAAATTAAGATGCCACACCCACTTCCAATTTTCAGCCAATCAGATTACTTGAAACAGGTTGTTGATATAAATTCACATAATGAATGACAAACAGTGCAGATCCAGATCAGTTGGCTTCTTAAGAAGCCAACTGATCTGGATCTACACTGTTTGCAAAGCAGGGTATATCCGGGTACAGCATGTACAGCAGGACAAGGGGTAATACATTTATTTCACAATCCTGCAGATTATCACAAAGTGATCTTATAGCTTTTTTTTCCTGTTTTGAATATTGCAGTACTGGTATGCTCTCTGGTATAAAGTCTCACATAATGTATGCCCTGAAATAAAGAGCATATTATGTTATGTTAATATTTTGTGAACTTGGAAGATTGAAGAACAAAAACGAGACAGTGCGGCATATTATCAAGTCTGTCAATTAAGAATATTTCTCAATTAAGTCTTTTAACAGCATCTTGCTGTAGCTAATTTTATATGTAGCATTCAAGGGTTAACCCTTGTCCTGCTGAACCTGGATATACCCTGCCTTTGCAAACAGTGTAGAAATCAACTGACCTGAATCTGCACTGTTTGTCATTCAGAGAATTTATATCATAATCCTGGATCAAGTAATCTGACTAGCTGAAAATTAGAAGTGGATGTGACATCTTAATTTTTTCAGCATGGCAAGAGTTAAGTAAATACACTCAACAAAATAATTTAAGGGTCACTTAATGCAATTTTCCATATATGCAAACTTTGACTGAGTCTATGGGCAAAACCACAGAAGATATTGAAATATTACTGATTGTTTCTTAAAGTGGAACTTGACAAGGAGTGTTTCCAGCAACAAATTTTGAAATGAAAATTTTGATTTTAAAATTTGTAAAAAAATGCTACATTTTACCCAAAAATGGAAAATTGACATTTGAACATAAGTAATGTCTTGACTTCAAACTGTGAATAAATCATATAGAAAGCTTTAATTTCAATCAAGAAACTCACATTTTCCTACAGGTACTCTCTTTAGATTATTCATGGTCTATGGGGAATCATCAGGGCAATTTTAGCCTCTTAAAGGGTTGACCTCTTTTTCTGGCCATATCTGTGTGTCTTTTACCCCTAAGAAAGTGGACTTTGCAAGTTTGTGTTTAGGGTAAATCATTGTTTTAACTAAAAATAGAAAATTTCAAATATTATGAAAACACATCTTTTTGAGGTAAAAAGTCATTTTCCAGAGATTCCCATTTTTTTCAGAATCTTCTAGGCTGACAATGTTTATGGCATTAACACTTTGGTAGCTGAACATATTGCTAACATGTTGAGCTTATTGAAATGGGCTTCCAAATAGCAGTATTGCCCACAGAATAATTTTAACAACTGACGGGTGGCATTTGAATTTTAATCAAAGGGAAACTGAAACTGGTGACCCTTTAATTATTTTGTTGAGTATATATCTATTTAATTTATTGCAGTGGTGAAATCAATGTATATCCAAAATGAATAAAAATGATATTTTCACAAGTGAAAGAATATGATATTTTCATAAGTGAAAAATAACAACTACTTGTTTCGGATTCCATTTGTTGTCTTCATTGTTTCCTTAACAGATGCCGATCCCACATTTTTTTTTTTTAACTCCTCTAACTTCTCTTTTTCTGAGCAAAACTATCAAGTGTTGGTATGCATTTTCTTAGTTAGAATGTAAGGAACATTTTGGTAACAAGATTGTTTTCATTTGCCAAAAATTTTTGTGTTTTCCTCTCCAGCGCTTCATGTTAAGCACTGAACATTGATGCCATGACATTCATGTTTTGTTTCGTGACATTAGTTATGACAGTAACATGTATTGGTGTGTAAACAATAAAATAAAAAGAAAATTTACTCTTTTTCAGTGAATACCATAAAAATTATCGCCTTGTGTAATGAAAAAGTTTCGCTTGTGCTTCACACTCATGAAAATACTGTTTTATTTAACTCTTGAAAATATTTATGGTATTCACAACAAAAGAGTATATAGTCTCTATATATTTTAATGTTTGTGGTGTATAACAAGTGCCTGATAGGATTTATATTTTCACTCCTTTGTTTGGATGACTTCGGGTTTCTTCATTATTTCAAAAGCAGATGTTACCAGAAAATTTCCACTTCAGATTTTTGAACACCTCTACTTTCTTTGTTTTTGAACTAAACTACCAAGTTGGATATGCATTTTCTTAGAAAATTGAAGGAACATTCTGATATTAAAATTATTTTGATTTGCCGAAATATTTGTTTTTCTGTCTTTGTGTAAAGCACTTTGTCAACATATTTTCTGTTTTGCTTGTCGATGCTAGCCATGACATCAGAAGTGCTAAAGCATGAAAATAATAAATTGAAAAAAACCCAAAAAACTTTGCTTTGTTGAAGTAAAATACCATAAATATTTTCATCTCATGTAATGAAAACATTCAAATATTGATGTTTTTATTACACTAGATGAAAATATGGCATTCACTTCAAAAGAGCAAATATCCTCTATCTGAAAATCACCAGGCACATTGCATCCAAAATATAAATAAGAATAATTAGAATTCATTTATTTTATTAACATAATACTGAAAAATAAAAATAGAAGTCCTGTATAGAACATGAAAAACATACATACATACATACATACATACATACATACAAACCACACACACACACATATATACATACATACACACACATACACACACACATACATACACAGAAAGACAGACAGACACACACACACATTTTTTTCTGATGGAAAAAAGAGATAATACAACTTATTATCAGTTCTTAGTTCAAAGCGTATCAAACAGATGAATAATACAAAAGCAATATTCTCTCCAAGTTGGGGGCATAAAAATGGTGGTTTTCCTTGCAAGCACACAAAGTCACAACAAGTCCATTACCTTCATGTTTGTTGCTGTTCGTCTTTTTCTTTTTTTTTTTTTACATTACCTTCATAACTAATACACCACAACCTCTTTATAACACTATTGTTAGGGTCCATCGCATAAACCGTGTTAGTTAAACAACCGTGTTATATCCAAACAAAAATGTATAGATTATATTGAAAAATGACCATTTATGGTCATTTTTCAATATAATCTATACATTTTTGGGATCCATCTTTGAACCGTGTTATATACAAAACCGTTTTATAACGAACCGTGTTATAAAGAGGTTATGGTGTATATGAATCGCAACATACACATAGCAAAATCTACCTTGACATGTGTGACAAAGGAAAACTCAGATCAGCCTCTTCATCCACACAGTCTGACGTCTTTGTCTGCGTGAAGAAAGTTTACATACTTGGCTATCCAAAATATGCCTAGTGAAGATTCTGATCAGACTCTGGGAATGCACAGGCTGATCTGAATCTTCGCTGGGCACATATATCTGAAGTTACATTCTCTGACGTTAGAACTCATTTCAAAACTATGACCAAGGTTAATTAAATTGATGTTTTCCCAGGAATGGACTTTGACATTAATTTTGATTTCTTTACCATTAACCCTTAGAATGCCAAGAAAACCTGCATCTGAAAATGTCATCTGTTTATGTTGTCTGCTGAATATTCTTGCAAACTTTTCAAACCTATTTTTGCATACAGGCAAACAGTGTGGACCCTGATCAGACTGCTCCTAGAGGAGCAGTCTGATCTGGGTCCACTTTGTTTGCAAAAATGACTTTTAAAATCACAAGCAGATAACAAAGCAGACAACAATTGTTGTGATTGGCAGTTTAAGGGTAAATACTCTCTGGGGTAATTCAGCAGACAACAAATGGATGATAATTTTCTTATTTTCTCAGAAAACAGGTTTTGCATGAAATATTATAGCCTTTTATCTGGGGAAAAAAAAATAAATAAAAAAATATTATAAAATGTCATCTGCTGAAAGTTTTACCCAGCATGCTAAGTGTTAACCCTTGTCCTGCTAAATAAATCCCACTTCTAAGATTAATTTACCCAGGTTGCTGATACAAATTCACATACTAAATGTCAAACAGTGCAGATCCAGATCAGTTGGCTTCTTCAGAAGCCAACTGATCTGGATCTACACTGTTTGCAAATGCAGGGTATATCCGGGTTCAGCAGGACAAGTGTTAAAATTTTGCATATAAACTACCATTTGGTTGTCATGGAATGGGTGAAGTAAGTAAATAGAGAGATTTTACTCTCGCCAAAGTTCATTAGTTCCTGATCCTGACAAAAATACTTATTTCAGGAAATAGTCATAGACAAGATTGTCTTTTACTGTAAGTTTTGTATCACTTGCATAGATATCTCAGTGAGTCTTTCCCTTATATTGCTATCACAACTTCATTATAGGAATGATATTCATTTTTGTGGATTTTATAAATGGGTAAGTGTCTGCAAACTACTCGCAAATTTTATAAAGTCTAAGGACTTTATGTCAAGTCTGCCGGTGATATGCCAGCATCGACAAAGCGATAAAATCCACTTAAATAATTTCTTATAATTCAAATTACCGGTATGTCCTATCTATGTCAGAAATACTGTAAAATAGCTCATTTTAAAAATTTGCACAAAGAAGATGGTTCCTGGATTCCTGCTCATTGTGTTTATTAAAGTGTAAATCCCATTTTCAAAGAGCTCTCAGCCAATCAAATTGCCTATAAGCCTGTTGAGCTGGAATTATATCCTAGGTCACAGATGAACAGAACTCGGAATGGGAATTAAATTGTCTTCTGGTTTCAAACTCGGCCCCGCAGAACTCACATCTAAACGCCGCCACACCATGTGACCGGATGTGCTGATCTAGATGAACCTGCTGCTTGAAAGCACGTGAACAAATCTCACACTGGAAAGGTTTTTCACCTGTGTGACTACGCATATGCCGACTAAGTAAGCTTTTGTAGCTGAATATCTTGTCACACAAATTACATCTGAACACATTGCCACAGTCCTTCACAATTACTGGTCTTGGTCTCTTGCAACGTTGTCGAACACCTGTAAGAGAATAACCATTATATAAAAGCACTGCCAACACTGCGGGCAACAAGTTAGTAACATTTCTTAAGACATAAAGCAAAGTCACAATTTTGACGTCAATCAAGGGCCGTAACTCTGTTGAAAAGTAACGCAATCAACCCATTTTCAAAGTGTATGATTTATATTTGTTCTCGGGATACTGAGCGGAAAATGTACGAATATGTTAGGTATCACTGGCTGTAGGACCAATAGTTACTGAGAAACTGACCTTATAAAACACAAAAACTTAACAAAGTCAGCGGACCCTGAATTATAAGTCAATGTCAGCTAGAGCAAGTTGATGGCACGCTATCACATATCCCCACGCCAGCGCCATCCATATCTCAGCGCACATCAAAGTTCCAAATGCATTCCTCCAGTTCTCATCCATATAGGGCTATTACCTGTGACAGTTTCAAGGTTCTAGCTCAAAAAGCCTAGAAGTTGTGTGACAATCCCAAAAAAAAGGACCTCTGGTGACCCCCAGACATGCCCCTGGGGCAAAATTTTTGCACCACTGTATTCTACTCTTCATTACCTTTGATTTGCTATGCCACATGACTATATTTGTATAAAATGGATTTTGGACCCTTTGGGGCCACTCCCCCCTGGGGTTACATCAAAAGTCCGAATGTGTTCCTCCAGTCCTCATCCATAGGGCTATCGCCTGTGAAGGTTTCGAGATTCTAGCTTAAATGGTCTAGGAGCAATGGTGTGACATTACAGACAGATGTACGGATGGACGGACAAGGGATATCACAATATCCCCTGATTCAAGAAGGGCAGTTGTCAGTTTCTGGCGAAAGAATGTGCACAGTACTGGTTAACCGCTTAGAGGACCAAGCCTGCCCAGTAAACTGATTGCGCTTGACATGACCCCATTGGGTTGACTGGGCCGTAAAACCTCAACAAAAACAAACAAATCACAATAGCCCCGCTTTTTCTTCGAAAAGCTCAGGGATAAATATGGATGACTGCATGCAAGAGGCCATACTGAGATGTATGCAAATGCCAAGTACCACTACTTTAAGGCCAATAGTTACGTACTGAGAAATTGACTTAAATGGAAAAAAACTAAACAAAGTCATGGGACCATGAAATATGACCCAGTTTCGAACTTGACCTAGAAATCATCAAAACAAACATTTTGAGTAAGATGCATGATGATTACTTCAAAATGTGACCTCTAGAGTGCTAACAAGATTTTCCTTTGATTTGGCCTGGTGACCTAGTTTTTGACCCAAAAATACCCAGTTTTGAACCTGATCCAGAAATCATCAAGACAAACATTATGAACAAGATTTTACTTTGATTTGGTATGGTGACCTAGTTTTTAATCTGAACTAGAAATACTCTAGAGTGTTAACAAGGTTTTCCTTTGATTTGGACTGGTGATCTAGTTTTTGAATTTGACCTATAAATTATCAGGACAAATATTTTGAGCAAGATTCATGATGATTACTTAAAAAATATGACCTCTAGTCTGTTAACAAGGTTTTCCTTTAATATAACCTAGTGACCTAGTTTTTCACTCCATATGAGCCAGTGAAATCATCAAGAGAAACATTTTTAGCAAGATTCATGGGATTACTTAAAAAATGTGACCTCTAGAGAGTTAAGATTTTCCATTGATGAGGCCTGGTGACCTAGTTTTTTACCCCAAGTGACCCTGACTTATATTTCATAGAGGCAAATATTCTGAGCAAGTTTCATAAAGATTGGGTCAAAACTGTGGCCTCTAGAATGTTAAAAACTAATTGTTGACAATAGATGACGGGCAGAGGGTGATTACAACAGTTCACTCTGAGCATTTGCTCAGGTGAGCTAAAAACTAAACAAACACCCTGCTATTGGAAATAAAGCAGTCCAAATAGTTGTGGCAGAAAAGTCCACACAATATAAATGGGCTAAAGAGTAGAAGTGATCTGAATTTCTAAGACTATACAGAAATTGTCCACAAGAGAAAATGTATTTATAGCTTAACCCATTGTTGTCTAGAGACCCCTAAAAGGATATGTTCTGTCCAAGTGCAGTGGGAATCAGAAAATAAGTCCACATTCCATGTGAATCATCTGCTTGGCAGATGGTTCAAATGGAATGTCAAGACTTATTTTCTTAAAAATGAATATAAAAATAAATAAAAATCAAAAAATAAAAATGCCTTCTGCTGCAGTTATGACAACATCTTTATGAGTTAATATTCTAGTAAATTCTGGCTTCATCCTTGATGCACGTGATCCTGTCATAAGCTGTTAGATAGAATCACTGGATTTGAAACAAGCACATTGCAAGTATTAACTTTCACAAAAAGCTTGATCTATGCTTTGCACACAATAAATGTTAAAAGCTGATTTTAATACGGAATAGTCTTGGGTTCTTTACATGCAAATCTTGGCTAAATTGGCTAATTTCTATAATGCAAAAGGTAAATTCCAGAGATCTAAATGAGCTCTCGTACTATTGGGCTCAAGATCTACAAGAATGAACCTCATATCAAAAAAAATTACAGGTAATTTCAGCCAAAAGTAAGTAGTTAAGAAAATCAAAATTTTGTCATGCTGACTGGCAAATGCTATGACTGCACTTAGCAGTACCAGTGCACCCACCCACTTTAGCCCTTGTTATGCTGAATAAATGAAGATGCCACACCCACTTCTAGTTGTCAGCCAATCAGCTTACTTAATCCAGATTGTTGATATAAATTCACATAGGGAATGACAAACAGTGCAGATCCAGATCAGTTGGCTTCTTCAGAAGCCAACTGATCTGGATCTACACTATTTGCAAAGGCAGGATATAACCAGGTTCAGCAGGACAAGGGAAAGTGGAATTGTCAAGATAAACGTATATCCCATAACCTATGATAAGGCACTGTAATGGTAACCTTTTAGAATATCTACATGGTGTGTTGAAAAAGTGTAAGTGAATGGAGAACATCTTCTGTATATATAGGTGTTCCAATAAACATATTCTTTCTATTCAGTGCTAGTCAAGAATTTTACTTGTAGACAACTGGCATAAGATCAATGGTGCATTGTGGAGCAATAATTCACTTCTGTGTCCCAACTTAACTGAATGTTTTGTTTTAATCATTTTTTAGAGAAAATAAGACTTGGCATTTCATGTGAATCATCTGCTAGACAGATGAATCATATGTAATGTCAAGCTTTATATTTGCTAAAATATACAAGATAAATAAGAATCTGATTCATCTGCTAGACAGATGATTCATATGAAATGTCAAGGTTATTTTCTTAGAAATATACAACAATAAAACTAAATAAATAAATGTCATCTGCTGCAGTTGTGGTTAACTCTGTAAACATGTAAACAAATAACTGACAAAGAGAGGGCAACTATTAGAACACAGCTTTGTTACTTTGTCTCGTGACCTACACATACAGGACGAAACCATATGCATATGAAAATAAGGTGTTATGACTTGTGTCCCAGAGAGCACATGATGTTTATACAATGTCTCATTAATGTCAATGCAACAGGCATGGTGTTTATACAATGTCGCATTTACGTCGATGCGGTTCTAGCTCCACATGTAAGCAAAGATTTCACGGTTAAGCTGATAGACATAGGCTGATTCGACCCTTCAAAATAATTAAATATTTCCTTTCTTTCTTTCCATATTTTTTCTTTCCCCTTTAGATGGGAAGCGAAGTTTAGTGTTTTACATGATAAATCCAATGAGCAGGAATCCAGGAACTATCTTTTCGCACAAATTTCTAAAATCAGCTATTTTACCCATACTTTATGCATAAACATGAATAAGTTGGACTGTTGTAGTTTGTGGATTATATCAATGTTTAAATGCCGGTGGAATCACTCATAAACTGAATACGCAATTTATTCAGTTTGTGAGGGATTTGTATTTACACATCATTAAAATCCACACAAATAAAATTCATTCTTATAACAAGAACCATAAAACAAGTGGATCTTGAAGCCTTACGTTTGCTTGTGATTCTCATAAGAAATGCCGCATGGAAGGAGAAACAAGAATTGAAGCAAGGGATACATTTGATTCACAAACTCAATCAGCCAGTACAGAGTGTGTGGTCTAAAGGGTTGGATTTTGGGTCACTGGTCAAACAAGTTATTTTTTGGGTCATTAGCCTTTCACTTTCATGGTTCCCAGCATACCATGTTTATCCTAAGTATTCAGACTCACTGACATGAGCAAACAGTGCTAACTCTAGTTAGACGTCAATAAATGCTGTGTCTGTCCAGTGCCTACACTGTCTGCGACTCAGTCTAGCTTTGATATATTCATAATATATGTTTCTTGAAGTAGTAAATACAACATTCTTGCTTAATTTTTTATCAATTGTCACCTCCAGAACAAAGGTTTTCTGCTAGTCATATTATCATTAAATAACAAATTTTGTCATTGTATGGAGTGTTGGTATAAAGACAGTTGACTGTAAATGGTTTCACAGACCTCAAGTGAAAAAGGGAACAATTCACATGAAAGATTAACCCTTGTCCTGCTGAATAAATTAAGATGCCATGCACATTTCTAATTTTCAGTTAATCAGATGACTCTATCCAGATTGTTGATATAAATTCACATACCTAATGGCAAACAGTGCAGATCCAGATCAGTTGGCTTCTTCAGAAGCCAACTGATCTGGATCTACACTGTTTGCAAAGGCAGGACATATCCGGGTTCAGCAGGACTAGGGTTAATACCTATTTTCTTTATAAAAATAAGAAAATATTAATTTATGTAGAAAAGAAAAAACCAACAGAAACACACGAATGAGCGGCAACGCGATATATTGTACCTTCTGACATGTGCGTCCATCGAAGACTCAAATTAGCCTGCTCATCTGCGCAGTTTGATCAGCCTTTGTTGTCTGCATGAAGAGACTTTGCATCCTTGCCTATTTAAAATGTGTCCAGTGAAGATTCTGATCAGACTGCGCAAATGTGCAGGCTGATCTGAATCTTCACTGGGCACACGTTCTGACGTTGCAGCTCAAACATCACTAATATATAGTCTTCTGAGCATGCTGTATGCGCGATCTTACGCTTCCAGGTATGTTTGTATGACTTTCTTGTACAAATGCTCACGGGATTTCTCTAATTATTTTGATGGAACGTAAGTGCGAGCTGTATAACCACATAGGGTACAGGGAACTAATTATTTTTTCCATAGAGCATCATACTAATTTCACTCATTTTGATGATTAACTTAAGAGTTCTTTTCAGGGTATAGCTAATAAGGCTTCCACTTTGTTTTAATTTCACCTCTTTATGCCGAGTGCATTCTTCTACCTTAACACTTTGGACCTGTCCATTTCCAGTAAAAGGGGTGTCTGGTTTGTTTTTATTATTACCATGGTTTACGGAAATTCCTGTATGTAATGCAAACAGTGTAGACCTTGATCAGATGCTGCATTCTGCAGCATCTGATCTGGGTCTACGCTGTTTGCCAATGTCCCTTTTATGGGACATCAGGCATAAATGGGTTGAAGACCAGGCTTAGCAAAGCTACATAAATAAGGAAAACACCACCACCACCACCAGCACTTTCTGATACTTTTTGTTTGGAGACTGAATGTAGCAAACCCCTCGATTAGCAGATAGCCAAAATTGAATTGAAATTTCAACACTTCTTCTTTTGGCTCCAGACAACACAAGCAGAAACATTTGTTTCTTTGAAACAATCATGATATTACAAACAAACATTTTTTTCTTCAAATCAGAATATTTCAATTCATCTTTATTATTAACCAATCACAGGCCACCTTATATAACCCTACTTTTTTGTATCAATTAGAAGTCTTGACAAAACTGGTCCCCTGTGTGCATTAAGTACATTCCAAGTGAAATTAGTTCTTCCTTCAGCAGCTAATGCAAACACCAAACTAACGTCAGAAAAGGTACTATCAGGATATGTGCGTTCTGCCAAGATTCAGATCAGTTCAGATCAGAATTTTCAATGGGCGTATTTTGCATAGCCATGAATAAAATGTTTCTTCATGCGGACACTGGAGACTGATTAGGTTGATTTGAGTCTTTGTAGGGCACACATGTCAGACGGTACATTTTCTCATATTTTGGTAAAGCTTCTGATGATAAAATAATCAATTTGTCTGTATCTATGCTGCTGCTGCCACTACGGCTACTACTCCCCCTACTACGAAAAAACCAGCGTCACAGCTTCTTTTTTTTAACTGATTAGAAATTTCGGTATAATTTTCTGGTGTCTTATTCATCTATTTATTTTTATTTTCTTTTGTTTCTAAGCTATTCACTGTTTATAATGATGTCCATACAGCAGGGACATGCCCCATGGATGTTTTTTTTTTTTGTTTTTTTTTTTATTAAAACAGAAATATACCAAATAGTAGCTTCAGGGTAGTTGTATGATTGACCAGGGAGGAAAGTAACATCGACACCGAACAATACCCTATTTTGCATGCTGATTTCTAACAATATCAAGCATATTGTTTCAAAACTTATCCCGGTCTATTCCCTAGACATCCTAGTTTTCCTGTGTGTCAAGCAAAATCCCTGGAATCGATAAGAAATAATGGAGATATTTTTCAACAATTACATTGTTCATTTCTTCAGTTCCTGCAAGCCCTGACTTAAGCTTCACGCACAAGTAATTAATCATACAACTACCCTGAAGGTACTATTTCATATATTTCTGTTTTAATGGAAAAAACGTCCATGACTCATGTCCCTATGGTCCATATTGACCTATAATTCCAAATTACTAATTTGATTGGGTGCAGGCAAATTTGAAACGTTTTTATACTTCGATAAATCCACTGAGCACGGATCTTAGAACTATTTTCTTTGTGTAGATTTCCAAATAGGCCATGTAATGAGTATTTTTAACCTTTACCACTTTCTGGGCATTTTCAGCTGACAACAAATTTATTATATTTTTCTTATTTTTCCCAGAAAACAGGATTTGACATTTCATGCAAACTTTCTCCTTTGGAGACAATTTGCATGAAATGTCATATAACGTTTTCTGGTAAAAATAAGAAAAATACATGTATTTCAAAATGTGGTCTGCTGAAAATTTTACCCAGAGTGCTAAGCGTTAAACATGACCCAATTGGAATTATAAGAAATGAAATTCATCTTTGTGGATGTGTTTGATGTGCAAATGCCTACAAATCACTCACAAATTTATATATCATAACTCCTTTGAGAGTGATTTGCGGGCGTTTACACTGAGATAAAATCCACAAAAATGAAATTGATTCCTGTAATAACTTCTTATTTAGGTCGTCATACATGGATACAAACAGACAACATTCAAGGGCTGTAAAGATAACTAGATGAGAAGAACTATTCCAATGATATAGTAGAATATCTGCTCTTTATCCTTGTCCTGCTGAACCCAGATATACCCTGCATTTGCAAACAGTGTAGATCTAGATCAGTTAGCTTTAGAAGCCAACTGATCTGGATCTGCACTGTTTGCCATAAAGTATGTGAATTTATAGCAACAATCTGGATCAAGTAATCTGATTGGCTAAAACTTAGAAGTGGCATCTTAATTTATTCAGCAGGGCAAGGGTTAAATATTTTTCTGAATAGCTCCACTTTTCATTGTGGGAATAAACGTTCTGTGTTCTGGTTTCATTTCGTCACTTGAGCATGCCCAGTCTATGCCAATAATAATGGAGCAATCTAAGAATTTGATGTCACATGTCACAAAGCATATTGCTGTGTTCCTTCAACATGTGCCCTCTCAGAGTTGACTTTCTTGTAAAACTTTTCTCACAGAGATGACAAACGAATGGTTTGTGCCCCGTATGTTGTAGCACATGTCTATCTAAGTGGCTCTGAAACCAAAACGACATTTCACAAAACTGACAGGTGAGGCGTGGTTGGGAGGCTGTCTGGAATGGATCCACACTGGTTCCCGTCTTGGATATAATTCTTCCTGACATATGGTTCATTGGTTGTAGTAGTCTTGTTATAGCAGAGGCTGTAAGAAACAAAGTATATAAAGAGGAACCAGACAAGAGGGTAGATCTTTTGCCATTTTTAACCCTTGTCCTGCTGTATAAATTAAGATGCCACGCCCTTTTCAAATTTTCAGCCAATCAGATTACTTGATCCAGATTGTTGATATAAATTCACATTCTGACTGGCAAACAGTGTAGATCCAGATCAGTTGGCTTCTTCAGAAGCCAACTGATCTGGATCTACACTGTTTGCAAAGGCAGGGTATATCCGGGCTCAGCAGGACAAGGGTTAACCCATTTATGGCGAGAGGACTCTTCTAACAACTCTTTGAACCAGTCCATTTCTGTATGAAGGAGTGTCTGGTTCGTTTTTATCGCTACCATGTTTTGTAGAAATTCCTGTCCTAAATGCAAACATTGTAGACCCTGACCAGACACTGCATTCCGTGGCATCTGATCTGGACCATAGCCAATGTCTCGTTTATAGTACTCTTGGCATAACTGGGTTCAAGAGAGACAGCTTTGTGGCTGACTGACTGTTTTCTTGCACACCAAATTCATTCTGAAGATAGGTCTTCTCTAAAAGCAACATTTTTTTTTCACATCCATAAGAAGCAAATGCTTCTCTTTCAGACTAGAACCCTTTTCAAAGGGAAGCATAAACTATTTTGACAAAATTATCTCCCTTGAAAGTGTATCCATTCCCCTTAACCCGTCATGCTGAATCAATTAAGATACCACACCCACTTCTACTTTTCAGCCAATCAGATTGCTTGATCCAGGTTGTTGATACAAATTCACATACTGAATGCCAAACAGTGCAGATCCAGATCAGTTGGCTTCTTCAGAAGCCAACTGATCTGGATCTACACTGTTTGCAAAGGCAGGGAATATCTGGGTTAAGCAGGACAAGGGTTAAAAGTACTGAAATGGAAAATGTTTTACTTTGTCAGGGCTGTGATTTGATGGCGGAGCCTCCAATAAAAGAAGTATGTCACATGTCTGAAATCAAGCATTTGAGTCTTGTAATGTCAGAAAACATACCTTCGGAGGTGTGCCCAGAGAAGATTCAGATCAGCCTGCGCATCTGTGCAGTTTGATCAGTCTTCATTGTCAGCATGAAGAAACTTTGCATCCTTGGCTATCTAAGATGTGCCTATTTGCCAGTGACGATTTTGATTAGACTACGCGAACACAGTCTAATCAGAATCAGAATAAAACAGTCTAATTAGAATATTCCCTGGGTGTACATATCCCAGTCTAATTAGAATATTCCCTGGGTGTACATATCCCAGTCTAATTAGAATATTCCCTGGGTGTACATATCCAAAGATATGCTTACTGATGTTGCGGCTAATTTAGTATTGCAAGAGCAAGTGTGGCCCTTAAGTATGTAAGAGCAAATCATTCTCAAGGGGGCTTGACACACCTGGTAGCTACTCCACCATTTTGTATAAGGGAGCCAATATTTGTGATTTCCTGTAGGCTTTCCTGCACACCAAATCCCTTCTGTAAATGTGAATTACTCTCCAACGGGAGCAAAATTCTTTCCTTTTAGAACAGACCTCTTTCTTGAAGAAAGACAAAAACCAAACTGGCAGAGTTGCCTCCCCTGAAATTGTATTCATTCACCTAAGCATTTTGACAGGTACATGTAACTTCAGAATTCTTTGACATTTTGAAAAGAAGCAAGTCTTATTACTGTCAACCCTCTTTATACCAACACTCAATACAATAACAAAATTTGTTTTGTAATAATTTGACTGGCACAAAACATTCGCTGAAGAGGTGACAATTAATCAGAAATTTTGCAAGAAAATTTTATTTAACCCTTGTCCTGCTAAACCCTGATACACCCTGCCTTTGCAAACAGAGTAGATCCAGATCAGAAGCCAACTGATCTGGACCTACACTGTTTTTCAGGCAGTATGTGAATTTATATCAACAATCTGAATTAAGTAATCTGATTGGCTGACAATTAAAAATGGGCGTGACATCTTAATTTATTCAGCATAATGACAAGGGTTAATACTTCAAGAAACATATGTTTACGATATTTGTTAGGATTGCCCCACTGCTCAGATGTCTTGTAAGAGTCTGTGACTTCTTGTTTAACACTTAAAATGCCAAGAAAATCTGCATCTGAAAATGTCTTGTTTATGTCATCTGCTGAATATTCTTGCAAACTTTTCAAACCTATTTTTGCAGACATGCAAACAGTGTGGACCCTGATCAGACTGCTCCTGGAGAAGCAGTCTGATCTGGGTTCACACTGTTTGCAAAAATGACTTTTAAAATCACAAGCAGATGACAAAGCAGACGACGACTGTTGTGATTGGCAGTTTAAGGGTTAACCTTGTATCCTATTTTATTTCAACTCCCACAGAAAGTAAGTAAGTAAGTAAGTAAAGCTAGACTTTATTTATCGAGGGTTACAATATTTAGCGCATACATTAGTACATGTAACAGCTAATCTTCCATGAGGCCCTCACTATTTACATATATACACAAATATACAAATAAACTGGTTATAAACTGACAATTTTTCTGTTACTGTAATATGTGTCTGTTTGAGGTCTGAATTTATATAGGGCAACTTCCTTACAATACCTTCCATTACTATATCTTTCATGTATTCAAAGGGAGAAAAGAAAGGAAGGAAAGGAATAGGAGGGTTACTAGATGAGAAGAAACAAGAGGGCCAAAATGGTCCTGTATCGCTCACCTGATTACTAGTCAACTTTGAGTCAAATGGCCTTTCGGTTCAAGAGAAGTTCAATATTGATTTTCAAGATGGCGGCCATTTTTGATTTCCAGTCAGAACGATTTTTGCTACTTTTGATCTACAAGTGTACAAATCTACAGATACTTCCAATGAAGTTTGGGTCAATTGCCCTTTTGGTTCAGGAATAAAAGTTCAAAATAGATTTTCAACATGGCTGCTAGGGCAATCATCTTGGATTTCCGATCAGAATGATTTTAGCTATTTTTGATCAACAAGTCACCCCAATACTTCCTATCAAATTTCGAGTCAATGGGCCTTTCTATTCAGGAGAAGTTCAAAATAGATTTTCAAGATGGCAACTGTGGTGGCCATCTTGTATTTCTGATCAGAACGTTTTTAGCCATTTTTGATCTACAAGTCACCTTGATGATTCTTAGCAAGTTTCAAGTCAATTGGCCTTTCGGTTCAGGAGAAGAAGCGAAAAACAGATTTTCAAGATGGCCACCATGGTGGCCATCTTGGATTATCGGCACGATTTTAGCTATTATTGATCATATTGCATAATTTTGTGACTAATTGTGGCCTCTTAAGCAAAAGTTTTGTGACAGTCTAATTGTCATTATAACCAAATTTGTCGTTGTATCGAGTGTCGGTATAAAGAGGGTTGTCTGTATTTAGGGTATGCAGGGTCGGATCTAGGACGATTTCTGAGGGGCTGATTTAAATTAGCGTACTTACCCTATGTATTTGAAAAGACAAGCCTGAGTAAATGGTATAGACCAAGATCAGAACATGGCATCTGATCAGGGTCTACACTGTTTGTCACTCATCCAGCAAATTTACACACATTCATAGGTAATAAAATGGACTTGTAAGATAAAAAGGTGTGTGAATATTAACGGTAAATAAGGTATCCCAAATTTATCCAAAATTTCCCATGAAAATGAAATTTTGAGTTAAAGGGGTATTCCATTGAACCACACTATCCCCCTCTGAAACCGCCCCTAGTATGTTCAGAAAGCTCACATATTCTAAGTGCCAGAATTAGACTGACTTCTCTAAAATAAGAATGGTGTGCTATATTTTTGAACCACCCAATACTAACATTTACCAGCTATGGGCAGATTAAGCAGACCACAGACTGATGATATTTTTCTTATTTTTCCTTGACCAGAAATGTGTCCAAAGGATGCCCCCGCCTGAAAAACTTAGCTAATTGCTAATGCCATCTTGGACGCAGACGGAGATGGGGGACTGGGGTAACACTATTTGCCCTTTCCATCATTCTTCAAATAGTGGGGGCTTAAAAATTGGATAAGACACTTCATGCAAGTTGTCTCCTTAGTTTCCTATAAAATTGGATATGACAATTCATACATATTGTCTCCTAACGAATTGTCATATCCAATTTTCTAGGAAAAATAAAAAATATTTAAAAATGTCATCTGCTGAAATTTTTACCCAGCATGCAAAAATGTCAAATCATAGCTCTTGATAAGGCAATTTCTTCTATCAAAATGATATTTCTTTATTTCTCCAAGAAAATGTGGTTACTCATTAGAAGCACCTCACTGAGGCAGATGATTCACATGAAATGTCTTATTTTCTCAGAAAAAAAAAACAACAAACAACAAAACAAAACAGACAGCATGTCATCTGCTGCAGTTATGATTGACACTTTAATGATTAATTGTGTTTCGTTAGTCATTGTTGCAGAGGATGATGATGATTTAGAGATCTACGACCCTTTCAACATTATTTAAGTCATACAGAGACAATGGGTGATAATGAAAGGCTCTGTGTGCCATGCAATCATGAGTTGAATTCTGCCTCCAGTGAGATGCGATTTGGTTTGGTGTTTAACAGCCCAGTCAACACTATTAATCCTTGTCATGCTGAAAAAATTAAAATGCCACACCCACTTCTAATTTTCAGCCAGTCAGATACTTGATCCAGGTTGTTGATACAAATTCAAATACTGAATGGCAAATAGTGCAGATCCAGATCAGTTGGTTTTTTCAGAAGTCAACTGATCTGGATCTACACTGTTTGCAAAGGCAGGGCATATCCCGGTTCAGCAGGACAAGGGTTAAGGTCATGTCAAGCCAGTCAGATAACATAACCACACTTTTCCTTGACAGTCTTAGTCCTCTAAGTGATTAACCAGTACTTGTGCAAATTCTTCTATCAGAAGTTTAGGATTCAAACCTTGTGATTTAGAGGCTCTTACCATCCACCCACCTGGGAGCCTTTGCTGCAGTGGAATTGATTAGGAACAGGCTGGAGTATTTTTCCACAAGAAAGATCTTCAAATACATGTACATTTCTGAGTGTCTGTGGCATCAAAGCCAGGTTATATGGCATAACTCATCAAAATTAATACGTTGTACTTGTATGAAAACCTTATATGCAAGCTCGTGATTAGATATATAATTGGTACATAGGGGACAACTCCACTAGCTTCTTAAACATTGCATTCCTCTCTTTTCCATAGTATGTGTTTGTGTTTTTCATACAAAGTATGTGTTTTTCATACATAGTAATACTATGTGTTTTTCATACATATGTTTTTCATAAATAGTAGTATGTTTCATACAAAGAGCACCAACTCGACAGAAAAGAAATAAGCTCAAGACAAGAAAGCATACAACATATATTTAATATTTAATGCAAACACAGAGTTAGTTTGGAACAGAGTTAGTTAAGAAGAAAAATATAACATTCACAAAAATATATAAATACAATGCAGAACTATGCAAAGACATGGTATTTCCATGCAATGAAAAAACAAATCCGCTACAACAATTGAGTGGCATCATCAGAAAACGTATCATCGGACATCTCCAATAAAAATCTAACAGTTCAAATATATAGAGGATATTCATTTTTTTTCTTGTCCTGAATATGACATTTTCAGTGAAGTGAAAAAATGTCTGTTTCATGAAAGTTGAATTTTCTTTTTATTATAAACTCTGAACTACAATTTGTCAGGGAATCTCAACTTGATATACCATTTTCAACTAATCACTGCACATACCCCTATAAGCGCATCGTCAAGCAGTTTGGCAATCTTTAAATTACAGCCAGAGTACTTTTTGTTTATTTCTTTATAAAGGCATATGTTGTGGGTACCCATTTGAATTGCATCAACTTGTCGATGCAATTCAAATGAGTATCCATAACATATGCTTTTATAAGAAAATTAGAGAAAAAAAATATTGCATAAGCATCATTAGATAAGTCTCTTGCTGATGTTTTTTTTAAGTGTACCCTTAGTATAGATGGATACATATTTTACCACAAGTTTTCCAAGTAATTTTGATAAGCCTAAGCGCACAGTGCAGTAATTAGGTCTAATATGGTATTAGCAAATGTACATGTGCACTAACCATGGTATAAATAAGATTTAACCAATGGATGTTCCATTGTCTCTATGTAAATAAAACTAAAGTTAATTCAACAATATTCTAACCAGGCAATAATGGCACTGATTAGACTGTGAATTCTCACAGATATGGTCCTTCTATATTTAGGAGTGTAATAAAGGCCTTTTTCTCATTTTGTAGTACAAATAAATAGATTTAAGCTGCAATTGTCAGAAACCCAAATCTTCGGACATGTGCGGCCAAAGAAGATTCAGATAAGCCTGCACATTCCTGCAGTCTGATCTGTCTATGTTGTCGGCATGAAGAAACTTTGAATCTTTGGCTATCAAAATGATTTAAAAAAATCCATTCCAGGGTTTTCTGTAAAATTTTTTAGAGGAGGAAAGAGCAGAGTTTGAGGCGGCCAAAATGGCTATTGCCTACATAACCATATTTACCATATGTATTCAGACAGACAGGCATGAGCAAACAGTGTAGGCCCAGATGAGATGCCGCAGAACGCGGTATCTCATCTGAGTCTACATTGTTTGCCAATGATCCAGCAATTTTTAAACACAAAAATGGGTAGAAAATTGCCCACAACAGGTGGGAATTTTTTTCAGCTATGCTTCATTCCTTTGTTATGACTTTCATGTTGTAAGATGGGGGGCTCGCCCGAGATTGGACTTTACTTCGCCAAAAAAGGCTTCGTGTCATCATAAATCATTTCATGTAGTAAGATGGGGGCTCGTCCGGGATTGGACTTTATAAGCCGAAAGGTTTTACAACATGAAAGCCGTAACAAAGGAATGAAGCCTAGCTGAAAAAATTTCCCGCCGATTGTGGGATTCGAGCCCGGTCCTTTCGGATAAAAATCCAATGCTCTAACCACTGAACCAAAGAGTCGACTCCCTGACGCAGTTGTCAGAGATTGAATATATACTTAGAAGCTATGCGTAATCTGCCAAGGCAGATAATCGAAGGTAGGAGTGTTCGGTGGTAACATACATGTTGAAATTTTAGAACAAGTATGGTGAGGAGTTGAGGTGTTTGAATACTTAGGATAAATATGGTACTGTAATGCAATAAAAAGGGTTTTAGGCAGACAGAAAAGTCTTTAAGACAGTCATTTTGGCTTCCAGTAGCCTCTTAATTAAAACCCTGCATTCATCATAATCCATGGAATTAAGTGTTTCAAATTTTAGGACAGGTAGAGGAAAGCTTCCCACAAACTGCACACTTATGTTTGGGCTCATAACTTGCGAGGTTCAGCCTTCCGTGGGAGTTTTTCTCACTATAATGTAGCAGGTCTAAAAAAAATTTGACATAATATACCTTTCAAAAAAACAAACAAACATACTATTTGTTTGTGTTCAACAGAAACATCACTGCGTTCCACCAATTATTGTAATCTGGGCCCATTTGTTCAAAACTAACAATGTCGTTAGTTAATGTATCGTTAAAATGTTGATCAAATATGGCATAATATATACGCTAACATTTTTGCTGAAAAGCTACTCACATTTTTCAGCAAAAATACCTGTGAATTGGCTATTGTACTTACTAGAACAGTTAATATTTTGACCATTAATGAGCTTGTTAAGCTAATGATGCTTTGAACAGCTGGGCCCCTATTTACATACAAAATATATACAGTAAAACTTCCATAACTTTAACTCTTTGCATGCTGGGTAATTTTGCATTCTTTTTTGTTGTCTGTGGATTTAAAAAAAAAAAAATAACCATTGTCCTGCTGAGCCTGGATATGCCCTGCCTTTGCAAACAGTGTATATTCAGATCAGTTGGCTTCTTCAGAAGCCAACTGATCTGGATCTGCACTGATTGCCATTAAATATGTGAATTTATAGCAACAATCCGGATCAAGTACTCTGATTGGCTTAATTTATTCAGCAGGACAAGGGTTAACTTTTTCAAAAAATCTTTCAGGAATACCATTAGAGTGTCAAACAGTTTGGATCCAGATCAGGCATCTGGGTCCAAACTGTTTGCAAAGGTTATCAGCAGATGACAAAAGTTGCCACTAGCGTGGAAAGAGTTAACACTGAAGATTCATTTATTGTGGCTGATTCAAATTAATTTTTGAGTCCCTAGGAAATTCTCTGACAGCTCAAGAAAACAAATATTTTGAGATATTTTAGGGTTTTCTTATTTTATCAAATTATGAAAATGTATTTGGTATGTTGTGTGTACTCACTAGAATCAGCATTCAAATCAAAGGTCAATTCTAATGAGTACCATTATTTTATAGAAGCTCAAAAAGACATCTCTAAACTATCCCCATTTGTCTCCTGACCTGCCACAATGACTAACCCTCGGTGGCTCAAACTACCCATGTCTAGAACAAATTTCCATGTCCCAAAGGTTTTTGAGCCACTGAAGTTTGATATTTACAGTAAATGTCCTCAAATTCTGAACACTCTATGCCATACTTTTCGGCTTAAATTCTGGTTTTTAAACAGTTGTCTCTTAAAAAAATGTCCTCAAATTTTGAACACTCTATACATGTACCATATTTTTTTGGCTTAAATTTTGCTTTTTAAATAGTTGTCTCTTAAAAAATGTCCTCAAATTGTGAACACTCTATTCCATACTTTTCTAGCTTAAATTTTGCTTTTTATACAGTAACAGTTGTCTCTTAAAATGCTTAGTGAAATGGCAAACAGTGTAGACCTTGATCAGACTGCTCCTTCAGGAGCAGTCTGATCTGGGTCTATACTGTTTGCATAGGGCATTTTGTCAGATACCCTGGCGTGCAAAATTTTAGGACATTTACCGTAATTGAAAACCAAAACAACTACCATATTACCATATGTATTTGGACAGATCAGAGCAAACAGTGTATACCCAGAATGCAGGGACTGACCAGCGTCTACACTGTTAACCATTCATCCAGTATTTTAGGCAAATAAGCAGATAGTATGAGACTTGGACAAATTATATGCTGGGTAAAAATTTCAGCAGACAACATTTCGAAATATTTTGTTATTCTCCCAGAAAAGAGGATTTGTTTGTGTTTAGGTTTTACGGCCCAGTCAACCCAATGGGGTCATGTCGAGCGTGGCAAGTTTACCTAACCACACTTTTACTGGGCAGGCTTAGTCTTCTAAGCGGTTAACCAGTATTGAAACTGACCACTGTCCTTCTTGAATCCGTAGAGGGGAGAGAATGACCGTAGAAAATATTTCATGACCAAATCGCCATGAAAGAATGATTCCGACCCGCTGCGGGTCTTACCCGCAACCTCCTGATCACCAGTCGGACGTACATCTAACTGAGCCACTGAGCCCAGATATGAGGATTTTGACAATTTATGCAGATTGTCATAGCCTATTTTCCAGGAAAAAATAAAAACGTATTGTCAGTGACATCTGCTGAATTAACCCAGAGAGAGGTAACGGTTACAGAGTTTAACCTCTACCACTCTCTGGGCTAATTCAGCAGATGACAAATTGACGATATTTTTCTAATTTTTCCTAGAAAACAGGATACAACATTTTATACAAATTGGCTCCAGTGGATACAATTTGAATGATTTGTTTACTGGGAAAAATGAGAAAAAATATTTCAAAACCTCTTTTCTGGGAGAATAACAAAATATTTCAAAATGCCGTCCGCTGAAATTTTACCCAGCATACTGAGTGTTAACCCTTGTTCTGCTGAATAAATTAAGATGCCACGCCCACTTCTAATTTTCAGCAAATCAGATTACTTGATCCAAATTGTTGCTATGAATTCACATTCTTAATGGTAAAACAGTGCAGATTCAGATCAGTTGGCTTCTTAGAAGCCAACTGATCTGGATCTGCACTGTTTGCAAAGGCAGGGTATATCCGGCTCAGCAGGACAAGGGTTAAGTTGTCCAATTATTCAGAAAATACTGTCTCAAACATCACGGCTGGCTCTCAACATGGACTGTGTCTCAAATGTTTTGCCCATCTATGATCCTGCAAGACATCCTTCCTTCTAAATGCTTTCTCACACATGTCACAAGCAAATGCTCGTTCATCTGTATGTACAGTAAGATGTCTTTTGAGTTTAGACAGGTGGAGGAAAAGTTTCCCACAGTATTCACAACTAAGTTTGGGCTTGTAACCTTCAACTTTGGGCTTTCCTTGGGTGCTTTTCTTTCCTTCTGAAAGAAAATTGACAAAATATATCCATTTAGTGTTGGGAACTGACCAGAATTTCATAGTTGATCATAATTGGCTTTGTAAAACCAATTGTTCATCGACGAAATGTCAACTTGCAGAAAGTATTTATTTTTGTTTTAGCTCTCTCCCAGGTATTTATCCATAGCTCCAGATCAATAAGAGAGGTATCCTCGGTGAGGCACTTCTAATGAGTACATATGTTTTCATGGAGAAATTAGAAAATATCAGTACTTTTTGTTTGAAAAAAAAAAAAAAATGCCTCATTTCAAGCTATTTGTATCAAATTTCTTCACCATTATTCACCACAAATCTAAAATAACCTAAATAGACAGATTAGTACTTCAGTTTTACAAATTGCCTATTAAACTAAAAAGTGATATAGAACATGTTCCTAAAAATAGTATTTTTTGATTAGTCAACAACAAAAATTATTTCCAATCATCAGCCGCAAGAGCCAAAAGTGACTGATGATCGATTATAATTGATCATCATGTCAAAACTTTATTCAGTTATAATGACTTCAAAAAAGTAAAACTTTGAATGTTTATTTTTTATTCTCCCCATTAAATATACATTATACACCTCAACCTCTTTATAGCACAGTCACTGCTACTGGGATCAAAAGCAAAAACTGTGTTATAAACTAAACAGATATCCCAGCAGGTACACAACAATGAACCAACGTCAATTCAACATCAAGACATTGAATCAATGCTGAATTGATGTTGTTTTAACATTGTGTGCCCGCATGGATGTTGTATAAGAAAAATGTAAAAATGGCATTTTTCTGCATAATCTATTCATTTTTTGTTCGGATAAAATAGTTACTGTTCTATATAATCTCTAATACATGTTTGTATGAATACAACACTTTTGGGGTTCACCTTTAAACCATCTTATATCCTAAACCATCTTATAATGAGCCAATTTAAACTAAAACTTGAAATGCTTATTTTTTATTCTATGAAATTACCGTATTCAACCTAATTACGGCACATGCTCCTATAAGTGCACAGTCAAGCAATTTAGTATTCTTTAGATTTCAGCCAGTGTACTTTTACCTTCTTTATAAAAACATATGTTGTGGGTACTCATTTGAATTGCCTCAACAAGTCATGACTTGCATAGCTCTAGATAAGAAGGGTAACAACTGTTTGTCCACGAAAACTTGTTATAGACACTCATTAGAAGTGCCTCACAAAGGAGTATCTGTACATTATTGTAGAGACATAAGCATCAGTAAAACACGCCTATATAGTTTTGACCCCCTTAAACCCCACTTTTATACAGTAAAACTAGGGTTTAGAGGGGTATACATTATTTTTCTTATTTCTGCTCAAAAACACATTGTGGGTACTCATTAGAACTGCCTCACTGGGGCAGTTCTAATGAGTACCCACAATCTATGTTTTGAGCAGAAATATGAAAACTACCAGAATTTTTCATCTAAAGTTTTCATTTTTTGGTGGTAAAATTCTCAATATACACTACAACCTCTTTATAACACGGTTTGTTATAACACGGTTTTGGATATAACACGGTTCAAAGATGGATCCCAAAAATGTATAGATTATATTGAAAAATGACCATTTATGGTCATTTTTCAATATAATCTATACATTTTTGTTTGGATATAACACGGTTGTTTGACTAACACGGTTTATGCTATGGACCCCAACAATAGTGTTATATAGAGGTTGTGGTGTATTTGAAAAGGTATGTTTTCTTATTGGAAAATACCTAACATTTAGATAAAACATGGCTTTATCTGGGTCTATGGCTAAGATATCTACATATGGTCTGTACCAAAAGAAAATGTGTCTTTGAGCATGCGCAAAATGCACAGATTCAGATTCATCCTGAGCGTGTGCAAATTCTCATCCGAGCATTTGCTCTCCATTGATACATTCTACGGTGTCAAATGATTCTATAAGCGTACAGCAAAGGCCCTGATCAGACTGCGCATATGCGCAGTCTGATCAGGGCCTTTGCTGTCCGCATATGCCCGAAGACACATTTTGGCATGGCGTGGCCCATATTTGAATTAACCCATTCAGTCGAGAAACCCGCAAAAGGTATTGGGCAAACTGTGCGGATCCAGATCAGAAGCCGCAGGGTCTACAGGGTTTGCATTAAAAACATAGTAATAGACACCCTGCTATTGGAAACCGATTGATTGTTTGTTTGTGTTGAGGTTTTATGGCCCAGTCAACCCAATAGGGTCATGTCGAGCGTGGTCAGTTTACCTAACCACATGTTTACTGGGCAGGCTTAGTCCTCTAAGCAGTTAACCAGTATTGTGCACATTCTTTCGCCAGAAACTGATAACTGCCCTTCTTGAATCAGCGGAAGGGAGAGAATGACCGTAGAAAATATTTCACAATCAATCTCCATGAAAGAATGTTGCCGACCTCGGCGGGTTTGAACCTGCGACCTCCTGGTCTCCAGTTGGACGGCGCATCCAACTGAGCCACCGAGGCCCAAATACTTGTGTTGGAAGAGTCCACTCGATGTAAATGGGTAAATATGCTGGTTCATGATTTCACAGAGGAATATCGGACAAACACAATCTAGGAAAGTTTACAGGACACAAAACTCACAAAACTAATACATTTTTACACTATGTAACTTTTAATTTACTCACTACATTGTACTGTCATTCATCTCTCTCTATCTCTCTCTCTCTGCCACTCTATCTCTCTCTCTCCCTTTGCCTCTCTGTCTCCCTCTCTCTGCTGCTCCCCTCTCTCTCTATCTCTCTCTCCCTCTCCCTTTGTCTCTCTGGCTCTCTCTCTCTCTAAAATCTAAATACCCTGTTCGACCTAATTACCGCACTGCGCGCTTAGGTTTTTCAAAATTACAGGGAACACTGGGTTGTGGTAAAATACATATCTACCTGCTAAGGATACACTATTAAAAAAAAGTCAGAAAAGGCCTTGTTTGATGATAATTATGCCATTTTTTTTTTTCTATTTTTATTTATAAAGGCATATGTTGTGAGTACCCACAACATATGCCTTTATAAAGAAGTAAAGAATAAGTACACTGGCTGTAATCTGAAGACTACGGAATTTGTCGACTCTGCGCTTATAGGGGTATGTGCGGTAATTAGATCAAATACGGTAATACAGAATAATACACCGTAAAAGCACCATTAAAAATATAAAACAGCATATAAACATCATTGAAGGTAGAAGTAAACAAGCAAAAAAACATAAAAATAAAAGCAGACGCCGCCAATATAAGCTGACCAAACTGACCTGTCACTTTTACCTTTTGATTATAATATTTACAAGTATATGTTTACTGTATGGACAGGCAAATAGAGTATTAACCCTTGTCCTGCTGAATAAATTAAGATGCCACACCTACTTCTAATTTACAGCCAATCAGATTACTTAATCCAGATTGTTGCTATAAATTCACATACTTAATGGAAAACAGTGCAGGTCCAGATCAGTTGGCTTCTTCAGAAGCCAACTGATCTGGATCTACACTGTTTGCAAAGGCAGGGTATATCTGGGTTCAGCAGGACAAGGGTTAAATATAAAGGTCAAAGTGATAGGTCAATTTGGTCAATCTAAAGCCTGCCACTGCACTGTAACAAAACATGGAGTGAGGATGGGTATGTTTCAAGGGGTGAAAAATTAATACATTTTATGCACAAACAACAAATGCTGTTGGATGAATACATTCATCTACAAACTGACAAACAAGGGCAGTAACTCTGTCAAAAGTTAAAATTTTTGCCAATTAAAAATTCCAAACCACTCGCACCCGAAATATATAATATGCAAAATTTAAATCTGAATAAAATCTGTTAAAATCTATTCAAGTTAGAGAGTGGAAACAAAGTGCTGACGGGTGGACAAACACTCAAACGGGAAAACACAATACCCCGACACTATTGTGTGGTGGGTTCTAATGCGAGGTATAAAAAAAAAACAAAGCATAAGATAAATCAATACTCTATCAATCATAAAAAAGTGCTCAGGGCCCAATTATTGATTACAAAACTGTTTTAATTTTTGCATGCTGGGTAATTTTGCATGTGTTTTTGTTGTTTGTGATTTTTTTTTTTTTTAATAAATTAACTTTTTTCAAAAAAATCTTTCAGGTATACCATCATTGTCAAACACCAGACCAGGCCTGACATTTTGATCTGGGTCCAAACTATTTGCAAAGGTTATCAGCTAACAACATAAGTTGCCACTAGCTGGGAAAGAATAAATTCATGTCCACATAGCAGCTGTTAAATTCAATTAACCTTTTAAGTGCTCACAGCCACAGATAACATTTTTTTTTTTTGTTTTTCAGTGAAAAACAACAATTTACTGTAGAAATTTAATCTGAATCATCCAGGTAAAATTGTAGCTGACAACACTGCAATTTTATCATTATTTTTTTTAGACAAATTAAAGACTTGACATTTCATTAGAATCATCTGAAAAAAGAAATGATAGAATTATAATACTGTCTGCTACAATTTTACTTGATACTATACTAGTTAAACACTACCTCGGGTCATTCGCCAGTAATCAACCTTCAATATGGGCTACAGTAAATGTCCTACTATTTCATATACCAAAGTTTCTGACAAAATGGCATATGCAAACAGTGTAGACCCAGATCAGACTGCTTCTGAAGGAGAAGTCTGATCTGGATCTGCACTGTTTGCCATTCCCTTAGTAGTTTACCAAGATCTGGTATAAAAAAGCAAAATTTAGGAAAAAAGGTGTTAGAAATTTTAGGACATTTACCATACTACAGTTCTGAGTTTGTTTCTTTCAATCAGTCCTGATCCTCTACAAATACCTCTTCTCATTCTGCTAAATATGTACTCACTATCTCAAACACTGATGACTCAAATGGCTCTGTAAGTCCAACAAAGTGAAATGCAATATTGGCTGAGTTTGCTATATGTTCGAAATTTTAGGACATTTACCATACTACAGTTCTGAGTTTGTTTCTTTCAATCAGTCCTGATCCTCTACAAATACCTCTTCTCATTCTGCTAAATATGTACTCACTATCTCAAACACTGATGACTCAAATGGCTCTGTAAGTCCAACAAAGTGAAATGCAATATTGGCTGAGTTTGCTATATGTTTATTATGCCCCAGCCATTCGAAGAATAGTGTAATCTCTGTCCAGCGTTAGTAATTTGCGTTTAAGTTTTCAGGTGGGGGCATCCATGTCTTTTGGACACATTTGTAGTTATAATCCAACTCCCTTTTTCTCAAACTAGCTATCTCTAACCAAAACTGCTGGTCCCTTAGAGTTTGAGATCATGAGACCCGACTGTACTTTAACTGCTAAAGTGTCATTCAAAATTGTAGCAAATGATATTCTAAAATATTTTGTTTTCATTTTTGTTTCTATATACATGTATTGCAAGAGATTTGTCTGTAAAGATTCACATACAGCTTCATATTCCATCTTTATGTTGAAATGTTTGCCTTAACTTAACCCTAGTCCTGCTGAACCCAGATATACCGTCTTTGCAAACAGTGTAGATCCAGATCAGTTGGCTTGGAAGTCAACTGATCTGAATCTGCACTGTTTGCCATTAAGCATGTGAATTTATAGCAATAATCCAGATCAAGCAATCCGAATGGCTGAAAATCAGAAGTGGGCCTGGCCTCTTAATGTATTCAGCATGACAAGGATTAATACGCAGCATGGCCCTGTCAGATCTATTAAGGTCAAGAACAGTCAGTTTACCTAACTGCTTTAGTTTACCTAACCACAATTTTCCTGGACAAGCTTAATCCTTGTAGGAGGGTAACCAGTATTTGTGCACAATCATCTTTTGCCAGAAACTGACAACTGCCCTTCTTGAATTAGTGGAAAGTGGAACACTGACCTTAGACAATCTCCATGAAAGTTAAGTACCTGAGTTGGAATTTGAACTTGTGTCTGCAGTCAGCTGTGCTACCTACTGTGCTATGAAGCCCAGCATAAAGTAACTAATTTATGGACAACAATGCTATAAACAGATGAATATTTACTGACCATATGTCGTCACACAGGAAATACGGAAAATTCAATACATGTTGCATTTCCCCCCTTGTGGCGACTTTTGTTCTCTGCTGATAACCTTTGCAAACAGTTTGAACCCAGATCAGGCCCGACAAAATATCCGGCCTGATCTGGATCCAGACTGTTTGATACTATGATGGTATGTATTCCTGAAAGATTTTTTTTTTGAAACAGTTAATTTAAAAAAAAATCCACAGACAACAAAAAAGTTAATTAGAAAAATAAAATCCTGAGATGACAAAAAGCATGCAAAATTACCCAGCATGCAAAATTACCCAGCATGCATAAACATGGGAATTCCATGCTACATCATGGTCAGTGAACATTCATGGATTAAAACAGTTCCTTTACAAAACTTTATATTTGCTATCTCTACACTCGTTAACAAATTTCAGTCGGGAAACTCCAAAAAGGGTAACTGGCAAACAATGCAGACCCAGAGCAGACAGACCAGAATGTGGCATCTGATCAGGGTCTACACTGTTTGCATTAACTACAGGAATAATTATTATGGCTATAAAACATAGTAATAATAAAAACTAGTCAGACACCCTGTTACTGAAAATAGACCGCATCAAAGAGTTAGAAGATTCCACTCAACGGACATGGGTTTAACTTAGGAAATAACAACAGCTCCAACAATCTGATTTTAACCCTAGTCCTGCTGAATCTGGATATATGCTTCCTTTGCAAACAGTGTCGATCCAGTCATTAAGTATGTGAATTTATATCAACAATCTGGATCAAGTAATCTGACTGGCTGAAAATTAGAAGTGGGCGTGGCATCTTAATTTATTCAGCATGAAAGACTTTAGCACTATGGTACCTCATAGCTCCAGATAAGGCAATTTTTTTACAACGAACAATGGTTAATAGTTTCCTTATTTCTCCATAAAAAACATATGTTGTGGTACTCATTTGAAGTGCCTTAAAGAGGAGCTTTTATAAGTACCAACACTTTAGGCTTTCATTGAGAAATGTTAACTAGAAATGTGTCCACAGTACACGGATGCCCCCGCTGTGGGATACCTGACTATAAAACTACAAAATTCTACTTGGTACAAATGCCTTAACCCGAGTCTAACAGGATAACATATGTACGTACACACATTCGTACAGAAGGATGTACATTCCTTCACATGTACATATGTATGGAAAACCGATCATCATCTGATATGGGGGCATAAAAATGAGCCAGCGCAGTACTACAAAACCTATAAGACATGCCATCAGCAAAGACTCAGATCAGCCTGCACATCCATGCAGTTTAATCAGACTGCATGTGCTTTCTACAGCATCTGAGCCTGCACATCCATGCAGTTTGATCTGTCTTTGCTGATTGCATTTGCTTTCTACAGCATCTAAGCCTGCACATCCATGCAGTTTAATCTGTCTTTGCTGATTGCATTTGCTTTCTACAGCATCTGAGCCTGCACATCCATGCAGTTTGATCATTCTTTGCTGATGGCATGTGCTTTCTACAGCATCTGTGCCTGCACATCCATGCAGTTTGATCATTCTTTGCTGATGGCATGTGCTTTCTACAGCATCTGTGCCTGCACATCCATGCAGTTTGATCAATCTTTGCTGATGGCATGTGCTTTCTACAGCATCTGGGCTATCGAAAGCGGGCAGGAACGAGAACCCTTTCCATACTGGGTGCATGAACACCTGATCTGAGTCATAGCTGCTGGTCACACCGGTCTTATTGTAGGTTTTGTCATGTGCTGGCTCAAATATTTTCCTGGTACCCTCCTATTATCTGGAGCTATGCACTTGCAAAGAAAGACAAGTTTTGTAGACAGCTGCCTGTGCAGCGTTTTCTTTTGCAAAGGACAATCGATCAATCTCCATGAAAGTTAAGTGCCTGAGTGGGGATTTGAACTTGTGTCTGCAGTCAGGTAAAATAAAGTCTTTTTAAGTATAAAAGTCTCTTAACCCATTGTATATTGAATTGATTCTCCTGGAAGAGTCCAATTTCAATTTTAGGTACATCCGGCTATGCAATTTACATATTCCTAGAGAAAAATGGCTAAACTATTTGCAAATAGTGGAGACCCTGATCAGATGCCGCATTCTGCTGCATCTGATCTGGGTCTCCACTGTGTGCCAATTACCCTTTTATGAGTCTCCCAACTACAATGGGTTAAAACATTGAACAAAACCAACTTGATAAAAGTCTATGTACAAAAGTTTCAGCTCTTGTGGACAGCCATTTTCCCCAAACTATGTATTTTGTCTAACTGTAGCATTCTTATATGAATTTTGTAAAAACAGTTCCTCTATCAGGATAGGCATTCTATCTCTTCTTCTGCTCCTGAACAATATTCATTTCAGCACATACTAGAAACTTTTTAGAACAACTGACCAGTCTTTAAAGTGACTACCCCATGTTTGTAAACTGGTTTTTCTAACAAAAATATCTCAAAGTTTGTATTGTAACCCCATACATATCAAAGAAAAATAGATAATCCGTCAGCATATGTAGTAGGTTCTTGTCCTCCAGATAACAATGGAGACACAAAGGGTCCACCAAGTTTATTTTCAGTATAGAGTCTATTCAAAGAATGCCTGTTTACCATTTCACCTGAGTTTCTGAAATGGATTCTTCCATCTTAGAATATGGACATGTCCACTGAAGCAAATAGGGGTTTCAGTATAAAACCATTAACAGATCGGCAAACAGTGAGGATCCTGATGAGATGCCTCATTACGAGCCATCTCATCTAGATCTACCCTGTTTGCACAGTCATAGATACATATGAGAGGGTACTCCAAGTTGAAAGTATCTGCATTTCTTTTTTAAAGGGACAGCACCACAGCAGGAATGCATTGGCTTTCCTTCTCTTTTTTCCATTTAGGAGTGAGAAAGGATGCTAATCAATCCTGAAATCTAAAAATTCAATCCTGAAATTGAAATACTTTTCCAAAGTAAGACTGAGAAACTTGAACAGTATTGTTTTTTTGTTTTTTTTTCTTTTTTAATTATTTCAGGCATATATTAACCAAAATATAGAGGACCTTACATGAGTAGTCATTTAATATGAAATTTATAAAACGAGTTTGGGTAATTTCGGGGTATTTTGCGAGCCTTGGTGAGCAAAATACCAAAATTACCCAACGAGTTTCATAAATTTCATATTAAATGACCACAAATGTAAGATTCTGTTTATCACATGGCCCTTCCGAAGACAAAAGATAACGCCTTTCCATAGCTAAGCGGAACAGCTCATTACCAAGGATTCAAAAGTACTATGCAACAAAAATAGTTGGCATATTATTTGATAAGTACCGAAAATAACTAGAAACAAGATATACAGTCAAACCTGTGTTAGTGGTCACCTCTATTAAGCAGCCAACCTGTATTAAGCAGCCAGAGGAATGTTGCCCCAAAATTCATATATATTTGAACTATATTAAGCAGCCACCTGCCTTCAGCAGCCACATTTTAAGCTTCCCATGGGTGGCTGCTTAAGAAAGGTTTGACTGTATATGCCATTTATTACTTCATTAAACTGTAAGAATTGATGACGATTTTTATATGAGCTAATATATATTTCATTTCAATAAATGAATTTAAAAATAAATATTCCCTTCAACGTCATTCAGCGAGTCAATACGTCACTGAGAATCAGTAGGAAAATCCCCTGAAGTCAGTTGTTGTATTTAAAGGTCATTGACCTAGATCAATACAGTTTATATGGTGGTTGATACATCCAAGTAAATGACAGATTTCAAGAACATAAAACATTTTAACTGTTGTTTGGATTTTAATTTGACACATTTATTGACTGTTGGAGTCCTGTTATCCTCCAATGCTTTTTTGGAGGAGGTGAATTATTTTTCACTGATTGTTTGACGACATTGATGTCAGAAGTACCTCTAAATATGTTGCCAGAATTTTAACCACCATGAATATTTCTGGTAGCTGTGTTATTCACATTGTGATTGTGTTGTGTCTTCCCCTTCCATCGGTCTGACATTTATCGTTCATCTCAAAACTGAGGGCAGGATCGGTTTCAAAAGTGGAAGTTGTATCGGCAAACGCGGACACCATCTTGGTTGCTATCAGTAAGCGGAGTAATATGAATATTAATGAGGGTAATTAGGCTAACCAATGAGAAGCTTTGCAAGTGTTATAACACGTGTGGTTATATGATTTTTATGACATGGGTTATTTCACTGAATAACTTGACGGTCATGTGATAAAGGTACTTCTGACACTAAAGGATAGTCTTGTGAACAATTAAGTGTAAAAGTAAAATTTCATGCCCTGGTCCTGCAGTCAGATATGCCCTGCCTTTGCAAACAGTATATAAATTTAAATCAACAATCTGAATTAAGGAATCTGATTGGCAGACAGTTAAAAGTGGTTGCTGCATCTTAGTTTATTCTACATGACAAGGGTTAACATGAAAATTCTCAAGCCTGAAATCAGGATTAATCCCTATTAAGATTAACATCCTTATCCACTAAGATTACCACCCCTATCCACTAAGATTACCACCCCTATCCACTTTGATTACCACTCCTGAGATGGGAGGGAAATACTGAAATAGGAGTAATTCTAAGATTACTGCCCCTATCCACTAAAAGCACCTCCACTTTGAGAAGGGAGACAAATACTTTCAGATCAGAGTGACTTCCCTTGAATTGGAATCCATTCTCTTAAACAAATCTGACTAACAAGACTGAGCCACAGCATGGGATTTCCAACAACCTGGCATTCTTTCACACTAGTGTAGACTAAGATCAGCCTATGCAGCAGTCCTTTTAGCTTAGAGGCTTAGTTTCTTTTTCTAAGGGTAGCTTACAATAAAATGAAGGTCCAAGCAATCAGCAAAGGCTCTGATCAGACTGCGCATATGCACAGTCTGATCTGAGCCTTAGCTGGTCACATATGCCATTTTGTTGGAATTCTACTGAGGTGGCTCACGTGAATCTTAAACATCGTTAACCCTTGTATGCTTATTATAAATGTGGACCTTCAAATTATCTTTCCTATTAAATGCTTTATTGCAAATATAGCAGGTAAAGTTCTTGACACCAGAGTGAATCAGCATGTGTCTTTCCAGTTTTGTCTGATTTGGGGCAATCTTTCCACACACATTGCACGGAAATATCTTTTTCCTCACGACACCCACTTCTTCAGTGGCAATCCCATAATCGGCCGTCACAAACATTGCGGTCGTACCTGAAATCAGTAAAAAAAAATATACTGACCCGAAAGAGAAATGCAACACTATAAATGGCAAAAGAACAAACTTCTACCTTATGTTTGTGAAATTGATCTAATGAGTAAAACATGCATAAAAAAAAAATAGGGTATATTTGAATTGTTTCTTCCTCAATAAGACATATGCATGCAAGAAGTTATGGACCATACATACTGATAAATTTTCATTGCAACAGAAAACTAGAGGCCCATTCACCACAGCTCAATCACTAACCTGAGTGAAAAATAATTAAAGCTTTTGCTACTTCAATCATATATTGTAAGTTTTTTAGACACTTCAACTATTTTTGTCTTTGTGTGTGAGTTCTGTGCTCTCAAGGGTCATTCTTTTCATAATCTATTTATCTATCTTTGCCAGACTGCATGGACTTGCCAAGCTCTCATCCACATTGAACAAGTGAAGACATAATGGGAGAAGAGGTATTTCAATTGCATATTGCATGTTCTTTCCCTGCCAGTGCTTAGCATGCTAAGGGTCTTCTTACCCTGCTCAAGCTTAACAGGGTCTTTTTTTCCCTGGGGGTGCTTTACAAAATTCTTATTTTAAAATTTTGCCATGGCAACTAAACAAAATGGTCACTTGTCACAAAACACATAAACTGGGCAGACAGTCACCAAATGATCATAACTGCCAAATATGGGTCACATACTTTACTTGTTATGGAGAAAATGCAATTTAACCATTTTCCAATTACAAGCCTATGGGAGCTTTCTGTTGCCATGGCAACCAAACCAAATAGGACTGATTGGCAAACTTTTAGCCTTAACCCAAGCAACATTTGTATCAAATTAGAGTCATACTGTTTCAGTGGTTTAGGAGTTGTCATTTAAAAAAATCCTTTTTTAAAAATTTAATGTTGCCATGGCAACCAAACAAAATGACTACTGGTCATAAAACACACAAACTGGGTGGACAATCATCAAATGATCATAAATGCCAAATATGGTTCACATCACTTCACTGGTTATATGGAGAAAATGCAATTTAACCATTTTCCCATTATAAGTCTATGGGAGCTTTCTGTTGCCATGGCAACCAAAACAAGAGACAGATCATCATAACTTTAGGTATTTTGCATTGCCCTTACCCAAGCAACATGTGTACCAAATTTGAGTCATAATGCTTCAGTGGTTTTGGAGTTGTCATTTAAAAATTGTGTGGACATGGCCAACTAAAGCTGAAAGGAAAGCTGAACTAGAATTTGTTATTCTACAAAAACACATATGTCTCCTCCCTTTTTGGTATCATATTGTATTGTACATTCAGTAAACATTTATATTAACTGATGAGATTCCAAGGGAAATAACTCAAACAGTATAAATGCAAGCCTTATGGTTCTTGCGCTTTACACGCCATCTAATGTTGATTGATATTCATATAAAGTTTAGTAAAGATATCTTGAACGGTTTTCAAGTTATAGAGTAGACATGTTTTTTGTGATGGACAAAGTTCCAAGGAAAATAATTCAAAAAGTATAAATGCAAGAGTTATGGTTCTTGCGCTCTGCATGTTGATTGATATTTATTTACATGAAGTTTCTTGAAGATATCTTGAACAGGTTTCAAGATACAGAGTGGACATGATTTTGTGACAAACTTCCAAGGGAAATAATTCAAAAAGTATAAATGCAAGAGTTATGGATCTTGCATTCAGCACGTCGTCTCATGTTGATTGATTATATGATATTTATATAAAATTTATTGAAGATAGCTTGAACGGTTTTCAAGTTACAGAGCGGACACAACTTTGTGACAGATTGACAGACGCCCAGGGGAAAACAATATGTCTCCCTTCCCTAAAGTTGGGGGGTGGGGGTGGGGGCAGGGGGGGGGGGAGGGTGGGGGGGGGGGGGACATAAATATGTAGACCTGTGCTTTTATGGTTCAGCACATGCTGAAATGCATTCAGAAGCTGCAAACTGTTTGAAAACAATCTTCCCAGTAATTTTCCTATTGAACACAGTTGCAGTTCTTCTTTGTTAGTGTGTCTGTGGTTGAATTATATATGTGGTATTTATGTTGTCCTTATTTGTTCCTGATCTCTCCTTCTTTTGCTGCTTCGGGAAGGCTGTGCTTTCTGATTATGGCATTTCCTCACTATCTTCACTTATAGTTTTGAATAATTTGGATGTTTTCTGAATGATTCAGTAGGCTGGGTGTTTCAGTGTAGTTTATGAATTTTCCAAAGACTTGTTTTTTTTTTTCTTTAACCCTTAAAACACCAAGAAAACCTGCATCTAAAAATGTCGTCTGTTAATGTCGTCTGCTGAATATTCTTGCAAACTTTTCAAACTTTTTTTTGCATACAGGCAAACAGTGTGGACCCTGATCAGACTGCTCCTAGAGGAGCAGTCTGATCTAGGTCCACACTGTCTGCAAAAATGACTTTTAAAATCATAAGCAGATGACAAAGCAGACGACAATTGTCGTGACTGGCAGTTTAAGGGTTAAAAGTGTAAACTGACTCTCTGCCTCTATGCATAACTGCAGATAAGAGTGGGTATTCACAAAATATTTTTCATATATCTGCAAGAAAACATAATTTTGTGGGTACTCATTAGAAGCACATGGCTGTAGCGCTTCTGATGAGTACCCACAACATACGTTTTTGTCAAGAAATTAGAAAAGTATAATAAGTACTTTTTGGCTGATTGATTGTGCTGAATAAAGATGCCACACCCCCTTTTAATTTTCAGTCAATCAGATCACTTCAGATTGTTGCTATAAATTCAAATACTTAATGGCAAACAGTGCAGATCCAGATTAGTTGGCTTCTTAGAAGCCAACTGATCTGGATCTACACTGTTTGCAAAAGCAGGGCATATCTGGGTTCAGCAGGACAAGGGTGTAAGCTTCAGCACTCTGTAGACTTAATCAGAAGACCAACATTAACCCTTGTCATGCTGAATAAATTTAGATGCAGTGTTCAAGCCAGGCTGCGCCATTGCACAAATGCATATTTTCATGTTTTGGCGCAGAAAAAATAAGTTCTTGCGCCATCCAGGCGCAGAAAATTTATTGCAGTATTGGCTGCAAATGCTTTGTGATCGGGTGCTTTTACTTGCAGTTCACTATAAATAGGCATAGAAATTATTTTAAAATGCAAAGAAAGCTTTAAAGCTTTAAAATAATTGAGAAAATACATTTAAACAGACAATCTGGTATGATTTCTACCTGTAGATTATGCAATATGATGTTATTTCTTGCGTTGGTGGTAGCCATTTTTTTTTTTTCAATTCTGCCTTACTATTGGTTCAGTGCTCATGCTGTGACTATTGGTTCAATGTTCATTTATAAATTCAGGGGTCACATCACTGAGGGGTAGATCGAATGTACACTGTTAGTACATCACTATCAGAAAGTATTACTACTGTTGGAAGTTTTCTTTCTTTTCTCAATCTGATTGATTGAATGATTAGGTAAAATATGGAAAGTTATTAATTTTGGGTAAAGGTCAGTCCTGTCGAAACTAGAATAGGACTGATGCTAAAGAAAGCATCCAGCTCATCAATTTGAAGCAGTGTTCAAAAGAACTAATTCAAAATGATTTTCAGCTTTTACACCTATTCACAATATCTAGTTATGATTATTATTCCCTATATCTCCACAGTATTGTCAACACTTAGACAGGCAGCTAACTTATCCCCTCCCCCATCTCCCACAAAAAAAAAAAAAAAAAAAAAAGAAAAGGAACAATGGCAGCCCCCTAGACACCCTGCCCAATCTGATGATTTCTTATGTTCATCTGTTATGCCATTTCTTATTGACAACCCTGTGTTAACCTGGAATGTACATCTGATCAGATGTTACAGGAACAGATTACATGGAGCAAAATACCCACATCTGAAAGCAACAGGTACATTTTCTATAAAATTTTGATCTTTGATTGTACTGTCCCCAGATTTTTTTCAAATGTCCCCAACTTTTTGGAAGGTAGGGGCCCCTGGGCCCAAAAACTGAAATTCCTGGCTTGAACACTGTAGATGCCACGCCCATTTCAGATTACTTGAACCAAGTTGTTGATACAAATTCACATACTTAATGAAAAACAGTGCAGATCCAGATCAGTTGGCTTCTTCAGAAGCCAACTGATCTGGATCTATTCTTTTTGCAAAGTCAGGGCATATCCGGGTCCAGAAGAACCAGGATTAATATTCTTGTTACAGGTGAAAAATTCTAATCACCAGTTCCCTGTCCGGGCACCTGCAGTGACAAACCAATACCCAGGTAGCATTCTACGTAAATCTACATCGGGCCGTCATCGGCCCGTCAGCTACCCTGACGGGCCGATGACGGCCCGATATAGATTTACGTAGAATGCTGACTGGGTACACTCCTGTGTCACTATGAAAGCCAGCTTGTACGGCAAGTACAAGTTTGTCATATACCTATCATTACTGTATGGCCTTTTTTTATTCTCAAAGACAATATTCTCACATCTAATTTACCATATTCAACCTAATTACCATGCTGTACACTTAAATTTTTCCAAATCACTGCACAAACTTGTAAAATATACACCTAATAATGGGCACACTTTAAAGAAAGATCAACAGAGGACTTCATGAGGAGCACATTTAATGATGCTTATGCGATATTTTTTTTCTGATTTTCTATATAAAAGCATATGTTATGGGTACTTGTTTGAACTGCCTCAACTTGTCAAGGCAATTCAAAAGAATTCCCATAACATATGTTTTTTATAAATAAGTAGATAAAAGTACACTGGCTGTAATCCAAAGACTACTAAATTGCTTGACTGAGTGCTTATAGGAGCATGTGCAGTAATTAGGTCAAATATGGAAATTTGAATGCCTTATTTTCTGTGAAAATAAAGGATGTATATTCAGCCTTATTTACTGTGAAAACTAAGAAATCTTATTCATAGCCAGCATTACTGTCTGTGAAGACAATGTACTGGATATAATTTTGGATGAAGAACATCTTCCATAGCTATCTGTATACCAAATATAAACTAAATAAATAGTATGATTTGAAAAGTAGCTGAGTAAATACAAGATCTTAAGAACTTCGAGGCAAAACTTTAATATAAATTTTCTAAGTCTGTAACCTTGACCTCTAGGTCATAGGATGGGGATAGTGCTTAAAATTTTTTTTGACCAATATCTATAATCATGCCAAATATAAAGTAAACCCATGCAAGGATTTAGAAATTAAAAGATCTTAAAAAACTTTGATGCAAAGCTTAAACAAATTTATAAGTCCTTGACCTCCAGCTCAAAGGCAGGAGTGGGGATAAATTTCATAGCAAATATCTGTAAGGGATGAACCCATTGTAGTCTGGAGACCCCTAAAAAGGTAACTGGCAAACAGTGCAGACCAGATCTGGCCCCACAGAACATGGCATCTGATCAGGGTCTCCACTGTTTGCAAACAGTTCAACCATTTTTTTCTATAGGAATATCTAAATCACATTGCCTGACATACCTAAAATTGAAATTAGAACCTTCCAATTATAGTGTGTGTGTGCAGTGGGGGGGTCCATTCAGTCTACAATGGAATAAGGTGTTCCAACTTTAGGATAAATATGGTAATTTTTAGCACCTCCTAGCAAATTACCAGCGTCAGTGAGATATAGTGCGGGGTATCTTACTGCATCTCAAGTCTCAATACACACACCTCCTAGCATATTATCACTATGTCACCAAGATTAGTGCTGGATATCTCACACTGCATCTCGTCTAAATATATCTATCTCCTTGCATATTATCACTATGTCAGTGAGATATAGTGTTAGGTATCTGACACTGCATCTCAATACACACACCTCCTAGCATATTATGATTGTGTCAGTGAGATATAGTACTGGTTATCTCACTGCATCTCAAATCTCAATACACACACCTCCTAGCATATTATATGTTAGTGAGATATCGTACTAGGTAGCCCAAACTTCATCTGAAATCTCAATACATGCTCATCAAGCATATTATCACTGTGTCAGTGAGATGTAGTGCTGGGTATCTCATACTGCATCTTAATACTGTCATGTTCCCCAAGCATATTATCACTGTGTCAGTGAGATGTAGTGCTGGGTATCTCACACTGCATCTAAAGTCTTAATACATGTCATGTTCCCCAAGCAAATTATCACTGTGTCAGTGAGATGTAGTACTGGGTATCTCACACTGCATCCCAAGACTCAATACATGCTCACCAAGCATATTATCACTGTGTCAGTGAGATGTAGTGCTGGGTATCTCACATTGCATCTAAAGTCTTAATACATGTAATGTTCCCCAAGCAAATTATCACTGTCAGTGAGATGTAGTACTGGGTATCTCACACTGCATCCCAAGACTCAATACATGCTCACCAAGCATATTATCACTTTGTCAGTGAGATATAGTGCTGGGTATCTCACACTGCATCTGAAGTCTCAATACATACTCCCGAAGCATATTATCACTGCCAGTGAGATATAGTACTAGGTATCTCACGCTGCATCTCAGGTCTCAATACATGCTCCCCAAGCATATTATCACTGCCAGTGAGATACATTTGTATAGTGCTGGATATCTCACACTGCATCTCAAGTCATAATACAATCACCTCCAAGCATATTATCATTATGTCTGAGATATTGCTGGACTGATCGAGTGCAACTTTCCAAATTTAATCCAGTGGCTTCTGGATGAAAAAAAAAAAAGATGTTTTTCTTCAAATTTTCTTTCCTTTTAAAACATACCGAGCAGATAACACAACTATACTCCTTTACTTTTGTGTGATAAACCATATGCTTTTACAATGCATCCTTTCTACTATAAGATCTTTCACAAATAAAAAAAATCTTCTTTTGCAAGTATGAATCAAACAATGTCAATCAAGACTTGTCTTTGCTGTAAACCTGATCTTGCCTGTAATAAAATCTGGGTTCTTCCAATACAAGCCTCTTGAAGAGTCTGAAAAACAAAAGCCCATGGGCCATGATTCACTTACCGAGTAAAATAGCAACTGAATATATACAGATGCCATGCAACATTCTTACAGCATTGCCACAGCAACAAGGGCAGAAATTTAACTGTTTTGTAAAAAATGTCAAAGATCATACTGGGATCATCACTTGAACAATTTGGTAGACCTTGATACTTACTCTTATCTTGTTTATTTATGTTGAGGTTTTACGGCCCAGTCAACCCATTATGAGAGTGGTCAATTTACCTAACCATACTTTTACTGGGCAGGCTAATAGTCCTTTAAGCGGTAAACAAGTATTATGCTAGAAATTGACAATTGCCTGCCTTGAATCAGTGGAAGGGAGAGAATGACCATAGAAAATATTTCATGATCACTCTCCATGAAAGAATGTTGCCGAGCCGGCTGGGGTCAACCCACAACTTCCTGATCACCAGCCAAACACGCATCTAGCTGAACCACTGAGGACTGCTCCCACTCTTATCTAGATCTATGGTTAAGGTAATACTTAGGGTAAATATGATAGGTGTTGCACATAACTGCTCAAGAATGGACTCAATAAATGCCAGTTTACTGATTGTTTCAATTTCATGTGTTTCTTTCTTTCAAGGGAACGAGTTGTGTCAAGCAAAAAAGTGCCTTTGAACATATGTAAAATGTGCCGATTCCGATCATCTAGACCAGCTACTAGTCTGAAAATATCAGTCTGAACATATATTTTATTAAAAGAAAGTCAACTTCTTAATGATGGCAAGTTTGTTTGGTAGGGTCTTCACTACACATACTGACAGTGTATTATCAAAAATTCAGAAAAGAAACTATAGATTAACTAACGTATTATATTGTTCATTTTAATGCAAATAAATGTTGCCATATTATTCATTTTAACCCTTGTCCTGCTGAACCCAGATATACCCTGCCTTTGCAAACAGTGTAGATCCAGATCAGTTGGCTTCTAAGAAGCCAACTGATCTGGATCTGCACTGTTTGCAATTCAGTATGTGAATTTATATCAACAATCTGAATCAAATAATCTTATTGGCTGAAAATTTGAAAAAGGTGTGGCATCTTAATTTATTCAGCAGGACAAGGGTTAAGGCTTAGTGGCTAGGCTACAGATCATCCTGCACATGTGACAAGTATCATCCAGGCCTTTGCTATCCAGTCATACATTATGTTGTAACCAATCATTTGTTAGAGGACAGCGAAAGCCCTGATCAGAATGCATAGATGCCCAGGCTGATCTGGGCCTTTGCTGTTCGCATATGCCCGACAAGACATTTTCGCGTGAAGTGGCCCATATAATGAATATAAATCAGAAAGGAAAACACAGAGAAAATTTTCAGTAACTAAGCATAAAGCTGTCCTCATGTAAACTTTATTGGAGTTCTATTCCTATAATACATGTTATTAAATTTTATAACTTTTAGCAAACAACAGATCATCTCTAGGAAAGCAAATTCATGCATTTAGTATATAAAAAAATGACTGGTTTTATGTAAAATTTTATTTTCCCAGATAAGGCTCTTTTTTTTTTCTTTTTTTTTTTTTAACCCTTCTCTTGCTGAACAAGACATGCCCCATCTTAGCAAACAGTGTAGATCCAGATCAGTTGGCTTCTGAAGAAGCCAACTGATCTGGATCTGCACTATTTGTCATTAAATGTGTGAATTTCTATCAAAAACCCAGGTCAAGTAATCTGATTGGCTGGAAATTAGAAGTGGGCGTAGCATCTTAATTTATTCAGCATGACAAGGGTTAACCAAAAAGTAGTGACATTTTTCTTATTTCTCCACAAAAACATATGTTGTGGGTACTCATTAGAAGTGCCTTGGTGAGGCGCTTCTAATAAGTACCACAACATATGTTTTCAAGCGAGAAATAAGAAAAAATATTTCGTGGATACCCCATTATCTGGAGCTATCCAATCTACAGCCAATAAAATGGTCAGTACGTAATTTCTTTCTCTATGTGTTTATTCCAAATATGAATCTTCAAGTGGTCCTTTCTAGAGAATGCCCTATTGCAGAACTGACACACAAAATCCTTCTGCCCTGTATGTGTTTTAAGATGTCTGGCAAGTTTATAGGCATCTCTTAACTCCTTTCCGCAAACATGACATGCATTACTTTTCTTGCTCCCAGCAGGAGGGTTGTTAAATAAACAAGCTTCGCCCCAAGTTTCATCTTTGTTCCGTTGTATCCAACTTCCTCCTGTAACGATGTGTGTGTATTGTACAGACAACCCTTTTTATATCGACGCTCGATACAATGACAAAATTCATTATAATAACAATTTTAAACCGTCGCTTAAGCGGTAACAATACGTCACAAATCATGCAAGAATATTGCATTTAATACTTTAAAGAAACATATGTTTTGGATATTTGCTAGAATCGCCTCAGCATATCTACTGCGAGAAAATAAGATCAAAACAATACCTTTCTTACATATCATTTTGTCTGTTAAGGATTCTTTACAACGGCAAATTCATTATAATGGCAACATCTTTGGGAACAAATTATGTCATTGTAATGAGGCTTCACTGTATTTACCCTAAATATTTGTAAACCTTTACTCCTAACCATACCTTATACCTGTCCTAAAATTTGAATACATGTATGTCCATTCTATAAGAAGAACCTGCAGGGATACGTCTGGTTTGGAATTAGTATGGACCCATAAAATAGGCCAATGGCACATATTCTATTCCTTTCAGTGCATTTTTGAGCCCAGTCAACTGAAGAAGCCAACTGATCTGGATCTGCACTATTTGCCATTAAGTAAGTGAATTTATAGCAACAATTTGGATCAAGTAATCTAATTGGATGAAATTAGTAGGCGTAGCAGCTTAATTTATTCAGCAGGGCAAGGGTTAAGGGACTGAACTGAACTGATAAGACCTACTAAACTACAAACATACTTAATTGAAAGAATTTTACAGACTGAGACAGCAGAAATAATAAATAAAAACAGAAATGTGTAGATAAAATATGGTAATTTGCTGTTAAAAAAACACTCGCTTACTCCTGCGTTGGACCCCTTAATAGGGAATAAGTCCAAACAGATGATTCAAATTCTGATTTGTATCAGGACATTATATATGGACCATCAAACCCTTATCCTGCTGATCCTGGATATACCCTGCCTCGGCAAACTGTTAATCCAGATCAGTTGGCTTCTGAAGAAGCCAACTGATCTGGATTTGCACTATTTGCCATTCAGTATCTGGATCTAGTTAACTGATTGGCTGAAAATTAGAAGTGGGCGTGGTATCTTAATTTATTCAGCATGACAAGGGTTAATAAGCATAATTACTTCAAGTAAAATATAATAAAGTAAAAATCTAAAATTTGCCTATGGAAGCAAAGAACACACAGGAGAACAAAAAACTGGAGAACAAAAATTCTATTAACCCTTGTCATACTGAATAAAGATGCCACACCCACTTCCAATTTTCAGCCAATCAGATTACTTGATCCAGATTGTTGCTAGAAAATCACATACTGATTGACAAACAGAACAGATCAAGATCAGTTGGCTTCTTCAGAGCCAACTGATCTGGATCTACACTGTTTGCAAAGGCAGGGTATATCAGAGTTCAGCAGGACAAAGGTTAAATCTTTATATACAGCAATGAAGTTTGCGAGGACGTATAGTTACTCCTTGCATCTGCTTATTCAGTTTTCAAAGTAATCAGAATGGACTCAATGGGTCAGAATTTCCAGAAAATAACAACATGACAACAGAAAATATGTTTAAACATGAGGGCCAAGACAATCCTATATTGCTCACCTGATTACCAGACAAGTTTCAAGACAATTGGTCTTTCGGTTCAAGGAAAGAAGTACAAAATAGATTTTCAAGATGGCAGCCATCTTGAATTTCCAATCAGAATGATTTAAGCTATTTTTGATCTGCAAGTTACCCTGATACTTCCTTCCAAGTTTTGAGTCAATTGGCCTTTCAGTTCAGGAGACAAAGTGCAAGAAAGATTTTCAAGAGGGATGCATCTTGGATTTCCCATCAGAATGATTCCAGCTATTTCCAATCTACAAGTCACCTCGATACTTCCTATCAAGTTTAGAGTCAGCTGGCCTTTCCGTTCAGAAGAAGTTCAAAGTAGAGTTTTGAAAGGGCCACTGTTGTGGCCCATACTGGATTCCCAATCTGAATGACTTTAGCTATTTTTGATCTACAAGTCACCCAGATACTTCCTGACAATTGGCTTTTTGGTTCAGGAGAAGAAGTTCAAAATAGATTTTAAAGGCGACAGCCATGACAGCCATCTTGAATTTCCAAGCCGCACGAATTTGGCTATTTTTGATCTGCAAGTCAGAATCAAGACAGTTCCTCGACAAGTCAGTTCCCCAACATGCTTTTTGGAGACAGTTCCCGTCACTTTTGAAGACAGTTCCCCGACACTTTTGTTCAAAGTCAAATACCTATATCTGATAATTATAATCGGCAATTAAGGGCAATTATCGATAAGTGGTGTATTGTGATTTAATAATTTGTACCTGTGATTGACGGTGACCTTTTCTCTGTGTCAGTGAATTCTCTAAAAAAAGATTACTGTTAATGAGAGACATTTCTACACATGACTGGTGCTCTGCATCGGTCAGGATGCTGAATGATGTGACCACTATATTGACGACTGAACTAAACCGTGAAATTGGAACTGAAATATATTGCCTCTACCACTTGTTTGCTGTTTATTTTGTTTATTTTCGCAATGAAAATGGGCCATGACTTGCTCACCTGAGTGACATAATCACTGCAGATATGCAGATGTTATGCAACATTTTTCCAATCCTATCATCGCAACCAATGAAAAGATCATCATTTGAGCAGTTCTTAGTTTTGAAGAAGAATATATGGGCCTGACAGTCAATGGAGCATAATCATTTGAATAAACTATCAATCACATTTCAACAGTAGGATCAATGCGAAATTTGGTGGAAATTGGCTTAGTGGTTTCTGAAGAATCATGATTTTATACATGTAAACAGCACATTGGCAGGGAAATATAATAAATATAAACAAGATGACGGCCATCTTAGATTTCCAATAAGAACAATTTTAACTACTGTTGATCTGCAAGTCACTTCGATACTTTCAATATAAATGTATATGGCCCATACAAATACATGGGGAAGCAAATTTCAACATAGAACCATCATTTTAGCAATTTTGGTAGATCTCCTGTCCCCCATAATTTGTGCAAAGATTAGGGCCGAGGGCTTATTTGGTTCTAGAGAAGAAGATTTTTAAAGGTTTTTACCATACATGGGCATGGCAGCCATTTTGATCAATGGACCATGCCCATTTTAGCAATCTTTCATTCTCTTGCCCAAGGAGGCTCCGCATGAAATTTGAGCAACACTGGCCAAGAGGCTTCAGAGGAAAAATCATTTGAAATTATCAACATTTTTTCCATACAAATGGACGGGGCCCATACAAATGCATACAGAAGCAAACTTGACCTCGCCATAAAAAGATCAAATGTAAATGTATGACAATTATTTTAGCAACTTTGGTAGACCACCAGTTCCCAATGATATATGCAAAGATTCAGCCATAAGGCATCCTCGGTTTTGGAGAATAAGATTTTTAAATGTTTTTTCCCATACAAATGCATAGGGAAGCAAAATTGACCTTGCAGTCAAATGTCAATGTAAGACCATTATTTTAGCAACTTTGGTAGACCCCCTGTCCCCGATGATTTAAGCAAAGATTCAGCCCAAAAGCATCCTCGGTTCTGGAGGAGAAGATTTTTAAAGGTTTTTACCATATATGGGCATGGCGGCTGTCTTGGTCAACGAACGCGGACCATTTTAGCAATCTTTCATTCCCCCAATTTAAGGAGGCTCCATATGAAATTTGAGCAAAATTGGCCCAGAGGCTCCAGTGGAGAAGTCGTTTGAAATTCTGAATATTTTTCCCATACAAATGCATAAGGAAGCAAAATTGACCTCACCGTAAAAAGGTCAAATGTCAATGTACGACCATTATTTTAGCAACTTTGGTAGACGTCCTGTTTCTGATGATATATGTAAAGATTCAGCCACCAGGCATCCTCGGTTTTGGAGAAGAAGATTTTTAAAGGTTTTTCCCATACAAATGCATAGGGAAGCAAAATTGACCTTGCCGTAAAAAGGTCAAATGTCAATATACGACAATTATTTTAACAGTTTTGGTAGACCTCCCATTCCCGATGGCTTAGATTCAGCCCCAAGGCATCCTTGGTTCTGGAGGAGAAGACTTTTAAAGGTTTTTACCATATATGGGCATGGCGGCTATCCTGGTCAACGAACGCGGACCATTTTAGCAATCTTTCATTCCCCCAATTTAAGGAGGCTCCATATGAAATTTGAGCAAAATTGGCCCAGAGGCTCCAGTGGAGAAGTCGTTTGAAATTCTGAAAATTTTTCCCATACAAATGCATAAGGAAGCAAAATTGACCTCACCGTAAAAAGGTCAAATGTCAATGTACGACCATTATTTTAGCAACTTTGGTAGACCTCCTGTTTCCGATGATATATGTAAAGGTTCAGCCATAAGGCATCCTCGGTTTTGGAGAAGAAGATTTTTAAAGGTTTTTCCCATACAAATGCATAGGGAAGCAAACTTGACCTTACCGTAAAAAGGTCAAATGTCAATATATTCGATATTTATTTTAGCAATTTTGGTAGACCTCCCGTCCCCAATGACTTATGCAAAGATTCAGCCCCAAGGCATCCTCCGTTCTGGAGAAGAAGATTTTTAAAGGTTTTTACCATATATGGGCATGGCGGCCATCTTGGTCAAAAGACCATGACCATTTTAACAATTTTTCGTTCCCCCAACCTAAGGAGGCTCCATATGAAATTTGAGCAAAATTGGCTCAAGGGCTTCAGAGGAGAAGTCGTTTAAAATGTTAACGGACTGACGGACGACGGACGAAAAGTGATCACAATAGCTCATCCTGAGCATAGCTCAGGTGAGCTAAAAAGGAACAGGAAATGAAGTCAAGAAGTCAAATATGTTATCCACAAATTTATTTGATGAAAAGCAATAATAACAAGAGCTCCGCCAAGCAGGTTATTATATGCCCGTGGCAAGTAATAAGATGTAGCACATAAACTGGCTCCTGCAAAATTCAGTGCTATAAGTGGAATTACAAAAAAAAAAAAAATTTAAAAAAATTTCATTGGGGCATATCTGTGCTGATATTTGGTGAACTGTAACCTATAGGTCCAAGCTGGTCCAGAAATTAAGGGAGAAGTGACGTCTCCCTCCTGGGAAAATAGGGAGAAGTTTACTGCTTCTAGGGAGAAGTGCTTTCTGATGGAGGACACACCACAGAAGCATGGCTATATTATAAGCTCATATGAGCTAATTTGTTTTTCCTATACTTCAATATTGGACCAAACAATAACAAAACAAAAATAAACAACCAAAAAAAAAAAAATGCTGCAAGAAATGTTTTTGGTAAACCTTTAACTTGCTTAATACTGATTTTATTTTTGTTTTTCAAGGGAGCCAAATCAGAAGAGTATTAAAAAAAAAAAAAAAAAAAAAATTCAAAAGAATTATGTATTTATAAAGATTTAATAATGACAACCTTTCCTTGCAAATATAATAAAAGAAGATGTTAAAAAAAAAAAAAAAATCAGTATCTTGCCCTTATGACCAAAACTTTAGTTATTTGCAAAAAATATACCTATTATATATTAAAATTTGCACACTATTACCTCTAAACAATATGCTGCGAAAAGTTTACAAAAACTTTCAAAGGGGCATAAATCTGCAAATATTTGGTGCATTGTAACCTCGAAATAATATGGGCTGCTCCACATCATCGTGTAACTATTTCTGAAGTTCAGCTTGATCGGATGTAAACTGTAGGAGGATTTCGCCGAAAACAAAAAAATTAATAGAAATTTTCAAAGGGGTTTAACTCTGCTAATTTGGTGGACTGTAACTTTGAAACAATATGTTCTGCTCCACATCATGGTCTAACAACAAATCAAGTTTCAGGGTGATAGGATGTATACTGTAGGAAGATTTAGCCAGAAACGAAAGGTTTACTGAAATTTTCAAAAGGGCATAACTCTAATATTTGGTGGACTGTAACCTTGAAACAATATGCGCTGCTCCACATCATGGTCTAACTGTACATGAAGTTTCAGCTTGATTGGATGTAAACTGTAGGAGGATTTAGCCAGAAACAAAAAATTAATAGAAATTTTCAAAGGGGTATAACTCTGTTAATATTTGGTGGACTGTAACCGTGAAACAATATGCGCTGCTCCACATCATGGTCTAACTACAAATCAAGTTTCAGCTTGATCGGATGTAAACTGTAGGAGGAGTTAGCCGGAAACGAAAAGTCTACTGAAATTTTCAAAGGGGCATAACTCTGCTAATATTTGGTGGACTGTAACCTCGAAACAATATGCGCTGCTCCACATCATGGTCTAACTATATATGAAGTTTCAGCTTGATCGGATGTAAAATGTAGGAGGAGTTAACCGGAACTGAAAAGTTTACAGAAATTTTCTAAATGGCATAACTCTGCAAACATTTGGTGGACTGTAACCTCGAAACAATATGCGCTGCGCCACATCATGGTATAACTATATACCAAGTTTCAGCTTGATGGGATTTAAACTGTATGAGGAGTTAGCCGGAAACAAAAACGTTATGGACGGACAGACGCCATACCCCGTAACATAATACGTCCCGTTTTTCAAATGGGCGTATAAAAACAAACTAGCACATACATCAGATAAATCAGTGTATACACAAGTTTAGAATTACTCATTTAATCAAATACATTGTCCACAGTGTACATGTTATAACACTTTCATTACCGAGCCTCATCACAAGAAAGTCTGTATTTGGGGATTCCGACCATGTAAATCATGTAAAATCAGTCTGCTTTAATAAACATAATGCACAAGCAACCTTTTTTGCTTCACAATGTGGTACATTCTTAAAACCAGCCTAAACAAAATCAGAAGCCCTTATTAGCCATTCTTTCCAAACGGCGGACAACAAATGTATTGATAAGGCTGCGCGAGTGCTTTGTTGTTTGCTCCTGAAATTAAGCAGTTCTTACGATGAGGTTCATTCTAATTATCGTAACGATAGTCTGCTTAGTATCAGAAGCCCTTCATAACCAAACAGTCCAAGCAGCGAACAGCAAAAGCTCTGATCAGGCTGCGTGGAGGCACAGGCTAACCGGCGCTTTTGTTGTTCTTTCCTGAAATTAACAGGTTCTTACCATTATCATTATAACAACTGTCTTACCTTATCATTATAACAACTGTCTGCTCAATATATGAAGTCCTTAACATCCATTCAGACCAGGCAGTGAACAGCAAATGCACTGCTCAGTCTGCGCGGATGCGCCGGCTAATCAGCGCCTTTGTTGTTCGCCCATAAAATTATCAGGTTCTTACGACAGTGCTTATTCTTATTATCATAATAATAATCTACTCAGTATCTAAAGCCCTTAATAACCAAACAGACCAAGCAGCGCACAACAAAGTCATTGCTCAGTATGCACAGGCTAGTCAACAGCTTATTGTTCTTTCCTGAAATTAACATGTTCTTACGACAGGACTGCTCAATATCAGAAGCCATTAACTCCAAACAGTCCAAGCGGCAAACAGCAAAGGCACTGCTCAGTCTGCGTGGATGCGCAGGCTAATTGGTGCCTTTGTTGTTCTTTCCTGAAATTAACATGTTCTTACGACGGGACTGCTCAATATCAGAAGCCATTAACTCCAAACAGTCCAAGCAGCGAACAGCAAAGGCACTGCTCAGTCTGAGTGGATTTGCAGGCTAATCAGCACCTTTGTCATTTGCCGCATGAAATTAACAGGTTCTTATGACGGGGCTTATTCTTATTATCAGAATAAAAGTCTGCTCAGTATTAGAAAGTCTACTCAATATCTAAAGCTCATAATAATAACCAAACAGACCAAGCGGAGTGGCGCAGGCCAATCAGCGCCTTTTCTATTCGCTCCAGATACTTACGGCAGGGCTCATTCTTATAATTATAATGACTGTCTGCTCATTATCAGAAGCTCTTAATAACCTAACAGTCAAAGCAGCAAACAACAAAGGCTCTGATCAGTCTGTGCGGATATGCAGGCTATTCAGTGCTTTTATTGTTCGCTCTGTTAGCTCCGTAAATTAACACCTCCTGTAATTAGCAGGTTTTCTCACAATGTGTATAATTATCAGTTATATAGGTATTTGTCTTTGAACAAAAGTGTTGGGGAACTGTCTTCAAAAGTGTTGGGGAACTGTCTTCAAAAGTGTTGGGGAACTGTCTTCAAATGTGTTGGGGAACTGTCTCCAAAAAGTATGTCGGGGAACTGTCTTGTCGGGGAATTGTCTTATTCCCTGCAAGTCACCCTGATACTGCCTACCAAGTTTTAGGCCAGTTGGCCTCTCGGTTCAAGAGAAGTTCAATATAGATTTTCAAGACGCCTGCTATAGCCATCTTGGATTTCCGATCGGAACAATTTCAGCAATTTTTGATCTACAAATTGCCCGATACTTCCTACCAAGTTGGCATTTCAGTTCAGGAGAAGAAGCGCAAAACAGATTTTTCAAGATGGCGCAATGGTGGCCATCTTGGATTTCAAATCAAAACAATTGTATTTATTTTTTATCTACAAGCTGCCCTCATACTTTTTACCATGTTTCGAGTCAATTGGCCTTTCAGGTCAGGACAAGAAGCGCAAAATAGATTTTCCAGATGACGGCCATCTTGGATTTTAGATCAGAATGATTTTAGCTATTTTCAATCCACAAGTCACCCTGATATTTCCTAACAGGATTAGAATCAGTTGGCCTTTAGCAAGGGGGAGAACCTACAACACAGTGAAGAATGAAAAAGACTAGGCTTATATATGTTATAGTGAAAAGCACCCTTTCGAATTGTAAGTTGCTGTCGATTTCCAATTCGTTATTCTGACAAAAACCATGATAGGCTCAGAGAATGTAGCAAGAAACAAAGCATTTATATTGGCAAACTTGATGCATAACCCTATTGTCATTGTTGAGAACACTTGTGTACAATTTTCTTAGAAGGTTGTAAAAATATTGTGCTTGAGTGTTCTCCATGATGACATTAGTACATAAAATCTGCAAATAAAAGTATTTCATCCTTGGTATATATTCTGAGCTTAATCTTTTTATCATCAAAATAACAAAAAAAATTAATAAAAATAAAGTATTTTAAAAGTAAAACATATTTTAACAATCAATACTTAACCTATAGATAATGTGCTATATTCTATTCTGCCCATACCTTCCACAGAAAAAACGACAGAAACGTCGTCCCATACAGTCTTAATCCAAATTTCCCTTAGGCAGTCACCTATGTGAAGTCAATCCCGCTCTTTGGGTCACGTGTCAGTTTCTTTGATGTAGATCCCTAAAGGGATAGAGCTGAGCGGGGACAGGGAGGAGGGATTATCTTATCTACAGGTTAAGTATTGATTGTTAAAATATGTTTTACTTTTAAAAACTTTATTTTTTAGATAATGTGCTAGAATTCGCAGATTAGGTGGGAAGGAGCTCGCAATTCTAACACAATAAATTAAAATCCTACTCCTTTTGGATTAAGGCTGAGGAAACTCCTAGAACAAACCCAGTCTTGGTAAAATTCCTAGAATGGGCTTATTCCACATATATATAAGATATTAATTACCTTATTATATGCACTGTAGTGTTTTGGAGGCTGTAAAACTTTCTAGGCATCCAAGGCACTCTTGACTTGGCCCCCCACCACTTTTTGGGCCGCCACAATCAGTCCCAAGTCTTGTAGATTGTGTAGTTGTTGAGACATATCCCTTAGACAGAACTTAGCAAAAGTAGAGGATTGGTTCCATACTGCTGCTTTAAGTATCTCATTGAGCGGAACTTTATCCAAAAAGGCCCAAGAGGAAGATAGAGCCCTAACTTCATGGGCTTTGATTTTTAAGAAGGGAAAGTCTTTACGGGTGAGTTTCCTATAGGCAAACTTAATAGTATAAGATATCCATCTCGAGACAGAGGATTTAGAAATATCTTGTTTGCCTTTAATAGGTAGAAAAAGTCTAGTTCTATTTTGATGGTAAGGTTTAGTCATTTTAAGATAGAATTTTAAGGCCCTAATCGGGCATAAAAGTCTATCCGGGTGTTCCCTGTTAGATATACGGGCTAAATTAGGGATCGCAATAGGATCTGGGCAAATGGATGGAAGTTGATTCTTAGCCAGAAACCCAGGTTGGATCATGAGAGATACAGATCCGTCAGATTGATTAAACCTTAAATGCTCTGAATCCATTTCGCTACACCTCTTGGCAGTAGCTAGGACTAGGAGAAAAACTGTCTTAAGCGTAACGTGGAGTTTAGAGGCTTTATGTAAGGGTTCATATGGGGCTTTCTGTAGACAGATTAAGACCCAAGATAAATTCCATTTAGGAGTAAGAGATCTTTGTACAGGACGTTGTAATTCAAAAGATCTTATTACTTTCGACAAGACAGGGTTAGATCCGATTCTATTACCAGTCTTAAATTTGAGAATATTAGAAATCACAGACCTATATCCTTTAATAGTATTAATTTGATACTTTTTCTCAGAGAAACGGAAAATTAGGAAATCGGCTATTACAGTAAGAGGGGCTGAGACCGGATTAACCTTCTTTCTATGATACCAACGGGTATAAACAATCCATTTCGCGCCATATACTTTCTGAGTTGATGTTCGTCTTGATTTGGAGACAAAATCCGCAACGTTTTTCGAAAAAATTTTATCTCTAATTGATTGTTTGATAACTCCCATGCGTGAAGGCTGAGAGCTGGGAGGTTCTGATGTTGGAGCTTTCCCTGACTTAATAAGTTTGGAACAAGAGGAAGATGAACTGGAGCTGAGACAAGTAGTTGTAGGACCTCTGAGAACCAAGCTTGTGGCCAAAGAGGGGCTATCAGAACTGTTCTGCACTGAGATTGGGAATCTTGTTCAGGACAGAAGGAATCAGTATTGTTGGGGGAAAGGCGTAAGCATGAATATGATTCCAGTTCATGGAAAAAGCGTCTATTGCGAAGGCCTGATTGTTCAGAACTGGGGATACATACAGTGGCAGTTTGTGATTGAAACAAGTCGCAAACAGATCCAGATTGGGATAGTTGAACATTTGGAAAATTGAATTCGCTATCGATTGATCCAATGCCCACTCTGTTTTGACTACTTTGTCTATTCTCGATAACTTGTCTGCCAAAACATTGAATCTGCCTGGGATATGATGAATCCTGATGACAATTTGATGTTTCAGGCACCATAGGAGAATTTTCCATACCTGTACGCATAGGTCGGAAGAATGCGTTCCCCCTTGCTTGTTGATATATGAGACCACTGTTGTGTTGTCGGTGGATATCATGACACAAGAATGGCGAATATATTTCAAGGTTTTTATCAGTGCGAAACGAATGGCCATTATTTCCAACATGTTGATATGGAGTTGGGATTGGTCTTCTGACCAGCGACCATGAAAGGATAGACTCATCGGTTCTAGATGAGCTCCCCAATCGAAATGACTGGCATCCGTGTAAAGGTAAATTTGGGGGTCTGGAGGGTGACTAGGCATTCCCTGAACAAATCGATTGGAGTTCATCCACCATTTTAAATGAAATCTGATCATCCTGGTGATCGTAATTTGATGATCTAGAGGAAGTTTGTGAGGTTTCCAGACCGATAATAGGCACATTTGCAGGGGACGTAAATGCAATCTGTCCAGAAGAATTAAGTCTGCTGCTGCACTTAGTTTGCCCAAAAGGGAAAGAAAGTCCGTGCCGACACCTGAGTTTGTGAGAGAATTGTTTTGATGGTCAGAATAAGAGCTTTTACTCGATCCGCTGTAACTCTGACTATTTTTTGTTGAGTTAGAAATTCCATACCGGACGATAGAGAGGACCCATTTGTTGTTTGTCAGTTCTTCCCATTGCTCCACAAAATGGGCCAACCTTCCTCCCACTGGAATATCTGGGCATGGCAGGACTGGCAGTGGAAAGGGTTGGACTTCAAAATTTTGTGGAAGATGAGGCTTGCTCAGAGGAGGGGAACTGCTTTTGATTCCCGCTTCTCTTTGCATAGTCTTTCCTATTTGATGGGTATGATTTTGTTTGACCTTTAGGTCTGAACGATGAAGATTGTTGAGGCCTAGAGGGCTTAGACGGCTGCTTCGGCCTCTTAATGGCTGGAGGGGCCGGGTATGTCACTTTCTGCTGTTGTATTATAAGAGGCAGCAGAGGAAGTTGCCAAGAACTTTTGCTGCTGAGCCTCAAAGTTGGTCTTGGCAACTTCCTTAATCCTACTGGAAAACGAAGTCTTAGAGTTTATTGGAGAGTTCTGCAATTCCTGGCAGGAATTCTCCAATAGCACTTTTGATGAATCTATAACCACATCGCGTCTGGCTTGGAGAATTTCCATAGCCAATATCGTAGACATGGCAGTAGCATGTCTTATCGATTTGGCTACGGCTTCCAAAAGTCTTGACAGTGCTTGTGTAGACATTGTCTGCTGCTGCATACATAAGTATGCAGCAGAGGAAAAAAGGTCCACATGTGAATTAATAGCCACAAGTTTACGGGCTCTTTTTTTCCCAATTTTCCAGATTCCTCATTGGAATGGAGCATTTCCCTTTATTGGAAAGATCCAACAGGTAAGCTTCCGATTCCAACTGAGGAATGTTGTCTGTTGGAAAGAATTGGCTTGACTTTTGTAATATTTAGTCTGAGTTAAGGCTGGGACTAAATTAGGAGGACATACCATTCTTTACCACATTTCTCCGAGTTAATTCTTTCTTGGAGAAATTTGGTTGTATTTTCTATTAATTTTGATTGTGGTAAGATCATTAAAGGAGCTGACTGTGACTCCATTAATAATTCAATACCAGATAAGGGCTTTACCGGAGCATGCTCCTCGGTTTGCCTTGGGCATAGCTCCGGCGGTAGAAGCCTAAAAACCTCATTAATTGCCCTATCAAAGAACCAGATTTCTGACTCATTGTCAGAATCTGAATCCCTTGAGGGGCGAGATATGACCTGCTCCAGTGTCATAGTCTGAATATTAGGTACCTCCTCAGGCTGTGGGACTTGCGGGTCCTGTACAGCCTGAGGACTGTGTCTATTTCTCTGGTGTCTGCCATAGTCACGAATTCGACTATGGGATACTGACGAAGAGGATGAGGAGATGTATATATATATATATATATATATATCTCCTTCTTCTCTTTTTATGGGAATGTTTCGATCTCCTAGACTTTCTCTTTGGAGAGTCAGGAGATGAATAGGATGAGAAGGATGATGAAGAGGACGATCATTGTCTCCTTCTCTTCTTTTGTTTATTTCTTTCTCTAGTCTGATCTCTCCTGGATCTCCGACCAGAGAGAGATGTCTGATATTGTCCATTGTTGTCCAACCTCCAGTTATTGCCTGGTGGTTCTATCACAACACTGAGGTCGGACAGGTTACTAAAGTCCGGTTCCAGGGGAAGAAGTACCCTAGGAGTGCTCTGTTGTTTGCTAGTGAACTCAACACCAAAGGTGTGAGTATCACTAGCAATATTCTGAATTATATTCTGATGTCTGGTGCCCAGAGGATGGTTGCTCGGTGACCGGGCCTGACCGGCAGATGGTGATACTTGAATTTCCCTTGAATTCAGCCTATCTAGTTCCAATGACCGGTGGCTGGATGGTCGGTGCCCGGTGATTGGTAGGCTGGAAGTCTTTCTCGCCCATTTGCCCGGTGGATGGTGATTGTCCGGTGGCTGGTGCCCAGTGACCTGGGCCTGGTGGCCGGTGACCAGGCATGCCTGGTCGGCCGGATGTGTCTTCTTCTCCATTGGGCGACTGGCCGGCGGTCTGTGGGTCGGTTGTGGGAAGCCCGGTGACTGTTGCCCGGTGGCCTATGGCCGGTGGACTTGTACTCCCTTGGGTACAAGTATCCAGGGAGTTGCCATCAATATGGGTTTTTCCCTGGCTAGTACCGCCATGTGGGGCAGTGCTCCCATGTTTATTTTTCCTCTCTTCTGAGGAAATAGAAGGATCTTGAGACTTCTTCCTAGTCATAGCTTTCTTTCTGGCTGCTAAAATTCTTCTACTTTCTGCTAGAATCCAGACGGACCAGCTGCTGCATGTAGAACAGGGAATCAAACAACGAGAGCAAATAAAACATTTGTTGTGATTATCCCAGTGCGCTTTAATATGACCACAATCACCGCGATGAATAGTCATGAAAGTCGCGAAAACTCATTACGAGAAATGAGTGAATTAAATTTCAAAAAATTGCACAGTTCGAATTTCAAAATTTTTGCATGAAAAGTGAAAGGTATGATAGAGGATCAAAAGAAAGAACAAAGAATTAAATTTCAACCGGAGGAAAAGGAAGAAAAAGAATTTTTTCACCCTGGGAAAAAATCAATGTTTACTTTCTTTGTTCCACAGAAAAGAAACTGACACATGACCCAAAGAGCGGGTGTGACGTCACACAGGTGACTGCCTAAGGGAAATTTGGATTAAGACTGTATGGGACGACGTTTTTGTTGTTTTTTTCTGTGGAAGGTATGGGCAGAATAGAATATAGCACATTATCTATAAGTTAATGTATTGTGCAGTTAAAATGACATTGATTTGAACAGGCCCTTTTCACAAAAATCTATAGTCTTTTTCACTGTTTTCTGTCACGTAGTTTCTCCCACTTGCTTTAGGTTCAGGAAAAGAAGCACAAAATAGAATGGCTGTCATCTTAGATTTCTGATCCGAATGATATGAGCTACTTTTGATCTTCAAGTTGCCCTGATATTTCCTACTAAGTTTCAAGTCAATTGGCCTTTTGTTTCAGAAGAAGAGCAGAATAGATTTTCAAGATGGTGGCCATCTTGGATTTCTTATCAGAGTGATTTTTGCTATTTCTGATCTGCAAGTCACTCTGATACTTTTTACCAAGTCCTTTTGGTTCAGAAGACAAAGGGCAGACAAAGGGCAAAATAGATTTTCAAATTGGCTGCCATGACATCCAACTAGGTTTCCAATCACAACAATTTTAACTGTTTTTGATTTGCAAGTTACCATGTTACTTCCTACTAAGTTTCAAGTCGACTGGACTTTTGGTTCAAGAGAAGCGAAAAATAGATTTTTGAGATGGCCGCCAAGGCAGCCATATTGGATTTCTGATCGGAACAATTTTACATATTTTTTATCTACTTGCCTCAATATTTCCTAGCAAGTTTCAATCAATTAGCCTTTCGGTTCAGGAGACGAAGGGCAAAACAGATTTTCAAGATGGCCGCCATGGTGAGCATCCTGGATTTCCAATCAGAACGATTTTCGCTATTTTTGATCTATAAGTTGTCCCAATACTTCTTACCAAGTTCAAATGAATTGGCTTTTCGGTTCAAAAGAAGAAGGGCAAAATAGATTTTCAAGATTGCTACCATGGCAGCCATCTTGGATTTCTAATCAGAACAATTTCAGCTATTTTCTATTTCAAGCTGCTGCGATACTTCCTATCAAGTTTCAAGTCAGTAGGCCTTCAGTTCAGGAAAAGAAACTCAAAATAGATTTTCAAGATTGCGGCCATCTTGGATTTACCATTGGAAGGATTTTAGCTATTTTTTATCTAAAAGTTTCTACCAAGTTCTGAGTCAGTTGGCCTTTCGTTCAACAGTGCAAAATATATTTTCACGATGACAGCCATGGCAGCCATCTTGGATTTCAGATATGAACAATTTTAGCTATTTTTTTATCTGCAGGTTGCCATGATACTTCCTACCCAGTTTCGAGTCAGTTGGCTTCATACTATTTAGTAGTGGAGTTATAAACTGGACATGTATGCAGGAACAGATAGACAAGGGTAAAACTTAACCCTTGTCATACTGAATAAATTATGATGCCATGCCTACTTCTAATTTTTAGCTAATCAGATTACTTGATCCAAATTGTTGATTTAAATTCACATTCTTAATTGCAAACAGTGCAGATCCAGATAGGTGGCTTCTTCAGAAGCCAACTGATCTGGATCTACAGTTTGCAAAAGCAGGGCATATCTGGGAGGGTTATGTTAGTGAAAGAGTAAAATACTATGAGATATGCTACAGACAAGCTTACTATTGCAATCAAAATGCTGTAGATGCTGGTGGCCTGCAGGGCATCAGAGGGCCCAATGACAAATGACTAAAGATCCATTTGAAAGCCTGTAAAATGTACAAAAAAAAAGCTGTGGGAGGAGATGTGCTCACAAGGTACCTATTACTAAATCATATGCACTTTCATAGTATTGAAGCATGAAAAAAGTCTATGTTAAAAGTTAAAAATGTGAAAAAAGTGAAAAAAAAAAAGGTAATTTCAAGACTCTGTGAAAAGCATATGCATATCTTCAGACTATGGTTAAAACATCTGTATAAAAAAAAAGTCTAGGTTAAAAATGAGAAAAAAGTGAAAAAAAAAAAAAAAATTAATTAAGGATTCTGTAAAAAGCACATGCATATCTTCAGACCATGATTAAAACACCCATAAAGTTTCAAAAGGATCGGTCCAAAACTGTAGAAGGAGTTGCACTCACAAGGTACCTACTACAAATACAAGGTCATAGTATTGAAGCATGAAAAAAAGTCTAAGTTAAAAAAGTGAAAAATTTGAAAAAAAAATTATTTCAAGATTCTGTAAAAAGCACATGCATATCTTCAGACCATGATTAAGATACCAGTGAAGTTTCAGAAGGATCGGTATAAAACTGTAGGAGGAGTTACACTCACAAGGTTCCCACTACATACTCAGAACTATGCAAAAAATAAAATCACCGCAAGCATAATACCCCGCCATAGCAATTATTTGTTTATGATTAAAATTATCGTTGCGAAAATGTCTGGAAAGAAAACGATGGAGGGACAGAGATAACAATCTTAAACCAGATCTTGATAATATCAATGCATATAGCCAGTTTGGTTAAAAGGCCTTGTTATTTACTCAAGTTATCATCCAGAAATGAAAATATGGGCGTGTCTCGGGCAGATAACTCCGTAAAAATTTGATGAAATTTGCCCATTAGCAATTCCAAACCAGATCTCCTTAATGTCAATACATATAGCAAGTTTGGTTAAAATCCCTTGTTATTTACTAAAGTTATTGTCCGGAAACAAAAATATGGGTGTGTCTCGGGCAGATAACTCCGTAAAAAACTGACAAAATTTGCCCATTAGCAATCCCAAACCAGATCTCCTTAATGTCAATGCATATAGCAAGTTTGGAGAAAATCCCTTGTTATTTACTGAAGTTATCGTCCGGAAACGAAAAGATGGGCATGTCTCGGGCAGATAACTCCGTAAAAATTTGACGAAATTTGCCCATTAGCAATCCCAAACCAGCTCCTTAATGTCAATGCATACAGCATGTTTGGTGAAAATCCCTTGTTATTTACTCAAGATATAGTCCGGAAACAAAAATATAGGCATGTCTCGGGCAGATAACTCAGTAAATATTTGATAAACTTTGCCCATTAGCAATCCCAAACCAGATCTCCTTAATGTCAATGCACATACCAAGTTTGGTGAAAATCCACTGATGTTTACTCAAGTTATCATCCGGAAACAGATGGACGGACAGACGGACGTACGACAGACGGATGGACACACGGATGACCAATGTGAAACCATAATACTCTGCCACTATTGTGTGGCGGGGTATAAAAAGTCAGTTAAAAATGTGAAAAAAGAGAAAAAAAAATTGACTTAAGGATTCTGTAAAAAGCACATGCACATCTTCAGACCATGATGAAGACACCTGTAAAATTTCAGAAGGATTGGTTAAAAACTGTAGGAGGAGTTGCGCTCACAAGGAACCTACTATAAACTCGGAACCACGCACCACAGAAAGCCGAATAGTATGTCCCCTCGCTTTTCTTTGAAAAGGCAGGGGACAACAAATAGGAGTCTTAATTACCAAGAGTTATCACTGAAAACAGACAATGTATAAACTATTCTATATTTAGATGACAGTAAGGCATATATGGACCCCATACTAAGACATCAGATGCTACCTAATTATTCTTTGGGACGGCACTGCATTCTCACTATCAAGCATAATAGTTATAAGAAATTATGAGTCTGGGCTACTCAAAATATTAATTAACTCTTGTCCTGCTGAACCCAGATATATCCTGCCTTTGCAAACAGTGTAGATCCAGATCAGTTGGCTTCTGAAGAAGCCAACTGATCTGGATCTACACTGTTTGCCATTAAATATTTGAATTTATAGCAACAATTTGGATAAGCAATCTGACTGGCTGAAAATTAGAAAGGGGAGTGGCATCTTAATTTATTCAGCAGGACAAGGGTTAATTAAGAAATTTGAAAACAAACAAGATTTAAATGGCTTAGCTCCATATTTTCTTGTATGAATTTTCTCCAAAACTCATGCATTAAGGCATATTCATGCATATGTAAATGAGCTTATTTGCAAATATGGAGCAGAAGCAATGAGCAAATGTCTAAGCTCTTATTTTGCATATATTGATTGATCTATATTAACAGCAGACTGGGATATAGTTAATTTGTCTTGCTTTTTACTGAAAAAAAATAAGTATTAATTAATATTCATCAATCTGCAAATTAGCTCAGCATATATAAATTAGAAACAATAAGCCAATATCTAAGCTCTTATCTTGTAGGATATTCTGGTTAACCTATACTGACCAGAGACTAGAATATGATTACTTTGTCTTGTTTTTATTGACTTGTTTCCGCAAAAAATAAGTATTAATTCATATTCATGCATATTCAAATGAGCTATTTGTATATTTTCATACCATGTTAATGGCCAGTGTCTTGTCTCAGACATGCTTTTATTTTGCACCACATAGTTTGATTTATATTGAAAACAGACTGAGATATGATCAATTGGTAAGATGTACCATCCATGTTTAAGATGTTACCACAGGTTGCTATGGACCCATATGATTTTTTTTCTATTCATTTTGCCACAGGGAGCAATCTGGCACCCATGTGAATAAATCCTGTCCAGGACAAGCAAGCTAAGGCTAAATTAGTTGCTGATCTAATTCAGACATTGTTAATCATCCCTTCTACAAGTATTTTGTATGTAAATGATGGTAGCATACTTTGTGACACCAGCATGACTCAATTCTTTAAAGAAAAATTGGAGACATTGTGTCTGAAAGAAAATATATTTTTAATGTTGAAAATTATTTGGATCAATTTTAACAAGATTCGCACATGAGAGTCACAAAATCACACAGAGTCAGTATCCGATGATAGATAGATTGAAATTAATGTGAAGCATTAAAGTACCAATCACAACTGCAGAAAATTACATTCTAACCAAGAAGTACTGACGTTTTTCTTATTTTTCTACAAACATGATTGTGTTGTGGGTACTATTCAGAAGTGCCTCACAAAGGCACTTTTTCAGTACTCACAGCATATGTTTTCATGGAGAGATAAGAGAAATATTTCTTATTTGAAGCCATAGCATTTTTACATGTGTTTATCCAAAGCAACAACCCAGTTAGCATTCTGCTTAACCCACTGTTTTCTGAATAGATTCTTCCACACTATATATTGGAAGAGTCCAATTTCAATTTTAGGTACGTCCTGCTATGAGATTTACATAGTCCTAGAGAAAAATGGCTTAACTATTTGCAAATAGTGGAGACCCTGATCAGACGCCGCATTCTGTGGCGTCTGATCTGGGTCTGCAATGTTTGCAAACTACCCTTTTACGGGTCTCCTGACTACAATGGGTTAAATCCATATCGGATAGATATTGGCCATATTGGAAGATAACAGTCCAATATAGATTTAAGCATAATACTAGCTGGGAAATTCTCTACAAATCAAAGTACAGTATTTCTACTTGAAATCTGAAAAGCCTTAGTGAATGTTTAGATGTCTTTCTAAATGACTATGTGAGTACATTTTTAATTAGCTCTTTATACAAAGCAGGCACGCATGAAGTATTTCCCTTTTGTCTTCACCAAATCTCTTTCTTAATTCTGGTAGTCAGATATCCATATTATCAGCACCTGGCTCATCTAAAAATTTCTATCACCCAATTTTTACATCTGGGCCCAGTTGTTCAAAGCATCGTTACCTTAACGAGCTCGTTAAGGGTCATTTCGTTGACTGTTTTAGCTGATTCAATAAACAATATTCAGATATTTTTTTGCTGAAAAAATGTGAGTAGCTTTTGCACTGCAAAAGCTATTCACATCTTTTCAGCAGAACATTTCAGCATATTTGCATATCACTCAATGTAAATTTTACCGAATCGTTAACTAACGACATCGTTAGTTTTGAACAACTGGGCCCTGATAAATGTTGAACAGAAATCATGTACCAGACTGATCATCATTACTCATCGTATGATTAGGATCACTGTTTGAAATTTTGGATGGTAAACATTGTTTTCTGCTTCGGTGTGCATGCAAGCTCATTCTAAATCTGAAGCGCTTTCCACAGGTTTCACAAGGAAACCATTGAATATCTTGTTTCTTGCTGCTGTCATTTTCCTGTACACTCAGTTCTTTGTTGGCACTTCTTTTCTCCTTGTGATCAATGTCAGACCCTGAGCTAAGGAGCTTTCTTTCTGAACATTCTCTCTGATGTTCCCGTAACTCTTCTGAATTTCTAAATCTATGCAAGCACCAGCTACAGAAGAGGGATTTGACAACAAATGCTGCTGAATGGGCCAATGACTGCTGCTGTTGATTATCTAAACCTACTTTCTTAGTATCACCATGGAGATGAAGATGAAGTTTAAAATCTGAAGCACTTTTAAAAATTTTGCTACAAATTTTACATATTGTATTTTTTATTTCACTTGTCACATAATCGGTGTTCCAAACGATTTGACCCTTACACTTCTGACGATGATCCCTTCCCACACTTCTCCACTTGAACCTCTTTCCGCACTTATTACAAAGGAAGTTTTTTTCTCCAGTGTGTACAGTTTTGTGTTCACGTAGTTTTGTTATACTAGGGAAGGTTTTTTTGCAGGTATGGCATGTTAGATCAGCCATGGATCGCTTCTTTGAGGAACTTTTAAACATTTTATCGCAAGGTTTACACTTTGTATCTCGTTTTACAGAACCGTTCCAAGTAATTTTTCCACCACATTTGAGACCATGACGCCTAGCCCCACTACTCCATTTGTATTTCTTTCCACACTTCCTACAGGAAAAGTTTTTCTCTCCAGTATGCACAACCATGTGATCACGAAGATTTGATGATTTAGAAAAGGTCTTTCTACAAATATGGCATGTCGAATCAGCACAGGATCTGTTCATCTCATGTTTTTTGTCTTTTACTTTACTTTTAGATGTGCCCGAATCTTCAGGTTTTCTATATTTACAGGCCTCTCGTTGGTGGGTCTTTACAATGTAAGGTGATGTAAACTTTTTTTTACACCAGTTGCAAGAGAATGATTTTTTATGTTTTGTTAAATGTCTAATCAATTTCTCCTTGGTTCCTGAGCACTTTTTCTCATGCTCTCTAGCACCAGACCTTGATTTGAATTTCTGTTGACACTTATAGCAAGAAAACTTCTTTTCACCTGTATGGACTGGCAAATGTGCCTCAAGTTTTGAAGGAGAGACGAATATCTTGTTACAATATTTACATTTGTTTCCAGTAGTGAAACTTTTTTTAATTTTTGATTCATTTACTGATCTTAGAGGAGCTTCATAATTTTTAGAATCTTTTTTCAAATCCAGTTTTGCAGTTTTTAAAGTTTTCTTAATTTCTGTCACTCTTTTTGAATCTGCACATTTACGCATATGAGTACTACGAGTACGTCTATATTTAAATTTCATTCCGCAGACATGACATCCATACCGCATTTCTCCTGTATGCATGACCTCATGATCTTTCAAATCTTGTCTTTTTCTTCCAGTATAGCCACAAATCTCACATCTTCTGTCTGCAATGCAGTGTTTTTCATGAGATGCTCCAGTCTGTGAAGGGAAAGTCTGGTGACATTTGTTGCATTCAAATACATTCTCTAACTGTAGATTTGATATTTGGTTCATGCTTTTAGCTGAAATTCCTGACATTTGCTCAGGCATAGATAATACCTTGCACGTATTGTTGTCTTGAACATCCATACTTCCTTCTCCATCTCCAGCTTTACCAACCTTGGTGTCTCTTCTCTCATCATCTGTTTTTCTTGTAGTAATATATGTTCCTTCATGAAAAAAATCTTCACCATCAACTCTTTCAATTGCAACACAAATGTTTTGACTGTCTGTTGGCAAATCCATTCCTACGCTGGATGGTGAATATGGCTTGGATGTGTCATCCCTGCCAATATTACTTAATTTCATTTGAGAAGGAGCAGCTGAGGTTAAGGTACAGTATACCTCATTTTTCTCATCTCTTTGTAGTTCATCAAAGTCATCAATCTCATCATTACTAGACTCAGAATATACACTTCTCTTATCATCATTATCATTAGCTATAATTCTGGTATCATCAGCAATGGGATCCTTGAATAACATTTCACTGTTTCCTTTAATTTCTTTGCCTTTCTTCTCAATATTTTGCTGTGTTGTTATATTCTGTGTGTATTTTTGTGTAGTCAATATTTGTTCATTCCTGTTTACCAACTGTCCTCTTTTCATTTGGATTTCACTGGTAATGGAGGAGCTGGAGGTTACAGTCTTAAATGGTACCTCCTTTTCTGAAAAGAAACAGAGTCACAATAAAAACACTTCCACATGGCTCCATATAAGGTCCTGTTTTGTTATTTCTCCACAAAAACCTACACCACAACCTCTTTATAAAACTACTGTTGGGGTCCATAGCATAAACCGTGTTAGTTAAACAACCATGTTATATCCAAACAAAAATGTATAGATTATATTGAAAAATGACCATTTATGGTCATTTTTCAATATAATCTATACATTTTTAGGATCCATCTTTGAACTGTGTTATATCCAAAACCGTATTCTAACAAACCATGTTATAAAGAGGTTGTAGTGTATGTTGTAGATATTCATCACCAATGTGCTTCTAATGAGTACCTATAACATGTTTTCATGAAGAAATAAGAAAACAAGAGCTCCGCAAAGCGGGGCATTATACGCCTGTGGCAAGTAATAAGATGTTGCACATAAACTGGCTCCTGCATAATTCAGTGCTCCGGATATAAACTGTAAGTGGAATTACAAAAAAATTAAATTAAAAAAATTTCATTGGGGCATATCTCTGCTGATATTTAGTGAACTGTAACCTAAGGGTCCAAGCTGGCCCAGAAATTAAGGGAGAAGTGACTTCTCCCTCCTGGGAAAATAGGGAGAAGTTTGCTGCTTCTAGGGAGAAGTGCTTTCTGACGGAGGACACACCACAGAAGCATGGCTATATTATAAGCTCATATGAGCTGAATGTTTTTCCTATACTTCAATATCGGACCAAACAATAACAAAACAAAAATAAACAAGAGGCCCATGGGCCACGGTTTGCTCACCTGAGTGACATAGCCACTGCAGACATGCAGATGTTATGCAACATTTTTCCAATCCTATCATCGCAACTAATGAAATATCATTTGAGCAGTTCTTAGTTTTGAAGAAGAATATATGGGCCTGACAGTCAATGGAGCATGATCATTTGAATAAACTATCAATCACATTTCAACAGAAGGATCAATGTGAAATTTGGTGGAAATTGGCTAAGTGGTTTCTGGAGAATCATGATTTTATACATGTAAACAGCACAGTGGCAGGGAAATATAATAAATATAAACCAGATGATGACCATCTTAGATTTCTAATCAGAACAATTTTAACTACTGTTGATCTACAAGTCACTACCATACTTTCAATATAAATGCATATGGCCCATACAAATGGGGATGCAAATTTGACCTTGGAGGTAAAAAGGTCAAATGTCAACATAGAACCATCATTTTAGCAATTTTGGTAGATCTCCTGTCCCCTATATTTTGTGCAAAGATTAGGGCCCAGGGATTATTTGGTTATGGAGAAGAAGATTTTTAAAGGTTTTTACCATATATGGGCATGGCAGCCATTTTGATCAATGGACCATGCCCATTTTAGCAATCTTTCATTCTCCTGCCCAAGGAGGCTCCGCATGAAATTTGAGCAACACTGGCCCAGAGGCTTCAGAGGAAACTCCATTTGAAATTATCAACATTTTTTCCATACAAATGTATGGGACCCATACAAATGCATACAGAAGCAAACTTGACCTCACTGTAAAAAAGTTAAATGTCAATGTATGACAATTACTTTAGCAACTTTGGTTGACCGGCCGTTCCAGATGATATATGCAAAGTTTCAGCCACAAGCCATCCTCAGTTTTAGAGAATAAGATTTTTAAATGTTCTTTCCCATACAAATGCATAGGGAAGCAAACTTGACCTTGCTGTAAAAAGGTCAAAAGTCAATGTACGACCATTATTTTAGCAACTCTGATAGACCCCCTGTCCTCGATGATTCATGCAAAGATTCAGCCCAAAAGCATCCTCGGTTATAGAGAACAAGATTTTTAAAGGTTTTTACCATATATGGGCATGGCGGCCATCTTGGTCAACGAACCGTGACCATTTTAGCAATCTTTTGTTCCCCCTACCTAAGGAGGCTCCAAATGAAATAAGAGCAAAATTGGCCCAGAGGCTCCAGAGGAGAAGTTTGAAATTCTGAACATTTTCCCTATACAAATGCATAAGGAAGCAAAATTGACCTCACCAACTGTAAAAATGTCAAATGTAAATGTACGACCATTATTTTCGCAATTTTGGTAGCCCTCCCGTTCCCGATGATATATGCAAAGATTCAGCCATAAGGCAAGCTCGGTTTTGGAGAAGATTTTTAAAGGTTTTTCCCATACAAATGCATAGGGAAGCAAACTTGACCTTGCCGTAAAAAGGTCAAACGTCAACGTACGACAATTCTTTTATCAATTTTGGTAGATATCCCGTCCCCGATGATTCCTGCAAAGGTTCAGCCCCAAGGCCTTCTCGGTTCTAAAGGAGAAGATTTTTAAAGGTTTTTACCATAAATGGGCATGGCGGCCATCTTGGTCAACGGACCGTGACCAGTTTAGCAATTTTTCGTTCCCCAACCCTAAGGAGGCTCCATATGAAATTTGAGCAAAATTGGCTCAGCTGCTTCAGAGGAGAAGTCGTTTGAAAATGTTAACAGAGGGACGCACAGATGGACGGATGGACGAAAAGTGATCACAATAGCTCATCCTGAGCAGAGCTCAGGTGAGCTAAAAATAGAGATTCAAGATGGCTGCCATAGCGGCCATCTTGGATTTCCAATCAGCACGATTTTAGCTATTTTTGATCTACAAGTCAGCCCGATGCTTCCTAGCAACTTTGGAGTAAATTGGCCTTTCGGTTCAGGAGAAGAAGTGAAAAATAGATTTTCAAGATGGCGGCCATCTTGGATTTCGGATCGGCACGATTTTAGCTATTTTTGATCTACAAGTCACTCTGATGCTTCCTACCAAGTTTGTAGTCAGTTCAGGAGAAGAAGTGAAAAATAGATTTTCAAGATGGCGGCCATCTTGGATTTCCGATCGGCACGATTTTAGCTATTTTTGACCTACAAGTCACCCTGATGCTTCCTAGCAAGTTTGGAGTCAAATGGCCTTTCAGTTCAGAAGACGCGAAAAATAGATTTTCAAGATGGCGGCCATGGTGGCCATCTTGGATTTCCTCTTGGCACGATTTTAGCTATTTTTGATCTACAAGTCACCCCGATGCTTCCTACCAAGTATCGAGTCAATTGGCCGAGGGGTGTAGAAGGAGTAGGCTTTTAAAGCAATTGCTGACGCCGCACGAAGAAGAATATTATATATGGCATGACAGTCAATGGAGCATGATCATTTGAACAAACTCTCAATCACATTTCAACAGTAGGATCAATGTGAAATTTGGTGGCAATTGGCTAAGTGGTTTCTGAAGAATCATGATTTTATACATGTAAACAACTCAGTGGCAGGGAAATATAATAAACATAAACAGGACGGCAGCCATCTTGGTTTTCCAATCAGAATGATTTTAGCTACTGTTGATCTACAAATTGCCTCGATACTTCCAATGAACTTTGAGTCAATTGCCCTTTCAGTTCAGGAGAAAATGTTCAAAACAGATTTTTAAGATGGCCGCCATGGCTGCAATTTGGGATTTCCTATCGCAACGATTTGAGCTATTTTTTATCTACAAGGCACCCCGATGCTTCCTACCAAGTTTTATGTCAGTTGGCCTTTCAGTTCAGAAGAAGGGAAGAGATTTTCAAGATGGCCGCCATCTTGGATTTCCGATTGGAACGATTTTAGCTATTTTTATATCTACAAATCATCCCGATGCTTCCTACCAATTTTCAAATCAAATTTGGTTCAGGAAAATAAGCAAAAAAGAGTTTCAAGATGGCCGCCATGGTGGCCATCTTGGATTTCCGGTCAATTTTAGCTATTTTTGATCTACAAGTCACCCTGATGCTTCTTACTACGTTTGGAGTCAAATTACTTTTGGATTTAGGAGACGACGCGAAAAATAGATTTTCAAGATGGCCACCATGGCAGCCATCTTGAATTTACGATCGGCACGATTTTAGCTATTTTTGATCTACAAGTCACCCCAATGCTTCCTTCCAAGTTTCGAGTCAACTGGCCTTTCGGTTCAGGAGGAGAAGTGAAACATAGAATTTCAAGATGGCTGCCATGGTGGCCATCTTGGATTTTGAAGTGGCACGATTTTAGCTATTTTTGATCTACAAGTCACCCCGATGCTTCCTAGCACCAAGTTTAGATCAACTGGCCTTTTGGTTCAGGAGAAGAAGTGAAAAATAGATTTTCAAGAGGGCTGCCATGGCGGCCATCTTGGATTTCCGATCAGCACGATTTTAGCTATTTTTGATCTATAAGTCACCCTGATGCTTCCTTGCAAGTTTGGAGTCAGTTGGCCTTTCGATTCAGGAAAAGAAGCAAAAAATAGATTTTCAAGATGGCGGCCATCTTGGATTTCCGATCGGAATGATTTTAGCTATTTTTCATCTACAAATCACCCCGATGCTTCCTACCAAGTATCGAGAATAGACCCAGGGGTGTAGGAGGAGTAGGCTTTTAAAGCAGTTGTTGATGCTGCATGACGGACGACGCACAATGTATATTGACTGACCACAATAGCTAACCATGAGCACTTCATGCTCAGGTGAGCTGAAAAGAACATTTCAAACTTTATTTGTGAACATACAACTATAATATACAAATACAAACTGTTTTTAGTGAGACCCATAGTCATCAATGATACCATTAAAGGAGTCATATCAGTTGATGAAATTTTGTCTGTCTTTAACTTTCAATATAAAACTGTTAACACTAACAAAAATTAGATATCACATTATCAAGGTTGCTAGGCAGTTTCAGTTAGACTTACTGAAAATCTTCCTCTTGCTAGGCAGTTTCAGTTAGAGATTGGCCTAACAAGAGGAAGATTTTCAGTAAGTCTGAAAATTTTGCTTTTTTTGCAGGTCTTGTAATTGTGCAGAGCTTTCCTTCTCTTTGCAGATTTTACAAATCAAAAGCAGGTTTCCTTGTCAAATTCTAACCAGGGGAAGAGAGAGTGTTACCTATTTTTGCTGGAAGCTATGCTACCCAGGCTTCTTTGTTTCAAGTGAGGTGGGTGGGGTATTGTGTTCGTCTGGCTGATCAGCTTGTGGCTCTGATTCATGATTTGTTGACTGACGGGACAGACTCAGACTGTTGCTTTGCGAAAGTCAACTTTCTTGTTTTTTTTTCTTGTGGCATCGTCACAGCACTTTGATTTTTTTCTTTCTTCTCACATTGCACTTCCATATTAAACCGAAATAGAAAGTAGAAACAAAGAGAAATTACTCAGTAAAAATTTTGTTAGCCAACCGGAATGTATTTTACAAAAATGGACTGACTGGTCTCGACAATCAGTTTTTTTGGCCAGTAAAATTTCGATAACCAGTTTGGCAAATGTGGCATGCACAGATAATCTGACCAATCAGAGATTTTACTGACTGCTTTTTGTGAGTATACATCACAAAGAAAGAAAGTCGGAAAACTGTGATAGTGAGAAATGGTGTTCGGACATTCTGTCCTGCCTAGCAGGTAAAGGTTCCGAACATACATGTATGTATTTTTTTTCAGAAATATGTTTTTTCTTGTAATTCTACATTGCTCCAGTTAAGAGATGTAGCGGCATAATATTTTTCTTATTCCTCCACAAAAACTATGTTGTGGGTACTCATTAGAAGATTTACATGTACATATATATCATTTTCCTCCTTTTCAAGGGGTTCCTGGGCCCCAAATAAAGATATTTATGAAAATTCCTGATTATGCAGGTCTTCACTGACAAATGGACGGGTGGATGGACAGATGGAAACAAATTTCTGTATTCAAGACAATAAGTCTGTACAGGGGGCTTACAACAATCAGAAAAATTCTGCTATTAACCATTCTCTTACTGAACATGACATGCCCTGTCTTAGCAAACAGTGTAGATCCAGATTAGTTGGCTTCTGAAGAAGCCAACTGATCTGGATCTGCACTGTTTGTCATTAAATATGTGAATTTCTATCAACAAGAGGCCCATGGGTCACGGGTTGCTCACCTGAGTGACATTGCCACTGCAGATATACAGATATTATGCAACATTTTTCCAATCCTGTCATCGCAACTAATGAAAAGATCATCATTTAAGCAGATCTTAATTTTGAAGAAGAATATATATAAGGCATGCCAGTCAATGGAGCGTGATCATTTGAACAAACTCTAAATGGCAGCCAGCTTGGATTTACGATAGGCATGATTTTAGCTTTTTTTGATCTACAAGTCACTCCAATGCTTCCTACCAAGTTTCGAGTCAACTGGCCTTTCGGTTCAGGAGAAGAAGCCAAAAATAGATTTTCATAATGGCTGCCATGGCGGCCATCTTGGATATCCGATTGGCACGATTTTACCTATTTTTGATCTACAAGTCACCCCAATGTCTCCTACCAAGTTTGGAGTCAACTGGCCTTTCAGTGCAGGAGAGGAAGCTAAATAAAGATTTTCAAGATGGCGGCCATGGTGGCCATCTGGGATTTTGGATCAGAACGATTTTAGCTATATTTGATCTACAAGTCACCCTGATGCTTCCTACTAAGTTTCGAGTCAAGTGACTTTTGGGTTTAGGAGAAGAAGCGAAAAATAGATTTTCAAGATAGCCGCCATAGCGGCCATCTTGGGTTTACGATCGGCGTGATTTTAGCTATTTTTGATCTACAAGTCACCCGAATGCTTCCTAGCAAGTTTAAAAAAGATTTTCAAGATGGCTGCCATAGCGCCCATCCTGGTTTTACGATCGGCACGATTTTAGCTATTTTTGATCTACAAGTCACCTTGATGCTTCCAAGCAAGTTTGGAGTCAACTGGCCTTTTGATTCTGGAGAAGAAGCGAAAAATAGATTTTCAAGATGGCGGCCATCTTGGATTTCCGATAGGCATTATATTATCTATTTTTTATCTATAAGTCACCACAATGCTTCCTAGCAACTTTGGAGTCAATTGGCTTTTGGGTTTAGGAGTAGAAGCGACAGCCATGGCGGCCATCTTGGATTTCCGATCGGCACGATTTTAGCTATTTTTGATCTACAAGTCACCCTGATGCTTCCTAGCAAGTTTGGAGTCAATTGGCCTTTCGGTTCAGGAGAAGAAGCGAAAAATAGATTTTCAAGATGGCGGCCATGGCAGCCGTCTTGGATTTCCGATCGACACAATTTTAATTACTTTTGATCTTCAAGTCACCCTGATGCTTCCTAGCAAGTTTGGAGTCAAGTGGCCTTTCGGTTCAGGAGAAGAAGCTAAAAATAGACTTTCAAGATGGCGGCCATCTTGGATTTCCGATCGGCACGATTTTCAAGTCACCCTGATGCTTCCTAGCAAGTTAAAAGAAGCGAAAAATAGATTTTCAAGATGGCGGCCATCTTGGATTTCCGATCAAAATGGTTTTAGCTATTTTTGATCCACAAGTCACCCCGATGCTTCCTACCAAGTATCAAGTCAATTGGCCCAGGGGTGTAGGAGGAGTAGGCTTTTAAAGCAATTGTTGACGCCGCACGACGGATGACGGACGACGCACGACGGGGACACTGACTGACCACAATAGCTCACCATGAGCACTTCGTGCTCAGGTGAGCTAAAAACCCAGATCAAGTAATCTGGTTGGCTGGAAATTAGAAGTGGGCGTGGCATCTTAATTTATTCAGCATGACAAGGGTTAAGACCAGCTTTTGCCAGTCCAAAATATGTTTTTCTTGTTATTCTTCATAGCTCCAGTTAAGAGGGTTATCTGCATAACATTTTTCTTATTTCTCCACAAAAACTATGTTGTGGGTATTCATTAGATGTGCCTTGATGAGGCACTTCTAATGAATACTCACAACATATGTTTTTTCGTGGTGAAATAAGAAAAATAAAGTACTTTTTTGCTGAAAAAAAAATCACTTTATCTGGAGCTATGCAATATACCCCTGTCCTGCTGAATAAATTAAGATGCCACACCCATTTCAAGTTTTCCGCCAATCAAATTACTTAATCCAGATAGTTGATATAAATTCACATACTTAATGGCAAACAAGGGAGATCCAGATCAGCTGGCTTCTGAAGAACCCAACTGATCTGAATCTACACTGCTTGCTAAGACAGGATATATCCAGGTTCAGCGGGATTAGGATTAAGACCACACCACCAATAAGACCTCTTTTAAACAGTACCAAAGGTGGTCTTAATAGCCGATTTTTACTGCACTGTATTAACCCTAAATATTGGCACAAATTAACTCCTTACCATACATTTCCTGATACTTGAACTAGCCCATTTTACTACCTGTTGGATCAAATAAGTAGTAAACAGTGTAGACCCTGATCACACACCACATTCAGCGGCATCTGAACTTGGTCTACAATGTTTGCTCAGGCCTGTCTGTCCAAATACTTAGGATTATTACCATAGCTCTTTATCAGTTTTTGGCCAACAGCCAATGAGTTCTGATATTTTTCTTATTTCTGAACATAAACGTATGTTGTGTTACTCTTTAGAAGTGCCTCACTGAGGCCCTTCCAATGATTACCCACAACGTATGTTTTTGTGAAAGAAAAAAGATAACTAGACACATGCCCAAAAATGTACACAAGTGTCCGAGCCCTTTGGACTTTGCCCATATGGTAACAACATCTGGATGCAATAATTTCAACAACTATTTTCTAGATGCTCAGTCTGATCTGTTATACATTTTGACCCCAAGCTGCACCCCAGAGCAAGATCAAGCTGCAGCTCTATCATAGACTTGAAGGTTAACCCTTGTCCTGCTGAATAAATTAAGATGCCACACCCACTTCTGATTTTCAGCCAATAAGGTTACTTGATCCTTATTGTTACAACAAATTTGCGTACTTGATGGCAAACAGTGCAGATTCAGATCAGTTGGCTTCTTCAGAAGCCAACTGATCTGGATCTACACTGTTCGCAAAACAGGGTATATCTGGATTCAGCAGGACAAAGGTTAAGGCCTGGGTAAGTAGCATACCAAATTTCAACCTCCCAACATAAATCTATGGCTATGCTACAACACTGAACAATGGACAAGAAAAGAGCAGAAATGCAAAAACTGTAATTTTATTTTCTAAGTAAATCAACATGAAAATATTAATCTATTGCCACCTTCCCAGGTGAGGTATTCTGGACAATTATCATCATTCTAGCTTTACTACTCAATGAACACTAAATAAATTCCATATCAGGAGATGATTTATATAAGCTTTTAGCTTTTTATCAAATCCTGTACCATATAACATTATGCAATGTATATATGTGAACTTAAATGAACGAAATATTGGTTAAACCAAATAAATTCCAAAATCTGAATGTACACCACAACCTCTTTATAACACTATAGTTGGGGTCCATAGCATAAACCATGTTAGTTAAACATCCGTGTTATTTCCAAACAAAAAAGTATACATTATATTGAAAAATGACCATTTATGGTCATTTTTCAATATAATCTATACATTTTTGGGATCCATCTTTGAACCGTGTTATATCCAAAACTATGTTATAACGAACCATGTTACAAAGAGGTTGTAGTGTACATATAATTATGTCACCTTCCCAAAATCATCAACATTTGTCTAACAGTTCTCTACATTCCTAAACATAAACTCTGAATATATATAGAATAATAGCTGAAACTTTTTGTGTGACATACAATATAGTAAAAAGTCAAATAAGAGATAATGAACTAAAGTAGTGAAGAAGTCTAACTTTTGTTGTTTAATTAAACAACAGTTAGACTACTTCAGGGCCCAGTTGTTCAAAGCTAACAACGTCGTTAGTTAACAATTCGTTAAAATTTACATCAAGTGATACGCAAATATGCTGAAATTTTTTGCTGAAAAAATGTAAGTAGCTTTTGCAGTGCTCACATTTTCTCTGCAAAAAATATCAGAATACTCTATACTGAATTCGCTAAAACAGTTAACGAAATGATCCTTAAAGAGCTTGTTAAGCTAACGACCAGCTTGTTAAGCTAACGACGCTTTGAACAACTGGGCCCTGATCATTATCTCTTTTTTGACATTTATATACATATCATGGTTCGAGAAACTGAAAATTGGCACTCGGTCCAGCCTTTTGGTCGCATATCCGGAGTTTGCCAAGTTGTTTTTGGCTGCATTTAAGGAGTTTGCCTAGCGGAGGTCTCGATATTTTCCGTAATCCTTATTAACCCTTAAAGCGCCAAGAAAATCTGCATCTGAAAATGTTGTTTGCTGCATCTTCTTGCAAACTTTTCAAACTTACATTTTGCATATAGGCAAACAGTGTGGAGCAGTCTGATCTGGGTCCACACTGTTTGCAACAATGACTTTTAAAGTAACCGGCAGAAGACAAAGCAGACGACAATTGTTGTGATTGACGCTTTAAGGGTTAAAGATTTTCTGTATTGCAACGTCCAAATACAGATACTGCTTTATTTTAGACATAACAAATGATATACCAACATTGCTTACACTTGCTGAACTTACATGCGCATAAGTATCGCGATTATAAACAGAAATATAGCTCAATATTATCAGACAAGCACGCTTTAATGAACTTTCACTTTTGCAACAACCTAACATTCTCTGTCGGAAGAGAGCAGAAGGGAAACAACCGGAATGTCTTCATGTGTGGCAGGTCACGTTTTCGTGTTCATGTTGTGCTGCAGCTAGGACTACCTTTTATTTTTCTTGCTTTCTTTAGACCAGTAAAAGAAACTAGACCATGAAGTGAGCATATGTTCACTAATACCCCCAGCCATGGCCATCAGTATAGCCAGAACAACAAAGGGAAACAACTCTAAGGGACCTGGCCCCACGGCCCTTCTTTTCTTTCCCACAATACAACTAGTCATACTTGTCATGTGTACAAAAGTTCAAGTTTCTAGGTAAAGTAGTTCCTGAGATATCTTTGACACAAATAAATGCCATGGCCATCAGTGTAGCCAGAACAACAAAGAGAAATAACTCTAAGGGACCTGGCCCCATGGCCCTTATTTTCTTTCCCACAATACAACTAGTCATACTTGTCATGTGTACAAAATTTCAAATTTCTAGGTAAAGAAGTTCCTGGGATATCTTTGACACAAAATAAATGTTAACAGACAGACTGACTGACTGACTGACAGACACACAGAAAAGACAAAAATTTTATACCCCCATTGCATACTTCGTATGCGGGGGGTATAATTAGTGTTTCATCTTAGTGCCACGTCAAGGCCAAGCACTTCAGCAGGTTGAGCACATTAAAATTACAATGAAGGTGAATGAAACAAGTCCAGTAGCTTAGTTAAGCAGCGCATCTGCAAACTTACCCAATTACCAGAATTCAGCTGAAGGTGGCATCGCACCTGCTGGAGCAAAAGTCACAGGAGGCACAATCAGAACGTGGTTATTAAACTAGAACAGTGTTTTCGGAGGAAAAGGTATGTCCCCCCACCAGTTTGAACAGACATATTGTTAAAATAGATTGTATCTATAATAAACTCAAGGTCACAATATACCTATATGCAAGTTTGGTCAAAATTCATCCATTCCTCAATGAGATAGGGTGCTGACAAGCCATTTTCTAAAATCATAGCCCTTGTGTAACATTGAAAATGGGATCAAGGTCACAAAAAATCTAATCAGTTCTTGTGTGTCTCAACAACATAGCTGTGCAAGTTTGGTCAAAATCCATCCATTCATTCAGCAGATAGCGTGCAGACAAGCCATTATCCAACAATCTGAGCCCCTCCTGCGACTTTGAAAATGGGGTCAAGGTCACCAAAATAAAATTAGTTATTTTCCATGCCACAACAATTTGGCAGTGCAAGTTTAGTTAAAATCCATCTATTCCTTCAAGAGATACAGTGCAGACAAGCCATTTTCCAACAATCTAAGCCCTAGGGTGACCTTGAAAATGGGGATAAGGTCACCAAAATCTAATCAGTTCTTTTTCATGTCTCAACAATTAAGATGTAGAAGTTTGGTCAAAATCCATTCATTCTTTTATGAGATAGGGTGCAGACAAAGAATTTTCCAACAAATCTAAGCCTTCCTGTGACCTTGAAAATGAGGTCAAGGTCACCAAAATCTAATCAGTTCTTTTACATGTCCCAGCAATATAGATGTGCAAGTTTGGTTAAAATCTGTTCATTCCTTCAAGAGATAGGATGCGGACTGGCCATTTTCCAACAATCTAAGCTCTCCTGTGACCTTGAAAATGGGGTCAAGGTCAAAATCTAACCAATTCTTTTCCATGTCTCAACAATTAAGATGTAGAAGTTTGGTCAAAATCCATTCATTCTTTTATGAGATAGGGTGCAGACAAAGAATTTTCCAACAAATCTAAGCTCTCCTGTGACCTTGAAAATGGGGTCAAGGTCACCAAAATCTAATCAGTTCTTTTACATGTCCCAGCAATATAGATGTGCAAATTTGGTTAAAATCTGTTCATTCCTTCAAGAGATAGGATGCGGACAAGCCATTTTCCAACAATCTAAGCTCTCCTGTGACCTTGAAAATGGGTCAAGGTCAAAATCTAATCAGTTCTTTTACATGTCCCAGCACTGTAGATGTGCAAGTTTGGTCAAAATCTATTAATTCCTACAAGAGATAGGGTGCGGACAAGCCATTTTCCAACAATCTAAGCCCTCCTGTGACCTTGAAATGGGGTCAAGGTCACCAAAATCTAACCAGTTCTTTTACATGTCCCAGCAATATAGATGTGCAAGTTTGATTAAAATCTATTCATTCCTTCAAGAGATAGGATGCGGACAAGCCATTTTCCAACAATCTGAAGCCTCCTGTGACCTTGAAAATGGGGTCAAGGTCACCAAAATCTTATCAGCATTTTCCCCCCTCCCAATGATATATTTGTGTAAGTTTGGCTAAAATATGTCCATTCAATAAGGAGATTGAGTGCAGAGAAGAGGCTACACCGACGCCGCCGATGCAAACAAAAAACAAAAAACAATATGTCCCCCCCCCAACCCCCCCCACACCCCATGGTGGGGGGACATAGATAAATTTATTTCACTCTTAGCAGTGCTAGGTTGGAAAAGTGACAAAAATGTAGACAAGGATTATATGAAAAGCAGATGCACATCTTCAGATTAAGGAGAAAACATGTCCAATGTTTTAAAAAGATTGGTATAAAATTGTATGAGGAGTTGTGCTCATGAGGTACCCACTGTCTATATATTGAGGGTGAAAAATGACTAAGTTCACAATGTGGAAAAAAATCTGAGGTTAAGAAAATGACAAAGTTAAAGTGGAAAATGTGATAAAAATAAAAATAAAATCATATCCAACCCAGGTGCACTTCTGCAGACCCAGGAGAAAACATGTGCAAAGTTTCAAAAAGACCATTTTAAAATTGTATGAGAAGTTGCAATGACATGGTACCCACTGTCTACACATCTGAGGTCAGTACAGGTCAATGTTCAAAAAGAACAAAAAAGTGACAAAAAATATGTCAAGGATTATATGAATAGCACATGCATATCTTCAGACTATGGAGAAACATGGTCAAAGTTCCAAAAAGATAAGTATAAAATTGTATGAGAAGTATGTTGTACTCACAAGGTATCCACTGTCTATATACTGAGGGTGAAAAATGACTACATTCACAATGAGGAAAAAGTGAAAAAAATAATCTAACAATAACATCCAAATCACATGCACATCCTCATACCATGAAGAAAACACATGCAAAGTTTCATAATAATCAGTACAAAACTGTAAGAGGAGTTGCACTCACAGGAGGTTTTATATATAAAGGGTGAAAAATGACTAAGTTCACAATGTGGAAAGTGATAAAAAATGATGATCTAACAATTATATCCAAACCACATGCACATCCTCATACCATGTAGAAAAATATGCAAAGTTTCAAATTAATCGGTACAAAACTGTAAGAGGAGTTGCGCTCACAAGAGGTACCCATTGCCTATATATTGAGGGTGAAAAATGACTAAGTTCACAATGTGGAAAAAGTCACAAAAAATGTTCTAACAATTATACCCAAACCACATGCACATCCTCATACCATGAAGAAAACATATGCAAAGTTTCAAAACAATCAGTACAAAAGTGTAAGAGTAGTTGCGCTCACAAGAGGTACCCACTATCTATATATTGGGGTGAAAAATGATTGAGTTCACAATGTGGAAAAAGTGACAAAAAAGAATCTGACAATTATATCCAAACCACATGCACATCTTCTTACCATGACGAAAACACACGCAAAGTTTCAAACTGATAGGTACAAAACTGTAAGAGGAGTTGCGCTCACAAGACACCCAGGATAAATGTTGACGGAAAGATGAACGGATGGACAGAAACTTGCATGCCTAAGTCGCCCATGCTAAAGCAGGTGCAACAAAAATATTTAAAAAACTAAATTAAAACCAACCAACAGCATAACAAAACGCAAACAAAATTGCCGATACGCAAAACGGACATTTTCCTGTGCGTACCAGTTTTAATCAAAGCTTCCAATTGGCAATTTCCGCCGAAATTCACGGCGAAGTATATCCGGTTCTTTGCTTCAGAAATCACAGTCAAACTTGCAGGAAACTAATCTTGATGTTTCCAAAATGGCATCTTCACGTCAAAGAGGCACTATCTTTTGAGCCCCAGACCAATAAAATAACAGACTTCCTAAGTGCGAAGTTTGAACATCAATTGTTACCAATGTTCTTGAAGAGTTGACTGACAGGTGCAATACAGCGTATTGTGCAGCAAGTAAAATCTTGAATGAAATTACAAATTTCGAAACCAAAAGTAGCCATCATTCCGGCGAAACCTTGTCAAAACAAGAGGCCCCAGGGCCGCGGGTCGCTCACCTGAGTGACATAGCCATTGCAGATATGCAGATGTTATGCCAATATTTTTTCCAATCCTGTCATCGCAACTAATGAAATGATCATCCTAATTTTGAAAAAGAATATTATATATGACATGACAGTCAATGGAGCATGATCATTTGAACAAACTCTCAATCACATTTCAACAGTTGGATCAATGTGAAATTTGGTGGCGACTGCCTAAGTGGTTTCTGAAGAATCATGATTTTATACATGTAAAAAGCACAGGGGCAGGAAAATATAATAAACATAAACAAGATGGTAGCCAACTTGGATTTCCAATCAGAATGATTTTAGCTACCGTTGATCTACAACCCAGCAAACATGTATATATGGGACCCATATGGGCAGAATCTGGGCATTTATCCCATTCGGGTCCTGCATGGGCCCCATATAGGCTTTTTGCCCATATAAGACCTATATAGGTCCCATGTTGGTAAACTTTGACCAGCAAACACGTATATATGGGAACCATATGGGCAGATTCGGGGCATTTATCCCATTTGGGTCCTACTTGGGCCCCATATAGGCTTTTTTGCCCATATAAGACCCTTATAGGTCCCATATTGGTAAAATTTGATAACTATAAAAATACATTCTAATAATTGGGACCTCCGAGATAAAATTGAAATAATCCTGGAAAAGTGATATTTTCTAGATACATAATTGGGGCCCAAATGGCTCCCATGTGATACAGATATTGGACCTCTATGGTTCCAATGTTGACCTCCCATTACTGTATGGGACCCATATGGGTTCAATATGGGTATTAAGGGGAACAACTCTACCACTATTTAAACATAATATCAAAAAAAATAGTAAATTTCCTGATATAAATGCAAATAATAATGATAATAATAAAATAAAAATAATAGTTTGTTCATTACAAAATGAAAGTATCTATTAAATTTATCTTAACTATTTTCCCGACATGGACGTCGATTCATGGTCATATTTTTATTTTAACTCGTATGTCCCTATTATTTTTAAAATTGAGAGGTATATATAAATACGCATGATGCCAACATTTCCAACTATTAAAAAAGACGCCTATATCTTTAAGGCAATAACTTGCACACGTACATAGGTCTCTATTGGTTGGGACCTTACCAGTCCATCAAATGGGCTGGGACTGGGGACTTATAATCATTTGTGTAAAAATGTGTAAAAATTGGTTTTCTGGAAGATAAATGTGGGTTGATTTTTCCCATACTGGACCCATATAGTTCCCACATGGCTTTGCCCATGTGGGTCCGACATGGAACCCTGTTGCAAATCCCTCATGAGTCCCTTATGGGTTGCCCATGTAGGACCCATATAAAAACCCATTTAGGGCCAATGTGGGTCCTATATTTTTTGCGTGCTGGGAAGTCACCTCGATAATTCCAATGAACTTTGAGACAATTACCCTTTCGGTTCAGGACAAAAAGTTCAAAACAGATTTTCAAGATGGTCGCTATAGCCGCAATTTGGGATTTCTTATTGCAATGATTTGAGCTATTTTTTTTATCTACAAGTCACCCCGATTCTTCCTACCAAGTTTCGAGTCAATTGGCCTTTCAGTTCAGAAGAAGAAGGGTAAAATAGATTTTCAAGATGGCCGCCATCTTGGATTTCCCATTTGAACGATTTTAGCTATTTTTATATCAACAAGTCATCCTGATGCTTCCTACAAATGTTCAAATCAACTGGCCCTTGGTTCAGGAAAATAAGCGAAAAAGAGTTTCAAGATGACCGCCATGATGGCCATCTTGGATTTCCGATCCAAACAATTTAAATCATTTTAGATCTACAATGCTTCCTACCAAGTCAAATGGCAGTTCAGTTCAGGAGAAGAAGAGAAAAATAGATTTTCAAGATGGCTGTCATGGCAGCCATCTTGGATTTCTGATAGGGATGATTTTAGCTATTTTTGATCTACAGGTCACCCTGATGCTTCCTACCTAGTTTAAAGTCAGTAAGTCTTTCGGTTCAGGAGAAGAAGTGAAAAAATAGATTTTCAAGATGGCCGCCATGGCGGCCATGTTAGATTTCTAATCGGAACAATTTTACCCATTTTTAATCTATAAGGCACCTCGATGGTTCCTACTAAGTTTCAAGTCAATTGGCTTTTGGGTTTAGGAGAAGAAGTGAAAAAAAGATTTTTAAGATGGCCACCATGGCGGCCATCTTGGATTTCCGATCAGCATGATTTTAGCTATTTTTGATCTACAAATTACCCTAATGCTTCCTACTAAGTTTGGAGTCAATTAGCATTTTGGTTCAGGAGAAGAAGCAAAAAATAGATTTTCAAGATGGCGGCTATCTTGGGAGTTTGCGATTGGAACAATTTTGGCTATTTTTGATCTATAAGTCACCCCAATGCTTCTTACCAAGTTTCGAGTCATTTGGCATTTGGGGTTAGGAGAAGAAGCAAAAATAGATTTTCAAGATGGCCATAATGGCGGCCATCTTAGATTTACGATCAGAACGATTTTAGCTACTTTTGATCTATAAGTCACCCCAATGCTTCCTACCATGTTCGGATCAATTGGCTTTTGGGTTTAGGAGAAGAAGCGAAAAATAGATTTTCAAGATGGCTGCCATGGCGGATTTCCGATCGGATTTCCAATCGGCACGATTTTAGCCATTTTTGATCTACAAGTCACCCTGATGCTTCCTAGCAAGTTTGGAGTCAATTGGCCTTTAGGTTCAGGAGAAGAAGCAAAAATAGATTTTCAAGATGGCGGCCATGGTGGCCATCTTGGATTTCTGATCGGCACGATTTTAGCTATATTTTATCTACAAGTCACCCTGATACTTCCTAGCAAGTTTGGTCAATTGGCCTTTCAGTTCAGGAGAAGAAGCGAAAAATAGATTTTCAAGATGGCCCCCATGGTGGCCATCTTGGATTTCAGATCAGCATGATTTTAGCTATTTTTGATCTACAAGTTACCCCGATGCTTCCTGGCAAGTTTGGAGTCAACTGGCCTTTCGGTTCAGGAGAAGAAGCGAAAAATAGATTTTCAAGATGGCTGCCATAGCAGCCATCTTGGATTTCTGATTGGCATGATTTTAGCTATTTTTGATCTACAGGTCACCCCGATGCTTCCTAGCAAGTTTGGAGTCAATTGGCCTTTTGGTTCAGGAGAAGCAAAAAATAGATTTTTTAAGATAGCGGCCATCTTGGATTTCTGATCGGAACGATTTTAGCTATTTTTGATCTACAGGTCACCCCGATGCTTCCTACCAAGTATTGTCAATTGGCCCAGGGGTGTAAGAGGAGTAGGCTTTTAAAGCAATTGTTGACGCCGCACAACGGACGACACAGGACGGACATTGACTGACCACAAAAGCTCACAATTAGCACTTCGTGCTCAGGTGAGCTAAAAATACAGAACCCCAGAGTGACATACAAAATCTGAGAGATAAATTTATATAGTAACAGAAAGCTTTCATCACATCCATAATGTTTTGTTGTAAGTTTCAGAAAAATATAGAACCCCAGGGGCAGATAAAATCCAAGTTATATGTACATACTCTAGGAAAGCTTTCATAACTACCATGTTGAGTTGTAGGTTTCAGAACAAGAATTCCACCGAAGGCTATGTCACGCCTCACCAAATTAAGAAAATGTGTGAATCATGAAATACAGGTTGAGGTCAAATATAGATACTGCAGTCCCAAAGTGCAAGCTTATATGAAATATCATCACTGTAGCCTTTATAGTTCTTAGAAAATGAACGAACATTATGGTCAAAGCTAAGGTTGATGCAAATGTTGATGGATTGACAAACAGACGAATGAACAGACGGATGAAAAAATGAATGGACAGAAAACCAGATCACTATACTGTGCCATGCTAAAAGCAGGTGCAACAAAAATAAGAATCTGAAGACAGCAGATAAAATCAAAGGGATAAATTTAGATGGAAACAGCTTTCATCACAACCATGTTTTGTTTTAAGTTTCCCTAAAATCTCTTACACTTAACTCCATATTTTTGGCTTAATTTGTTTTTCTTTTTTATGCAGTTGATTCTTAAATAACTAAGTGACATGGCAAATTGTGTAGATCCAGATCAGACAGCTCATTGTCTGATCTGAGTTTGCACTGTTTGTATACATATTATTTACAATTTTGTCAAAAATTTTAGTGTACAAAATTTTAGGACATTTACAATACATCCAATATTTCTACACCAAGTAAATTTCAATTACATATTACAGCATACAAACCATATAAAAAAATCTAAACTACATTAACCCATTGAAGACTGGAGACCCCTAAATGGGTAACTGGCAAACAGTGCAGACCCAAATCAGATGCAGCTGAACGTGGCATCTGATCAGGGTCTTCACTGTTAGCAAAATAGTTCAACCATTTTTAGGAATATCTACATCATATAGCCTGACATATCTAAAATTGAAAATGAACTCTTCCAATATATATTGTGGGAGAGTTTATACAGTCTTTAATGGGTTAATGGGTTAACTGAATCACTGATATACAAGTATCTCTGAGCTTATCAACACCATGACAATAAAACATACTTCACAGCTCCAGATAAGAGGGGTATCTGCGAAAAATGTTAAACTTTTTTCTAATTTCTGTATGAAAAAATCATCATCATCGGATTTTTGATTAACATGCAGGTACAGGGGCAACATCCACATCAGTGGGCCCCCTTCCAGGTAGCTGGCTTGCTGCATGCATGGCAGATCTCACACCAGCTCTCCAGGTGTGTCTATCATGAGGATCGATAGCCCAGAGTTTCCTTTCTCTGAGATCCCTCTCTATCATCTTGGGCCTCCTACTCCCATGTTTTCCATCAACCTGCTGTATGTCACAGGCTGTCTTGACTGCACCATTGGCGCGTTCCATGTGTCCATACCAGCGAAGCTTTCTCTCCTTCAGGATGAGGTCCAGATCCTCATTGTGAAGCTGCCCTAGTAGCTCATTGGACCTGATGGTGACGTCTTGCAGCTTGACTTTGCAGATCTGTCTGATCATTGCCCTGTCATTCCGTTGCAGATGTTGGAGGTTTAGCTTTGTCTATGGCCAAGTCTCACTGGCATGGAGCATTGCACTCTCCACACAAGAGCTGTATGAGTGGCCACATGTCTTGGAAGAGGGTGGCGGGAAGAGAGAACTGGTAGCAGCTCCTTGAACTTCTTCCAGGCAAATTTCACATGTGTTGTGGTTGAAAGTTCACAGCCACTAGCTGGCGAGAGCATGTCTCCTAAGTAGCAAAAGGAAACTATCACCTCTGGCTTGTCAGGTCCGACTTGGACTTTCCTCTGTGGTCTGCTGTCCAAAGGCATGCAGTTTCCTGGCACTGTGTACATCTGTAATCAGGGTCCTTTGTCAGGAGCTTGAGCCCACTGCATTTCTTGTGCACCCTGTGCTTGCAGCCGTTGCAGAAGATGCTGTTGCTGCCCATTCTAGTGCGACAGACGGCGCATGGAAACTCGCCTGAACTCTGCAGGAGGTCCAGGCCCGTACCGCAGCTCATGATCTTCGTCTTTCCTGTATTTACTCTCCTTTCTCCTCCATTGCTTCTTTCCAAGTCAAGAGTCTTCTAAAACATTCCTTGAGCGATTTGGCCATGATAACAAGGTCATCCGCAAAGAGGTCCTTCCAGGGGACCCCAGAGCGGAACTAGCATGACAAGGCTTCAAGCACAATGACGAAGAGCAGCCGGCTGAGTACCGAGCCTTGGTGATCACTGACCTTCACTTCAAACTCTTCACTGTACCCCTCACCAACATGGACACAGCGCATTGGCATACATCCCCAGGACCAATTGCACAATCCACTCCTCCACACCAAGTTTTCTCAGTGGCCCTTCCAAGGCACTCAATTAAATGCCTTCTTCAGGTCTATGAAAGCCATGTAGTCTCTTGTTGGCAGATAGATACTTCTCTTGCAGCTGCCTGACAACAAAGATTGTGGTACTTATTAGAAGTGAGGTGCTTCTAAAAAGTACCCACACTGCACCTTTTTTAAAAATAAATATCAGTACTTTTCAGCTGAAAAAAAAGTGTCTTATCTGGACATAGCTCTTAGATAAGACGCTTTTATTCAGTTGATAGTTTTCTTATTCCTCCAAAAAACATATGTTTAGGTATTCATTAGAAGTGCCTTGCGAAAAACATATGTTGTAGGTACTCATTAGAAGCGCCTCTCCAAGGCGCTTCTAATAAGTACCTACAACATACGTTTTCATGGAGAAATAAAATATTTACTAGATACCCTTCCTTATATAGATCTATGCTGGAGCTATTGAATTTGTACAACATTTATCATTTTCTTATAAAGAACAACCAAATTTTGTCACCTCTAACCCATTGTAGACTGAATAGACTCTTCCACACTATATATTGGAAGAGTCCAATTTCAATTTTAGGTATGTCTGGCTATGAGATTAACATACTCCTGGAGTAAAATGGCTAAACTTTTTGCAAACAGTGGAGACCCTGATCAGATGCCACATTCTGCAGCATCTGATCAGGGTCTTGACTGTTTGCCAATTACCTTTTTACGGGTCTCCCCGACTACAATGGGATATAAGTACAGAGATCAGTCAAATAGTTTTGCTGATAACAGACACAATGACAATATCATAGCTGCAGATATGGCACTTTTTTTTTTCAGCCCAAAATACTGACAGTTTTCTTATTTCTCCACTAACGATATGTTGTGGGTACTCATTAGAAGAACCTCAGTGAGGCATTCTAATGAGTGCCCACAACATCTTTTCATGAAAAATAAGATAAATATTACATGGATACCCCTCTTATCTGGAGCTATGACTATCCATGGATTAATGGAAAAGATAAATAGTGGGACACCTTAATTCATTACCTTCAGGAATTTCAACTCAGTAGAGTTTACTACCTGTACAAAACTTCTGGACTGAGTGGCAAACAGTGTAGAACCTGATCAGACACCACATTCTGAAGCACCATATCTGTGTCCTCAGTATCTGTGTCTACACTGTTTGCATAGGCCAATCTGTCCCAACACCTAGGAAAACTAGTCCCCGACACTCCCTGCATCTACACCCCCCAACCGCCCCCACCCCCCCACCAACTACAAACACATCAATGTGATATAAATTTGCACTTCAGTGGCATCTCAATTACATAAATCAGAGGCTTGATGGAGGACAACTCAACAAACATTTCTGTGAAGTTTCATATTAATCCCCCATATGGCTTCTGAGGAGAAGATTTGTTGGTATTCTTTCATAAATTTAATGTTTTGATTGCCACTGCAACCAACCAAATTGGACAAAAACATGTGTAAGTTAGGTTACTATTCAAGGAACATTTCAGTAAATGTTTTGACAAAATGTCTGTCAGAAGGCCTACTTTCACTGCTCCCATTGTAAGTTTAGGGAAACGTTAAGTTGTCATAGCAATGAAAGCACAAGAGCAACGGCTATGAAAACACTATTTCTGTGGAGCCAAATACATGTACAGTACGGCTCAGGTAAAAGAACCAATTTTTTTTTTCATTTCGCGGACCAATTTTACAATCCGCGATTTTCCACCGAGTGGTTTGGAGTAAACCATTCCGAGTGAAAAAAAATTTACTCGAAGTTATGCGCTCGATATTCCGAGGACATTCAGCGGACCTCAGTGTACCCATGATATTCGGAGTGTTTGCGAGTATTTGCGAGTGGCGACAGATTGTTCTGTACAGGTAAGTTTGACCATTCAGATCATTCTCTCACACAACGATAATCATACAAAAATTGTTACAACTGCGATTATAATACTTACCCTCGTTAACTAGTGCTGGCGGCAGCAGGATCAGACTGCAGTATCCACTTACATAAAATGCTTCCGACAACCAACCCTGCGACTAATTTTTTTTTATGTTTCAGCTGCGGAGTATCAAAGGGTATGGCCGAACAACAGCTGGTAGTCCCAATGCGCAAGGCCGGCGACGTGTTTGGCCCAAAGCCTCGGATGATTTCTAATCGCCCAGTTTTAGTTTTGGATTAAGGGTGGTGGTCACCTGAATCTTCCTACATTCATTTTCATGTGACAAGCACTTTTATCCAGGCTGGCCCATTTTTCCCGTGTCACTTTGCACGTGCTGCGGCTGCCAAGAAAATAGTTTGAACCCCTGAAGCACTGCTGAAAATTCTAGAGGAGATGTCGATCTAACTGTTTTAGTATTTTACAGTGAAAATAAGGCTGAACATTTCATGTGAATCGTCTGTCTAGCAGACGATTCACATGTTACGCCACGCTTAATTTACACAGGAAAATAAGAAAAAGAAAATGAAAATGCCGTCTGCTGAATATGCTAAGCGGTTCGAGGGTTAAAGTAGGGATACATTTCATTTGACAAGGGAGACAGAAACGAACACGCTGGAATGTATCTACACTGCTCGGATCGAGGCCTGGACGGTTGATGACTGGACCAGGATTAGGACTGTCCATTCAAATCACCACTTAATGATGACGGTGACTTGATGTCTTATGTCACTTTCAACAATAACAAAAAATAAAATAAAAGAAATTCTTTAAGTCATATTGAGATGATAGAACGCGGCGGCGTCTGGTCAGGGTATTCACTGTTTGCAAAACAGTTTAGCCGTTTTTCTCTAGGAATATCTAAATCTCATAGCCGGATGTACCTAAAATGGACGAGCCAGAATCTTACAAGTTTTGCGAACTCTCTCTCTCTCTCTCTCTCTCTCTCTCTGGAAAGCTCTTTCTTTTGCTTTCTTTTACCCTCTTGCAAATATGACATGTCTCCTTTCGAGGTAGAAGTTGTTTGCACTGACTTTATTGGAAAAATGATATCGCACCGGCGGGAATCGAACGCGATTCGATCCCCACTTATCATGAAACACATGTATTTGCTACGGTCATTCGCTCCTTCCACTGCTTCAAGATTGGCAGTTTCAAGTTTCTGGCGGAATGGGGTTCAGTGTACTGGTTAACCGCTTATTGTATAAGCATGCCCCCTCTTTACTGGCGCGATTCATAAAAAATGCTGTTCACAATCCCATTTCGCATAGTCCATACTCGTAAAGCAATTGCAGTTAACTCCCTTCTGATAGTCAGTTGCAGTTAGCTCCCTTAAAAGAGTAAAAACCTGCGGTGTGAAGACATTATCCCGCATTTATCAGAGTACAAATGATTATTATGTTATATTATTCTCTTACAGTATATACATTAATAACATTATCTTTATTATAGAGCAATCTTCAAAACTTTTGTTTCCATTTAAAGTGTTCTGTTTTTGAGTCTTCAACATGCGATATGCAAAACCAAGGCCGTAATTTATTAAACGACTAAAAGAGACGCATGTATAAACCTAGCATTGGCGGGAAATAATCTTCAAATAATATTTTCATATGCCCTCGCGGACATTCTAGGCAGAGTCTTCCTGTATGCCCTCGCGGACATTCTAGGCAGAGTCTTCCTGGTTATAAACCAATCTTAAGTTATAACACTTGGTGCTCGCGGGTATCGAATTACCACTATCTGGGCTAATTCAGCAGACGACAAAAAAAAAAAAAAAAAAAAAAAAAAAATCTTTTTTTTTTTTTATTACCAAGAAAAAAGGGTTTGACAGTCATGCAATGGAGACAATTTGCATTAAATGCAAATCCTGTTTCCTTGGAAGAATGAGAAAAATGTTTCAAAATGTCGTCAGTTGAAAATTTTACCCAGAGTGTTAGGCGTTATGGTTTGCACAAACAAATCGCGCATTGATCTGTACATGGCTAAAACTTACAATAAAACTTGTACGAAGAGACGGATCAGCCCACACACTCTGAGCCTGCACATCAGTAGTCTGATCTGAGCCTTCGCTAATCGTATGTACCTTCTACAATCTCTGGGTTTAACAAAACGTCTTGTGCGACGAGCGAAGACTCGTGTCAACCTGCCAACCGCACATTCTGATCTCAGATTCTGATAAAAGCATTCACTGATCGTATTTACCTCCGATAGCCGGGCTATCCAAAGCGGGATGGAAACTATTTTAGTGGTTTCTGTAATATTTCTTTTCTTTCTTTCTTTTTTTTTTTTTTTTTTTTTTTTGTCCGCTCTGTAACTTGAAAACTATTTGAGATATTTTCTTGAAACGTTATTAGTTTATTAACAGAGTCATGGCACTTGCTTGATTTAAGTGCAGTGGCGGGGCATGGTGAAATGTCTGCAGCCCTTTTATTAGATATTTATCAGTATGAAATATTGGGAAATTGTGCCTCGATGGTGTAGTGTGAAGCTTCTCGTCTTGTCACCCAGGGGTCATAAGTTCGATCCCAGGTTTCTCAAGCCTTTCATATTGGACTTTAAACCAAGGTCCACATCTCCGTATGACCTAGCTGTTAGTAGGACGTAATAAACTCACTCACTCGTTTGAATTGTCATTAGCCTCGTGTGCGTAAAGTGTGTTTTTGTGTGACAGACACTCTTTTCACATGTGCTGTCTTGTTGATTAATGCCTCTTTGATAGCAGAAGCGCCCCTTTAAGTAAATTCATAGTGACACGTGCGGTTGCTGCACGCGAGTGAGAATTTCCCGGTCTTTTTCCACAGTACGTCATTTATATTGAGCGCGTGCGGTTGTTGTATGGGAAAAGGTCGTTACAGGAATACCAAATGTAAATACGTAATTCGTCGATTGGGGGAAGATGTTTGATTCTCTTTGTGATTTTTGTGTGTTTGTTTTGTTTTCTACGGCACATTAAATAAAAATGACCATGCCGGACCCACTTGTGTGACCGGACTAGACTAAGCCAAAGAATCCGGTAAATTTTCATATGGACCTTTGTTGAGGCCCATGTTACGTGCTCGAACAATGAAGGGGGCTACCGGGGTTATCTTTGAACCTAGGGAGCACCCAAATATATTCAGGGAACAAGGCAGCATTGGTTGAAACAAGGGAATGAACCTAATTTTGGGGTATCGGAATGCGGAAATTTGGAAAACACTTTTGGGACAATAAGACCTTTGGGATCAGTGCACACTCAGATCAACCTGCGCATCCGCATGAGCGTGGACGATATAACCTTCACACAGACTGTACTATATGATGGAAAAATAAAGATACAAATAAATAAAAATATTTTTATTAAAGAAATATCTAAATAACTTTATTAAATAAATAAATAAATATATAAAAATCGGACAGGTATTTAGTCAAATTATTCCGAGGAATTTCGCATCGCTTCGCGAGAAATATTGCCTACGGGGTATAATATTACCATTCCGAGTAACTTCGCATAACTTCGCATAACGCATACATTCGGCGGACTTGCGAGTGGTGTCCGCCGAATATAACGTTTACTCGGTTTGATTCCGAGTGTTTTTGGCAAGTTCGCGAAACGCCGATATTCGGAATAAAGAGTTTTTTGGTTCTTTTACCTGAGCTGTACTGTACATGTATTATGAATATTTCTGTAAAGTATCAAGGTCATGCAGTAAAAGAAAAATATTTATCTGACAACCCCTCTTATATAAACTTATGAAGGTATAATATGCCTTCAAAAGGGTATATTGTATCTTTATTAACCCTTGCCATGCTGAATAAATTAAGATGACAAACCCACTTCTAATTTTCAGCCAATCAGATAACTTGATCCAGATTGTTGACATAAATTCATATACTGAATGGCAAACAGCGCAGATCCAGATCAGTTGGCTTCTTTAGAAGCCAACTGATCTGGATCCACACTGTTTGGAAAAGCAGGGTATATCCGGGTTCAGCAGGACAAGGGTTAAACAGAAACCTCAGAGGGGTAAAATGTGGCATCAGAACAGGTCTAAATGGTTTGTCTCTCATCCAATAGTTTTTAGACACTCAAGAAGTAGCATAGATTTTAATGGTAAGGCGTAAAAGAACCATTTTTGTCGAGAAACTCCTAAAAGGGCAATTGGCAAACAGTGCAGACACAGATCAGATGCCATATAATGATGATGATATAAGTCTTCACTACTTGCATTAAATACAGGACTTTCTAACATAGTAATAATAAAAACTAACCAGACACCTTGGTATTGGAAATAGACTGATCCAATAGTTGTGGTAGAAGAGTTCACTAGATGTAAATGTGTTAAAGTCCCAATATTTAGGGTAAATACAGTAATTCAAGAAGCAGTGTTCTTGAAAGGTATAATATTTCTACATAAATACAATCTTCAAAAAAGGTACAATATTCCTTCGTTAGCAGAATCTTCAAAATAGTATAATATTCCTTCATTAACCCTAGTCTTGCTGAACCCCGATATATCCTGCCTTTGCAAACAGTGCAGATCCAGATCAGTTGGCTTCTTTAGAAGCCAACTGATCTGGATCTACACTGTTTGTTATTAAGTATGTAAATTTATATCAACAATCTGGATCAAGTAATCTGATTGGCTGAAAATTAGAAATGTTTGTGGTATCTTAATTCATTCAGCAGGACAAGGGTTAAGTAGTCTTCAAAAAAGCACATTATTTCTTCAAAAGTAGAAACTTAAACAAGGTATTAATATTCCTTCATTAAGTAGAATCTTTAAAAGGACACAGTATTCCTTTAAGACTTTATCTATTTCATAAGCAGAATCTTCAAAAGGATAAGTAGAATCTTCAAAAGGGTACAATAATCTTTCATTTAGTAGAATTCTCAAAGGGTACAACATTTCTTTACTAACTAGAATCTTCAAAAGGGTTAAGCAGTATCTTCCTTTACGAACAGGATCTTCAAAATTAATACATCACAAATCACCGTGCCATCTCATATATAATACTTCTTTGAAGACTTGAAATTTCTTTCACAAGCTGCTCCTTTTTCAGTTTCATGCGTCTATTCTGAAACCACACCGTAATCTGCGCGTCGCCTAGATTGAGTCTTTTACAAAGCTCTTGTTTCTTTTCATAAGTGACATAGGGTGAGATTGAAAACTCCCTCTCAAGTTGACTGAGCTGGTAAAATGTGTACAGCGTTCTCTTCCGGGGTCCTGAAAGTACATAGCAGATTCCACATCAATCCACAATTTGGATCATGTCTGTCGTTGTGGTCTGAGCTGCAAATATCCAGAATTGTTTCATTTTCTTTAACCTTTTCCGTGCCTCAACTCTACGAAATCTGCAGCTTATTTCAGAAATATTGTTCTGTTGTTGTAGTTTAATTTTCCTCATGTAAGTTCACAAACTAATAGAGAAAAAAAAAAGTAAGCAAGTTTTGGTCAAAGTTCCAAAAATTTGATTTTGACGTTTCAATGTTTTACATCCCATCAAAAGTATCTCAGTTATGACTATCCCATCACAGCCTCATTAAATGCCTGAAAAATCAATGACTTTTCACTCATTTCAACTTGACTAAACATGGACAAAAATATGAGTATCCTATCCCAGCTTCATTAAATGCATGAAAAATTCATGACTTTTCACTCAATTCAACCCAACGAAAATATGAATATCCCATCCTAGCCTCATTAAATGAATGAAAAATCAATGACTTCACTCATTTCAACTTGAACTAAACATTGACAAAATTATGAGTTTCCAATCACAGCTGCACTATATGCATGAAAAATTAATGTATTTTCATTCATTTCAACCTACACAAGACATGGACAAAAATATGATTATCCTATCCCAGCCCTATTAAATGGCTAAACATCAATGATTTTTAACTTGTTTCAACTATTTTCAATGGCTCTAAAACATGTACTAAGCATCTGGAATGGTGATTTCGAACTGCATTTGCCTGGAATAGCGAAATCAAGTACAAACACAATGTATGTGGTTTCTTTCCACCAAGGAACTGACAGTTACATAAATTTGTACATTTAGAAATGAGGAGACAAAGGAATTTTATGTTTTGCAACTCTTTATTCTTTAACTCCAATACAAAATCATGCTAATGTATAACTTAACCCTTGTCATGCTGAATAGTTTAAGATGCCACACCTACTTCCAAATGTAAGCCAATCAGATTGCTTGATCCAGGTTGTTAATATAAATTTGAATACTTAATGGCAAATAGTGCAGATCCAGATCAGTTGGCTTCTTCAGAAGCCAACTGATCTGGATCTACACTGTTTGAAAAGGCAGGGCACATCCGGGTTCAGCAGGACTAGGGTTAAGTGGCTCTGACTTCTTTGGTAACATAGAGCTCTCTTCTAGATATGGGCAGTTTGAGCTATTGATAGATAATCATCGTACTAGGTCAGCAGGCTATTTGGGGATTTTAGGGCTGACTATTGCAATGGGTATTGCGATACTATTACTACTGCCAAAAGCACTATTGCAGGTTCCTATTGCATGCAATACTAGCGGGAACATTATTTGCTTAAAAAAGAGCGAAGATTTCCATAAAACTTTGGCTTTGATGACGTCCAGTGTTGAAATTCCATTTGAAGCCACACTATCGCTGATATATTTGATGAACTGAGCACATTTTGACACCAAAAGTGTTGTACTTGTATATTTTATAGTTCTGGTACATTCCTCCTTATGGTTATAACATGCAGATATGCTCTACTTATAGACCTATGATTTCTGTTTATACATCTAATATTTCTATAGAACTTTTGAAAGTATAGCGAGAGAAAACACTACTGCCGATACTATTACTATTGTCACTGAACTATCACCATCGTAATGTTGCAAAGGTCACTAATGTGATGCATCAACAGTTCGATACATTGTTACATCCCTAGATAACTTATGGATGTCTTTTCTATCTTCTATAAAATGATGGTATGTTGAGCATACTCATTAGACTCACCTCAGTGAGATGATTCTAATGAGCACAAACAATATATATTATCTTGATAAACTAAGACAATTTCCCTAAAATATCCTTAAATATTTGTTTTCATAAGCTACTGAAAGGATTTCTGAATCAGCCACTGTAAACAAGCCATTGATGTTTGAGTCACTGGAGTTTTACTATGCATACTCTCAATATCTGGGCCCAGTTGTTTCAAATTAACAATGTCCTTAATTAACGTGTCGTTAAAACTTTGATCATCAAATATGGCATATATGATATACGCTAATATTTTTGCTGAAAAAATGTGAGTAGCTTTTGCAAATTGCATTTGCAAAAGCTACTCACTTTTTTTCAGCAAAAATACCTGCCAAAGATATTGTACTTACTAGAGCAGTTAACATTTTGACCACTAATGAGCTTGTTAAGCTAATGATGCTTTGAACAACTGGGCCCTGGATGTATTCATAGATAATGAAAATACTAAGTGGACATCCGCTGCAGGGTGGGGAACCCACATGTACTTTTGGATAATATTCTCTTAAAAATTTACGATAGCAATAGTAAATTTTCAGAATACGGTAAATGTCCTAGACTTTCGAACACTTTATTCCATACTTTTTTGGGCTAAAATTTTGCTTTTTATGCAGTTGTTTCTAAAAATACTTTGTTGAATGGCAAACTGTGTAGACCCTGATCAGACTGCTCCTTAAGGAGCAGTCTGATCTGGGTCTACACTGTTTGCATATGTCATTTTGTAAGAAACTTTGGTGTACGAAATTTTAGGACATTTACCGTAAATGTCTTATCAATCCCCTTTTGTTCAAATTAAGATCATATACACCTCCTTTTATCAATTTTAAATATCTGTTATTCTTTTCCAGAAACACCTTGATCCAATGCTTGAATTAGAACTTCAGAAAGAAATAGCTTCAGAAAGTATGCAGGTCACTTAATCAAATTTTTTAACAAAGCCTATACTAAAACTATATTCCAGTGGAAAATGGAAGTACTGCAATTCTATTGGAAAATGCCATTTCATATGAAAAATATTGGACCATTCCAGTGGGAAAAAATACAGTAGAACCTCGATAATTCAGATTTCAATAATTCAAAATTCTCAATAATTCAAAGTCATTTTGAAGTCCCAACTGATATATATGTATGCATTTTAACCCTCAATTATTCAAAGTCTCAATAATTCAAACAAAACTGTTTGGTCCCTTGGACTTTGAATTATTGAGGTTCCACTGTAATTACATTGGAGTTGCACTTGAAGACAAAGTTACACTGTACATAATTCAGTGACATTTTATTTAATTTTTAGTTTTTATTTTATATATCATATGGAATAGTCCATTTCATGGCAATACCCATATTCTCTGTAAATCTGGGTAGAAATAAGTCATGTGGACTTCCATCACAATCATCTGTTGGCGGAAAACAATGCGACTCACTAATTCTCTTTCAGTCTTTCCAGCTATGATTAACTACTGCTTACAAACTATTTTATTTCTCCATGGTAGATGGTGGAAACGCTTATCATCACTGATTGCTGTTTGCAAACAATTTGCAGCCTTTAATAATGCAGTTAGATGGAATTTTATCAATCAGGGCCCAGTTGTTCAAAGCTAACGATGTCGTTAGTTAACGATTTGTTAAAATTTACATGGAGTGATACACAAATATGCTGAAATTTTTTGCTGAAAAAATGTGAGTAGCTTTTGCAGTGCAAAAGCTACTCACATTTTTTTAGCAAAAAATATCAGAATACTGTGTATTGAATCAGCTAAAACAGTTAACGAAATGACCCTTAACGAGCTCGTTAAGCTAACGACGCTTTGAACAACTGGGCCCTGTATTCGTGTTTTATTGACAGAATTTTACCAGCAGTAGATTGGTTGATATTTTCATCAATCATTCATTTCCCAATCACGCCAAGTTTTTTGTTGTGAGATTGACAATAAATTTTTTTTCTATCACCATCTTAAATAAAAACGTTAAACTATAATACCCCACCATTATCGTGTACCCGGCAGATAACTCTGTCAAAATTTGAAGAAATTTGCCCAATAGCAATCCCCAACCAGATCATTACAATATCAATGCACATATCAAGATTGGTGATAATACATTGATATTTACACAAGTTATCATCCGCAAACGAAAAACGGACGGACAGACATATGACTGACCCACGGACGTTCTTACGAGAGGTACCTTATGAGGTTATTCCTTTGGTCTTTCTTTGATCATCTTTAACCCAACAACTACCATTTTTATCTATTTGTCAACCCCACAACACAATTTTTAACCCCACAATGACAGAATAAACAGACACCCATACAAACGCTAACCTCCCAATGTACCTGGCGTATGTACGGTCAGACACATGGACGTCCAACGTGAAACCATTATACCCCGCCACTATCATGTGGCAGGGTATAAATAAAAGCACCGCAAGCATAATACCCCGCCATAGCAATTATTTGTATTAAAGTTATTGTTGCAAAAATGTCGGGAAAGAAAATGATGCAGGGACAGATAACAATCCACAACCAGATCTTGATAATATCAATGGACAGATAACAATCCTAAAGCAGATCTTTATAATATCAATGCATATTGCAAGTTTGGTTAAAAGGCCTTGTTATTTACTCAAGTTATCCAGAAATGAGAATATGGACGTATTTGGGGCAGATAACTCTGTAAAAATTTGACGAAATTTGCCCATTAGCAATTCCAAACCAGATCTCCTGAATGTCAATGCATAAATCAAGTTATCATCCGGAAACGAAAATATGGGCGTGTCTCGGGCAGATAACTCCATAAAAATGTGACGAAATTTGCCCATTAGCAATCCAAAACCAGATCTCCTTAATGTCAATGCATATAGCAAGTTTGGTGAAAATCCCTTGTTATTTACTCAAGTTATAGTCCGGAAACGAAAATATGGGTGTGTCTCGGCCAGCTAACCGTCAAAAATTGACGAAATTTACCTATTAGCAATCCCAAACCAGATCTCCACAATATCAATGCACATACCAAGTTTGGTGAAAATTCACTGATGTTTACATAAGTTATCATCCGGAAACGAAAAACGGATGGATGGCCGGACGTACGGACGACCAACATGAAACCATAATACCCCACCACTATTATGTGGCGGGGTATAAAAACAACTAAACCAAAAATTTGTTTAATGAAATATGCGTGGAAGTTACAGATTTGCTACCTAACCTATTGTCCTATTATGTTGAATACACTTGTGAAGTTTCAGGCCTATGGTAAATGTCCTAAAATTTCATGTACCAAAGTTTCTGATAAAATGGCTATGCAAACAGTGCAGACCAAGATCAGACTGCTTCTTCAGAAGCAGTCTGATCAGGCTCTAAACTGTTTGCCATTCCATTAAATGTTTTAAGAAACAACTGCCTAAAAAGAAAAATTTAAGCTAAAAAAAATATGGAACAGTGTTTAAAATTTTAGGACATTGACTGTATATATCAAGAAATCATATACAAATCAAGGAAGACTTGTCAAACTCCTGTGTATCACATCAACATCAGGAGCGACGTTCACAGGCGACGTGCTCGCCTTTTTTCTGCAGACATAGCTCTATTCATACAGGAAAGCGATGTTGACATCGCCTTGATTTTTCAGTGTATATTGCCTATCCTGACCAATTAATTCACCAAAAATACAGACGCAGGTGTCATGATCTTTCATCCCTTGAGGCTAGGATTATCGGCAGACAGGTTCACCCGTTATTTATTTGACACTTCCAAGCAAAATCACACTGTTTGTTTGCAGACAATCTGACCTAGATCACAAATCCATTATATTATGTGTCTTTTGAAAGACGACATGCGATGACAAAAAGCAAAATAGTACTTTATCGCTTATGCAAGATAGTCTGCCGTGCATTCTGCGCATTAAAATAAATATTCTGTTGTCCAAAAGCAGTTTCTAAGCCCGCAAAATGTCTCCAGTAAACCTTGTGTAGATCCTCACAGGACTGCTTAGATGCGCATCGGGAGACAGTACGCAATTCTGGGATGTTCAAGTTTCCAGTACAAGTTAAAAAGTTACGTTTTCGTTTGCTCCCACATGAAGAAACCGCGTGCTCATAATGGTGATGTCACGTGAACTCGTGGCGGAAAACCACTTTGTGAGAAAAATGAACTTATTACCATGTAAAATTACAGAGAATTTTCTTGTCAGAAATACATTCAAAACATACACATACATGTATTTTAGGGCAGTGGAGGAGGGGTGCCACTGTGAGGATAAGTTCAGTATTTCTTTAGAAATGCCCCTGAATCATTTGCCAAAGAAACTACAAAATAAATACTTGCTCTACATGCTAAAAGTAACATGCAAGTATTGTTACCACTGAAATAAAAAGCTAAAATAATAATAATAAAATAGAATGCTAAACTCTTAATAATAAATTTAAAGTTTGGCAGTGTTCACTGCGCAAGTTAAGTAAGCTCCGACTGTCATGTCTCCCTGATCATGGAACATGTCTCCCTAATTTCCCATGAGGGAGACGTGATGTCTCCCTATTTTTCTTGGCCAGCTTCATGCCAGATCACCATGACAATATACACATTAGTAAAGTTTCAAGCTTATTATATACCTGTAAAGGTTTAGGAGTTTGGGATTGGAAAAGAAATTTGGCATGGGCTAATCTGATACAGGCAGGGAAAGCTGTCATTCTTGTAATGATGATGATGAATTGGTGTTATTTATCCATTTCAACATTATCAAAGTCACACAGTTAAAGCACATAATATTTTTCTTATTTCTCCATGAAAACATGTTGTGGATACTCATTAGAAGAGTCTTGGTGAGGCACATCTAATGAGTACCCACAAAATGTTTTCGTGCAGAAATAAGAAATTATCAGATTGTACATGTAAATGGCAAACAGTGGACTGTAAATGGCAAATAGCGGACTGTACATGGCTAATTGTGGACTGTAAATGGCAAACAGTAGGATGTAAATGGCAAATAGTGGACTGTAAATGGCAAACTGTAGACTGTAACTGGCAAACAGCCTACTGTAAATGGCAAATAATGGACTATAAATGGCAAAGAAATTCTGAAAAACAGTGGACTGAAAATGGCAATGAGCAGACTGTAAATGGCAAATACCGTATACAGGCATGCACGTACTACCCACCATTGTATAAAACCCGCACCCTATTTGTAAGGTCAAATCCCTGAGAAAAAAGTCATTTTGGATGTAAAACCCGCATCAAGAAAATGCTAAAACAGTTGGGATCTTGAACAGAGAAAGGGCCATCAAATTTACAATTTTTTTTTCTTTCTTTTTTTTTTTTTTACGTTTGAATACAAAAAAAAGTGCATCTATCATTTTCAATATTAATAGCCTATCAGTCCAGAATTTCTTTTTCTGTATTGTTCGATATTTAATTCTTTCAAAAGCTCAAAACAATAAATTGTGATTTAATTTCATTATTAAATCGGCTAACATGTTCATTATTTCCATTTACGTAAATATCCTTAATGATGTTTACTGTCACATCTGACTCACGCGGCTGATCGTCGGCATCTTTGATCCCTTCTATTTTCCTTCTAAGAGAGATACCTGCTACAGACTTATGCACTCAATACCATAATTAATCATGCCCTTGTTGCTGCTGGTCTCCCACGTTATATACCGGTAAGTAGCTTTACTACTATGTATACGGAACACAACCACCCATGTTACAAATAAAAATGGCTGACTGAATCAAAACAATTAAATGAATGAATGATTAACGGGCCAGTTAACGGAATTCCCAGCAGGCTTCAGAGAGACACTTTGCATAATTAACATACCAGTAGGTACAAACATGAATATGCATACCGTACAGGACTTATTTTGCTCTCGAATCCCTTGCGTGGCATAATAATGGGAAAATGTCACAATACTCATTGAATTTCATGGAATAAAAAATCTCTGAAATTATTGTTCGGAAGCATTAACCGCATCCCTTTGTCATGCTGAAGATATGGAGTGAAAAAAGTGCGGGTAGTACATGCCTGTATATGGTAGCATACTGTAAATAGCAAAACATGGAGTGTAAATGGCAAATAGTGGACTGTAAATGGCTTATTCTTTTTGTCTTTATGCATTGTGAGCCTATGGGACATAATGGAATCTTGTTAGCAAGATATCTCAAAGTGTTTAAGCAAATATATTTTTGCACAGTTTATTTCTATGCAAAGTGTGCTGAAAGTACAAAAAAGCAATATGTACAGTTCCTCCAACTTCTTTGAAGTTGGGGGCTTAAAAACTTCAGGAACCCTTTTGAAAATTTTGTGGGTTCCAGCTGCCCCAAAGCTGAATCCTATGTTTGTAAATGGAAAATATTGCTTTACCCACAATGAGCTCTAATAAGAACAGTGAGTGCAATAAGACTCCAGATAAGGCATTTTTTCAACCAAAAAGTATTAATGTTATTCTTATGTTTGTATGAAAACATATGTTGTGGGTATTCATTAGAAGCGCCTCAGTGAAGCACTTCTTATAAGTAACTACAACAGGATATTATTTAGACTGTGAGCCACAATGTCAGGAAACATAGCATGATATGTGCACCCAGGTTTTAACCCTTATCCTGCTGAATGCAGATATACCCAGCCTTCGAAAACAATGTAGATCCAGATCAGTTGGCTTCTTCAGATCTGCACTGTTTGTCATTCAGAATGTGAACTTGTATCAATAACCTGGATCAAGTAGTCTGACTGACTGATAATTAGAAGTGGGCGTGGCATCTTAATTTATTCAGCATGACAAGGGTTCAGCAATTTGCATTTTGGGCTATTTTTAACTAACCATTTCCATAGCTCCAGATAAGAGGGGTATCAACATATTCTTTTTCTTATTTCTGCTTTTCTCACTTAGGCGCTTATAAAGAGTACCAACAATATATGCTTTGGAGCAGAAATAAGTCTTTTGTTTGCGTTGAGGTTTTACGGCCCAGTCAACCCAATGGGGTCATGTCAAGCGCGGTCAATTTACCTAACCACACGTTTACTGGGCAGGCTTAGTCCTCTAAGTGGTTAACCAGTATTGTGCACATTCTTTCACCAGAAACTGACAACTGCCCTTCTTGAATCAGTGGAAGGGAGAGAATGAGCATAGAAAATATTTCATGATCAATCTCCACGAAAGAATGTTGCTGACCTCGGCGGGGGTTGAACCCGCGACCTCCTGGTCTCCAGTCGGACAGCGCATCCAACTGAGCCACCGAGGCCAGCTCCAGCAGAAATAAGTCACTTCTCAGATGAAAGATGCACCTTATTTGGAGCTATGCATTTCTCATTAATTTGGGTATCAGAATTTTTCTTTTGGGTAACCCATTTTGTTAATGGGTGCAAGAGTAACTGATTTAGCAGATATTTTTCTGAATTTTTACTGAATAAATAGCGAATTTTGCTGTGTATTACTCACACCTGCGTATTATACGCACCCGATTTTTGCACGAGGTTTTTTGGGAAAAAAAGATGTTCCTATGAAGATTTTCGTTTATTATTAACCCTTCTCTTGCTGAACACGACATGTCCTGTCTTAGCAAACAGTGTAGATCCAGATTCTGAAGAAGCCAACTGATCTGGATCTGCACTGTTTGTCATTAAATATGTGAATTTCTACCAAAACCCCGGATCAAGGAATCTTATTGGCTGGAAATTAGGTCAGCATGACAAGGGTTGACAAAGTTCCCAAGTACAAAAACACGTCATATTTCACTAGGATCAAAAGGGAAATGGCCAAAAAAGCAGCTTATCTAAGGCATTGAGTGAGTCCAACAAAGACTCAGCCTGCACATCCACAAAGTCTGATCAGAGTCTGTGTTGTCCACATGAAAAAACTTTTCATCCTTGGCTAGCCAATTTATGCTTCCAATGAAAATTCTGATCAGCTTGCAAAAACGCCCGGCCGATCTGCATTTTCACTGAGCGTATATTTCCGAAAATACATCTTGGCACATTATGGCTTACTGTGTTTTTGCGCGAATGATACATTCTGCGTTTTTTCTTGAAAATTGGCTGCTCTCTTCTGCACGCCGGATGCAATCAAGTCAAAACTGTCTATAAACAAATACTACAAACCTGTCTAAACATGAAAAAATTTGAGTTGGAGTTTTACCATCCAGTCAACTCTGTTAATGTAGAGCTGGTAACATGAAAAACAAGAGGCCCACGGGCCACAACTCGCTCACCTGAGTGAAACTGCCACTGCAGATATGCAGATGGCATGCAACATTTTTCCAATACTCTTATGACAAGGCAATGGCTTAAACAGTTTTTGAAATATCTTGCTTACAAGGTTAAAATGCTGAAATTTTCAAAACATCACAAGTCACCACCAATGCCTCCTACCAACTTTCGAGTCAACTGGCATTTCGGTGCAGTATAAGAAGCGAAAAAAAATTTTTCAAGATGGTGGCCATCTTGGATTTCCAATTGGAACGATTATAGCTATGTTTGATCTACAAGTCACCCTGATGCTTCCTACTAAGTTTCAAATCAACTGACTTTTAGGTTTAGGAGAAGAAGTGAAAAATAGATTTTCAAAATGGCTGTCATGGCGGCCATCTTAGATTTCCGATTGACACGATTTTAGCTATTTTTGATCTACAAGTCATCTCGATGCTTCCTAGCAAGTTTGGAGTCATTGGCCTTTCGTTCAGGAGAAGAAGCGAAAAATAGATTTTCAAGATGGCTGCCATCTTGGATTTCCAATCGGCACGATTTTAGCTATTTTTGATTTATGTCACCCCAATGCTTCCTAACCAGTTTGGAGACAATTGGCTTTTGGGTTTAGGAGAAGAAGCGAAAAATAGATTTTCAAGATGGCTGTCATGGCAGCCAGCTTGGATTTCCAACCAACACGATTTTAGCTTTATTTGATCTACAAGTCACCCTGATGCTTCTTAGCTAGTCTGGAGTCAATTGGCCTTTCAGTTCAGGAGAAGAAGCGAAAAATAGATTTTCAAGATGGCGGCCATGTCAGCCATCTTGAATTTCCAATGGGAACGATTTTAGCTATTTTTGATCTACAAGTCACCCTGATGCTTCCTACCAAGTATCGAGTCAAATGGCCCAGGGGCGTAGGAAAAGTAGGCTTTTAAAGCAATTGTTCACGCCACATGACGCACACCGCACTACCCATGATGGACAGCGGACATGGACTGACCACAATAGCTCACCAGGAGCACTTCATGCTCAGGTGAACTAAAAATCTGAGCAAATTTGGCTCAGTGGCTTCAGGGGAGAAGTCGTCTGAAATTCTCAACAATTTTCCCATACAAATGTTATGGGGCTCATACAAATGCATAGGGAAGCAAACTTGACCTTGCCGTAAAAAGGTCAAATGTCAACATATGACAATCTTTTTAGCAATTTTGGCAGATACCTGTCCCTAATGATTTGTGCACAGATTCAGCCCCAAGGCATCCACAGTTCTGGAGAAGAATATTTTTAAAAGGTTTTACCATATATGGGCATGGCGGCCATCTTGGTCAATGAACTGCGACTATTTTAGCAATCTTTCGTTGCCCCGACTTAAGAAGGCTCAATATGAAATTTGAGCAAATTTGGCTCAGTGGCTTCAGAGAAGAAGTAAGTTAAAATTCTCAACAATTTTCCTATTCAAATGTATGGGGCTCATACAAATGCATAGGGAAGCAAACTTGACCCTGCCGCAAAAAGGTCAAATGTCAACATACGAAAATTCTTTTAGCAACTTTGGTAGACCTCTCGTCCCTGATGATTTGTGCAAAGATTTAGCCCCAAGGCATTCTCGGTTCTGGAGAAGAAGATTTTTAAAGGTTTTTATCATATATGGGCATGGCGGCCATCTTGGTCAACTGAACCCGACAATTTTAGCAATCTTTTGTTTCCCCACTCTAAGGTGGCTCCATATGAAATATGAACAAAATTGGCTCAGAAGCTTCAGAGGAGAAGTCGTTTGAAATTCTCAACAATTTTCCCATTCAAATGTACAGGGCTCATACAAATGCATAGGCAAGCAAACTTGACCTTGCCATAAAAAGGTCAAACGTCAATGTACAACAATTCTTTTAGCAACTTTGGTTGACCTCCCGTCCCCGATGATTCGTGCAAAGATTCAGCCCCAAGGCATCCTCAGTTATGGAGAAGAAGATTTTTGAAGGTTTTTACCATATATGGGCATGGTGGCCATCTTGGTCGACGGACCGTGACCATTTTAGCAATCTTTCATTCCCTCACCCTAAGGAGGCTCCATATGAAATTTGAGCAAAATTGGCTCAGCAGCTTCAGAGGAGAAGTCGTTTGAAAATGTTAATGGATGGATGGACTGATGGACGGACATACGGATGGATGAAAAGTGATCACAATAGCTCATCCTGAGAATAGCTCAGGTGAGCTAACAAGGCTACTCTGTGTCAATCAAAATTGAAAAAGACAGTTAGGAGAACTCTAAAATGCTGTAAAGCCATGGTTTCTATCACAAATAAAAAGTGCTGGCCCATCTAAATTATCAACGACCCCTTTTGGAACATTCAATGTGCCACTGAACAACATACCTCCAGATAAGAAGGGGTATCGGATAATTATTTTAACTAGTGTTGGGACATCAGCTAGAAATCATAATCGATTATTGCATTGGAATCGGTTGGTACTCCGATGCGATTTTACCGATTATAATCGGCTTGCAAAGATTTTAACTTTTATGTGATTGTCATAAGTTATATAGGTGTATCCTGGGCCCAGTTGTTCAAAGCGTCGTTAGCTTAACGACGCCGTTAAGGGTCATTTCGTTAACTGTTTTAGCTGATCCAATACACAATATTCTGATATTTTTTGCTGAAAAAATGTGAGTAGCTTTTGCACTGCAAAAGCTACTCACATTCTTTCAGCAAAAAATTTCAGAATATTTGCGTAACACTCGATGTAAATTTTAACGAATCGTTAAATAACGACGTCGTTAGCTTTGAACAACTGGGCCCTGGTATACAATTACATGTTTAGGTACATGTTTGAACTCATATATTTTGTATCACTGCTAGTTTTTAATATGATGCATGTAATTGTCACTGATGTGAGCTTATATCCGTAAACATGTACTAACGAACAGATAATTTTATGTCATTATAATATCAAGGGGTCTTAGGTATCATCACAAATGGTTAGTATTGGTTACCAAGCAACAAGTAGAAACATCAGGGAGCAAGAAGTCTATGTGGAAAACACCATCGTAATATAGTCTGTGCAAGTGTCCATTATCAATATATTTAAAAAAGTAACATTGAACTACTTGCACATATTTCCATCTGATATTTTCTGCCATGATAACTTAAGTGTATTAATGCTCTATTAGGCTAGCAGTCATATTTACGCCAGGCTGGAGCCCGGCGTATCTATTTGAGGTTGTTTTTGTAAAATGTGTATGCATTCGGAGAACATCGGTTTTCTTCCAGTTTTATGGGGTTCTTAGTAGGTTATATATAACTATTCACCCCCCCACCCCCGTCCCCCCACCATTTTTTTTTTTTTTTTTTTATTATTATTATTCAAAGTCACACTTTTGCAGCAGAGAACTGTGCTATTAGTAACATAGTGAAATAAAAAATAGGAAATACTGAGTAGAATAAATGTAGCAATGTGGGTTTTGCTCATTTAAAAAAGAAATAAGCAGTTTTCCCGTAGGAACCCCAATTTGCCCATTCGACCTGAAATGAGCTCGTTGCTGTCAATATTCGTACACGTTTGAATTTATTCATTTCGTTTTTTTTCGTCGTACTACAAAGAAGAAAACAAAGATATTTTTCTTTGTTTACGATTGGAAATATGCCTTCTCAAATCGAACAGATTATAAGCTGGTTTAATAATACAGTTTAATTTGATATTCAACCATGGAAAGATTTGGGCCGAAAGAAAACGTTGTGAGTGGAGAAAAGAACGAAACACTGCTACATAGAACAGAATAGAATAGAACAGTATTTTATTTACTGCACAACAATACCCTATAAGGTTTAACGGCAAGCAAATACAAACATGACATAATACATTATACAATTATATGAAAGTAATTTTATCATCATTTGATTGAAAAAAGAGAAAAAAATGTACATACACATACATATATATATATATATATATAGCCTTGATGACATGCTTTGATATATTACATTCGCTTAAAAATAATCCAATGGATTTCAAAATAGTATCATCTGTAAATGCCATCAGTGTGATGAACTGCTCATTTTAGACTCAAATGAATGGTTATTTAGAACAGCCATGTTTTGAAACATTTTATTTCGCAGATCTTTCTAATACTAAATGCTAGGGCCCAGTCTATGTTGCAGTCAAAATTAGAGTATCGCCCCCACCAAAAAAGATTTTTATGGTTCTTTAAATAAAGTCCTAGAGCTCATACAGATAACACCTGATTAATCAATTATGGAAAGTTCAATCAATCATCGGAATCGGTTGCCTTTAATAGATAGTTAATCAATACTTGCAGATTATCGGTTCATCACTAATTTTAACCCTTGTCTTGCTGAATAAATTAAGATGCCACGCCCACTTCTAATTTCCAGCCAATCTGATTACTTGATCCAAGTTTTTGATAGAAATTCACGTATTTAATGACAAACAGTGCAGATCCAGATCAGTTGGCTTCTGAAGATGCCAACTGATCTGGATCTACACTGTTTGTCAGGACACCTGGCATGTCGTGTTTACCAAGAGAAGGGTTTATTTTCTTACTTCTCCATGAAAATGTATGTTTGGATACTCATTTTTCAATCCACGAGTATTTATATTTGTTTTATTACTCAAAGAAAACGTATGTTGTGTGTACTCATTAGAAGTGCCTCGGCGAGGGGCTTCTAATGAGTACCCACAACATGTTTTCGTGGGGAAATAAGAAAAATATTTACTTGATACCCACTCTTATCTAGACCTATGGTATACTTAATAAACAAGAGTCCCAGTCTATAGACTACTGCTGGCTTACCCAAGTAAAAAGTGTTTAGCAGTGCTTCCATAAAGGGAGATCTGGGAGTCAGACTCCCCAAAAAATATTCATGCTTGAAAGCTGGGATATCCAACTTTAAATCTTAAAGTGCCAAGCAAAATTTGTATCAGACAAAATTCTATTTTTTTTTTTTTTTTTCATAGAAAATAAGTGTTGACATTTCATGTGAATCATCTGCTTGGCTTAGCTCAGGTGAACTAAACAAAGAAATGCCGCTATGAACAATCTACTTGTAAACAGTAATTTCTATGCTCTGATTTCCCTTCATCATGTTCATGAAACATAGTATTTACCCTAAGTATTGGGACACTTTATCTACTCACCATACTTGTCCTAAAATTTGAACTAGTCCATTCTACTACCTCTTAATGTATCTAAAATATTGCTGTATGTATGGCAAATAGTGTAGACCCTGATCAGATGCCACATGGTGCAGTGTCTGATCTGGGTCTACACTGTTTGAAAATTGCCTATCTGTCCCAATACTTTGGGTTATTATGGGTACAAATTTTCTGAAAACCAAAATTACTCTTCATCAAAAGAATAACTGGACTCTCTTGACATGTTAAATTCAGTTTGTGTGTGGAGGGAAATTAAAATTAGAGCTGTTGCAGAACAGCATAACTCGTCTGCTGGGCTCATTTCGTATCTGCCAATTTTTAAAAACCACTGGAATGTGAAATACAGGTGATACAGACCTACGTTTAACATATGAAGTCTATCTTCGTCTCACATGGAACCAATATCCCAAGTTTAAACATTCATTCATCAAAAGGTGTGAATAAAGAAAATTCAGTGGACCATGAAATATAGGTCACATTGACCTACATATATTAACATATGAATATTTTTATAACATGGAACCAATATCCAAAGTGTGATGGTCATTCATCACAGCGTGTTCCAGATGGAAGGCAAAATCACTGGCCAGGAAAATATAGTCCACATAGACCTTGTATATGGGGTCAATCTTGGTGTAACATGGAGACAAAATCAGAAGAATGACATTCATCCATCTAACAGTCTTCAAGATATAAGGCAAAATCACTGGAATGTAACATACAGGTCACATTGACCTACATATGATAAGAGTTCAATCTTGGTGTCACACGGAACCAGTATCCCAAGCACAACATTTATGCATCAATTAGTCTTCAATGGAAAATCACTGGACCCTGGAATATGGGTCACCATGACTTCAACTCATAACACTGAAGTCAACGTTATAAGGCTATCCAATCTATCACTACATACACGTTCAGATGTCTGCAAAACAGAAATGCATTAGAACACATTACTAAGGTGCCCTTTATGTTGACCTCTATCCCCTCCCTGGAGCAAGAATCCTGCAGTCTGTATCCCTGGAACCAAAGAAGACCCTCTCTGGTACTCATGTTCCAAATATGACTGACAGTTAAGATTAAGTATTTGAAAAACTTGCATATAAAATTTTACTGTAATGTGACATCTTTCTACTATATTTTAACTATTAGCCCCACCTTGGGACATTAACCCTGGGGTCGGTTTCTATGGAAACAAACAAGATCTTCCCAGGCATCCATGTTCCAAATATGGAAGCTTTTTGACAAGTCACTACTGAGATACACTACAACCTCTTTATAACACGGTTCGTTGTAACACGGTTTTGGATATAACACGGTTCAAAGATGGATTCCAAAAATGTATAGATTACAGTGATTTTTTTAGGCGTGCGTCCTGCGTCCTGTACGCATAATTTCATCAGAGGACGCAAAAAATTAGCCTCGGTGAGTCCCGTGGACTCATAAAATTCTCGAATGTACGTACGTTTTGCTTCCTGAAATCTACTTTCATTTTCGGAAAAAAGCGAATGCGCAAGCGGTGTTTCAGTACAGTATTTGGTAAAAGCCAATACTGAAAGGCGTCGTATCTCTACGGTACACCGATTTTACCTATACAGTCAAATAATCAATACCAAGTTGTCCAGTACCGGAGGAAACCGTAGCGGACACTAAAGTATTGGTTTTTAGTCTGTTGAGAACTTTTATCGTAACACCGTTTGACCTTGCAATTGTCAACAGGAAACAGCGATCGTTTTTTGGTTTTTTTGTTTGTTTTTTTTGAAAGAAGAAAAAGATGCACCCTAAAAAGATAATAAAACTAGACCCCTTACAGCAAACGCTGTTCGGTCTGCCAGGCCAGCAAATCAGACTGACATGATAAGACATGACTGACACGGACAACAATGTCTGTGGCCGATGACAGCGATCTCGATAACGAAAACCTCCAGTTCCAAACTGAACCCACAAAGCAACAGACAAAAAAGTCTCTGCTTTGTATTACGGTCTAGTCAAAACAGAAAAATGTCTGTCCTTAATTATGTATCACAGGTATTTGATCATCTGTCACAAAAACTGAAGTTTTATGAAAACATTTTCATAAACCTGTAGGTGAAAACATTTTTTAACACTTCAGTTTTAATAGACAGTGGTACTATTGTTTCATATTTCTCAGGAAGTTTTCTGGAAAGAATTAAAGCAACTCGGTCACCACTATTTACTCTTATTGCACATCCAATTAAAATACTAAGAAAGTAATTATAAAACACTGTTACACAAATTTAAATGAAAAGTCTAGGACGCAACAAAATATTTCGCCGCAAGTCCTAGAGTGGATGCATAGTTTGAGTTTGGGATGCATGAATTCTGGACCTAGCGAGTCCCAGGACCCATAAAGGCAAAATTGTAAAAAAATCACTGAGATTATATTGAAAAATGACCATAAATGGTCATTTTTCAATATAATCTATACATTTTTGTTTGGTTATAACATGGTTGTTTAACTAACAAGGTTTATGCTATGAACCCAAACAACAGTGTTATAAAGAGGTCGTGATGTACATGTATAAGCATTTGAAAACTTGCATATAAAACTTTAATGCAGTGTGATATAAACCTAAACAGACAGTAACTAGTACTGGCAGGTGGACAACTAGGATGACTGCTATAGTTCTCCTTGTACTCCATACAGTCATGCGAGCTAATAATTTTATAAATCTGACTAAACTGAACATTCAAAACTGAAATTGAACATGTTAAAATGCGACACTTTTTTTCCTGTTAACTTGTTAAGTAGATGTTTTTTGTTGTTGTTTTTTTTAATGGAAAAATAAGAAAAAGAGCTAGAGCATGACAAAACCTGCAATAAGACTTATGCAACCAGTGAAGACTAAGATCAGCCTGTGAATTTGTGCAGTCTGATCAGTCTTCACTGATCGCATGTGCTTTCTACAACCTCCGGGCTATCTAAAGAGGGATAAACGAGAATCTTGCTGTACTCGGTGGATGTACAGGCTGATCTGTGTCGTTTCTGGTCACACAGGTCTTATTGTAGGGGCTCAAATATGATTACCTAGATACCACTTTTAACACATGTATGTGCTCTAAATATTCACACTTCAGACCTGACCTGTGTAGACCCAGATCAGGTGCCACATTCTGTGATGTCTGATAAGGGTCAATATTGGTTACCACTTATGCAGCAGTTTTTAGATACCTCAACAGGAAGTTTGTTTTGTTTGAGCTGAAGTTATACGGCCAAGTCATTACTGGTAAGGTCATATCAAACCGGTCAGTCAACCCTGAAAGTGCCAAACAAAATTTGTAGCAGACGGCGTTTTGAAATATTATTTTTTTTAATTTTTCAAAGAAAATAAGTCTTGATATTTCATGTGAATCGTCTGCCGTGACGATTCACATGAAATATCAAGACTTGTTTTCTTTGAAAAATTAAAAAAAATATTTCAAAATGTCGTCTGCTGCAGTTGTGATTGGCACTTTAAGGGTTAACCTTATCATACTTATCCTGGGCAGGCTTAATCCTGTAAGCAGTTAAGATGTACTAGTGCACACACTTTCATCAGTAACTAACAACTACCTTTGTAATCAAGAGGTGGGGGAGAATGACTGTAAAAATGATTCCATGATCAATCTCCATGAAAATTATGTGGCCGAGCTGAGATTCAAACTTGCCACCCCTGGATCTGTGGTCATATATGCTACCAACTGCATAATGGACACCAGCACCTCAACAGGTTGTAAAATGGACCTGTTCAAATTTTAGGCCATGTATGTTAACCTCTGTCCTGCTGAATAAATTAAGATGCCATGCCCATCTCTAATTTTCAGCCAGTCAGATTACTCAATCCAGATTGTTGATATAAATTCACATACTTAATGGCAAACAGTGCAAATCCAGATCAGTTGGCTTCTCAGAAGCCAACTGATCTGGATATACACTGTTTGTAAATGCAGGACATATCCTGGTTCAGCAGGACTAGGGTTAATAAGTTAAATAGGGTGAATATTTAGGGTAAATACAGAATAAAGTAGTGTTAGAAATTTCATAGTCGATCGCTGGTTTTGAAAAACTGACTGATCATACACTACGGTAAATGTCCTCAAATTTCTAACACTTTATTTCATAGTATTTTGAGCTAAATTTTGTTTATTATGTATATGTTTCCTAAAATACTTAGTGGAATGGCACACAGTGTAGACCCTGATCAGACCTCTCCTTGTCTGCACTGTTTGCATATGTCATTTTGTCAATCACTTTGGTGTTCGAAATTTTACGACATCTACCATAATACACTAACAGTCATAGGTCTAGATAAGAGTGGGTATCGGGTAAATATTTTTTCTAATTTCGCCATGAAAACATGAGGTTGGTACTCATTAGAAGTGCCTTGTCAATGTGCTTCTAATGAGTACCCACATGTTTTCGTACTCAATATAATTTTGGATGAAGAACATCTTCCATACCTATCTGTTTACCAAATCTAAGCTAAATGAATAGTTTGAAAACTGGCTGAGAAAATACAAGATCTTAAAAAATTTTATCTTAAAAACTTTGACACAAAACTTTAACAGAAATTTCTAAGTCTGTGACCTTGACCTCTAGGTCATTACAGGGGTGGGAATAGTGACAAATAAAATTTTGGACCAATATCTATAACCATGTCAAATATAAAGAAAATCCATGCAAAGATTTAAAAATTAAGAGCTCTTAAAAACTTTGATGCAAAACTTTAACAGAAATTTCTAAGCCTTTGATCTTGCCCTCTAGGTCATAAACAGGGGTGTGGATAGTGCTTTATAAAATTTTGGACCAACATCTGTAATCATAACAAGTATATACTAAATCCATCTGAAGATTTAGAAAATATAAGGTCTTAAAAACTTTGAAGTAAAACTTTAACATTTTTGTTAATGCCGCCGCCGTCACCAATGCCAACCCTGGAGGTAGTGCAGTAGTTCTTCCTGTAATTTCCTAAAAGTGAGCTAAAAATGAGCCAAATATACAGCTCAATATTTCATTTTTTTACACCTTGACTATTGAAATAATAAGAGCTGTTGCAGGACAGCATAGCTCACATGAATCACGCTTTGCCTCTAAAATTTCAAAGTCTGTGACCTAGGCCTTAAGATTACTGATGTAGGTTGGAATGGTACTGTGTAAATCTGATGACTAGTATCTGACAACAAGCCCAGTGTGACTAGTTACATCTATAGTTTTAGCTTTTTGAAAACGCTAACCTAAACCTCTGAAGTAAAATTTCAAAGCCTAAGCCTGTGACCTTGATCTTACAGTTAGAGAGGAGGCGGGGATGGTGGGCAGCATAAAATTTCAGAGTACTATCTAATATCAGGCTAAAGTATAAATAAGATCAGGCTCAAACTTTAGAAAACATAAGCTTTTAAAAACTTTAACCAAAAACTTTAACATATACATTTTTTCTAAGACTGTGACCTTGACCTCAAGTCATGTGGATGGAGATGCTAAAGCATTAAAGTAAAAAACCAGTATCTAACATCAGGGCAAGTATGATCTACTTCCATCTAGATGTTCAGATCATCAGATATAGCCTTTTAAAAACTTAAAGGCTCCATATTCCTCAAAAATAGACATTTTATTATCCAAGAAAGGTTTATCAAATTGATATATATGGTGTTAAAACAATCATAAAATGTGGCACCTGACAGCCTGTAAAATTTCAGATTGTCTCTCATTCTTGAAATGAAATGACCTCATTCTTAAAATAAATCTTATTTTTTATCGTATCTCTCAGTGATTTTTTTACAATTTTGCCTTTATGGGTCCTGGGACTCGCTAGGTCCAGAATTCATGCATCTCAAACTGAAACTATGCATCCAGCCTGGGACTCGTGTTGGAATATTTTGTTGCGTCCTAGATTTTTCATTTAAACTTGTGTAACAGTATTTTATAATTACTTTCTTGGTATTTCAATTGGATGTGCAATAAAAGTAAATAGTGGTGAGTGAGTTGTTTTAATTCTTTCCAGAAAACTTCCTGAGAAATATGAAAATATAATACCACTGTCTATTAAAAGTGAAGTGTTAAGATGTTTTCATCCACAGGCTTATGAAAATGTTTTCATAAATCTTCAGTTTTAGTGACAGATGATCAAATACCTGTGATATATGATTAAGGACAGACATTTTGTCTGTTTTGACTAGACCGTGATACAAAGCAGAGACATTTTTGTCTGATGCTTTGTGGGTTCAGTTTGGGACTGGGGTTTTTCGTTATCGAGATCACCATCATCGGCAGTCTCAGACTTTGTTGTCCGTGTCGGTCTGATTTGCTGACCTAGCAGACCGAACAGCGTTTGCTGTTTGGGGTCTAGTTTTATTATCTTTTTAGGGTGCATCTTTTTCTTCTTTCAAAAAAAAAAAAAAAAAAAAAAAAGAAACAAAAAACGATCGCTGTTTCCTGTTGACAATTGCAAGGTCAAACGGTGTTACGATAAAAGATCTCATCAGACTAAAAACCAATACTTTAGTATCCGCTACGTTTTCCTCCGATACTGGACAACTTGGTATTGATTATTTGACTCTATAGGTAAAATCGGTGTACCGTAGAGATACGACGCCTTTCAGTACTGGCTTTTACCAAATACTGTACTGAAACACCGCTTGCGCATTTGCTTTTTCCAAAAATGAAAGTAGACTTCAAGAAGCAAAACGTACGTACATTCGAGATTTTTTATGAGTCCACAGGACTCACCGAGGCTAATTTTTTGCATCCTCTGGCGAAATTATGCGTACAGGACGCAGGACGCATGCCTAAAAAAAATCACTGATCTCTGAAATAATGTTGCCAACATTAATTCAGATATACGATAAAAAATCATTTTATTTTTGATCCAGTTCAAGAACGAGAGACTAACTGAAATTTTACAGGCTGTCAGGTGCCACATTTTATGATTGTATTAATACCATATATCAATTTATTTAACCTTTCTTGGATAAAAAATATCTTTTTTTTTTTTATTTGGGTTTTACGGCCCTTTCAAGAGTATTCACTTATATTGAGCTGATCGTTCATCAAAGGTGGGCAAAAACCAAAGAACCCGGGGAAAAACCACCTGACCATCCATAAGCTGAACTTGGCTTTCCCAAATGTGACCCAAGCGAGGCTCAAACTACAGCGGTGAGAAACCTCATGGACTAAGAGTCAACTCTCCCATCCACTAGGCTATGAGGGCCCATAAAAAATATCTATTTTTGAGGAATATGGAGCCTTCAAATATTTAATAAAGCACATGTTGTGGGTACTCATTTGAATTGCATTGACAAGTCAATGCAATTCTATTGAGTACCCACAACACGCTGACCCCACAGTTGCTGTAGCTCTTCCCGTACTTTTGTTACAGGCAAGCTAAAAAAGCGAGAAAATATTCCAACAGAAGTTTTTATTGGTTGACTATGAAAATTCTTTCCAATCATGTCAGAAGAGGCAAAAGTGACTGATGATCGATAATAATTGATCAATGATCAATAATAATCGATCATCAGGACAGCATTGTTACAGAGCAAGCTTTTACTTACTTTGTTGACTTCCAGATTGGTCCAAGGAACTGTCTCCTGAATCAGATGGCGGGTATCCTGTTCCCCCACCAGCATCCTGACCCCAGTCTTCTGAATAACCAGTTGCCCCGCCAGTCATTTCTACCCCTGTAATTTCTAATTCTGTCTCATTCTCCTCCATGTCAGGTTCTATTTTAACATTGGGCTTATTGTCTGCATCTTCAGCTTCAGCTGTTGCTGTGTGACCAGGATCTAATACCATGCCGTTGTCTGTTGCAGCAATATTTGGCGGTTGGGACTGTGTGTGTGAAAGGTGAACTGAAGACGGTATTTCTGTTGGATGTAGAGTTACTGGAACTTCAACCAAACTCTCTACAGGGAGCCGCATTGTCATACTTGGGTCCTCCACATCACCACCTTCTTCCATTATTATCAACTGACCATTATCAGCACCTGACGGAATGTTTGGACTATCCTGTGTTGGAGTAGAAGATGCCGACCTTGCACTTTTCGACGGGAAGCGAGCAGGTGTTCTAGAAATGAATGACTGATTTCTCGGTGGACTCTGACTCCGGACAGTCTGTGGTGTAGGGTCTGGAACCAATCTGGAACTTTCATAGTCCTCTTCTCCTCTGGAGTGGGATACACCTTGAACCCGTTGACGTTTGTGAGATGGACCTGGCTGGAACCTTTCTGGAGGATGTTCCTCCTGATATAAAGATCTCACTTGGGGACCACCTCTTCTTTGTTGCTCTGGAATCACAGACAGTGCTCTTGGTAAGGCGCTTTGTCTCACAAAAATCATAAGATAGGGCGCTTTTTTCATCCAAAAAGTACTGGGCCCAGTTGTTCAAAGCATTGTTAGCTTAACAAACTCAGTGGTCAAAATGTTAACTGCTCTAGTAAGCACAGTATCTAATTCAGTTATTTTTGCAACTGCAAAAGCTACTCATTTTTTCAGCAAAAATATTAGCATATATGCCATATTTAATGATCAAAGTTTTAACGATACGTTAACTAACAACATCGTTAGTTTTGAACAACTGGGCCCTGGTATGTTTGTAATTACTCCACAGAAACATATATTGTGGATACTCAGTAGAAGAGCCTCACCGAGGCTCTCCCAATGACTACTCACAACATATGTTTACAAGGAAAAATAAGAAAAATATTATGTGGATACTCGCATTCATCTGGAGCTATGCAAAATGTACTGATACTTTTCTTAACCCTGGTTCTGCTGAACCCTGATATGCCCTGCTTTTGCAAACAGTGTAGATCCGGATCAGTTGGCTTCTTCAGAAGCCAACTGATCTGGATCTGCACTGTTTGTCGTTTAATATGTAAATTTGTATCAACAGCCTAGATCAAGCAATCTGATTGGCTGACAATTAGAAGTGGGCATGGCATCTTAATTTATTCTGCATGACAAGGGTAATTCTCCTCAAAAACATCCAGTGCAACCTCTCTATAATAGCCAACAGCTGGAACAGCCAAAACTGTCATTTTGTCTGTTGTTCGTGTTAAGGTTTTACAGCCCAGTCAGCCCAATGGGGTCATGTCGAGCACGGTCAGTTTACCTAACCACACGTTTACTGGGCAGGCTTTTGTCTGTTGTTCGTGTTTAGGTTTTACAGCCCAGTCAACCTAATGGGGTCATGTCGAGCACGGTCAGTTTACCTAACCACACGTTTACTGGGCAGGCTTAGTCCTCTAAGCGGTTTACCAGTATTGTGCACATTCTTTCGCCAGAATCTGACAAATGCCCTTCTTGAATCAGCGGAAGGGAGAGAATGACCGTAGAAAATATTTCATGATCAATCTCCACGAAAGAATGTTGCCGACCTCAGCGGGGGTCGAACCCACGACCTCCTGGTTGTCTGTTGTAGGGAGGTGGCTGTTGTAAAAAGAGTTTGTCTCAGGGTTTTTTCAGTTAATGTCAATTGATACTACCCTAACCCTAACCCTCGAACCGCAATAGCTCAAACACCGATGGCTCATTCGAACTTGTTTTTGGGATCCTACAAAATTCTTCCGATAGCTCAAGAAAATAAATATTTAGGGAAATTTTCTTATTCTATTTTATCTAATTGTATATTGCATGCACTCATTAGAATTGCCTAATTGAGGTGATTCTAATGAGTACACTCAGCATACCATTATTGTGTAGAAGATCGAAAAGATTTCCCTGAATTATTGTCATATGCTTCCAGACCTGGTGCCATGATTAACCCTCAGTGCCTGAAACTATCCATATCTTCTACAAATTTCCTCTGTCGGCCATAGCTCTTGATAAGGCACTTTTTTCAACCAAAAAAGTATCTATATTTTTCTTATTTCTGATCAAAAACATATGTTGTGGGTACTCATTAGAAGCGCCTCAGTGAGGCACTTCTAATGAGTACCCACAACATATGTTTTCGATGAGAAATAAGAAAACTTTTTACCTAATACCCACTCTTATCTAGACCTATGATGGTCCCAAAGATGTTCGAGCCATTGAAGTTTGACTGTAGCAAAGTAACTTTCCAATAATGTATATGAATGTACATGCTGCTACATACATGCATTGTTTTCTGATAAGTTATTCATAATATAAAACTATATTCAATACTTTTATTTCTATGTATAAATGCATAGATCTTTATTATATTAATACTTTTTTTTTATATTCCAGCAAATTCACTAAATATTGGGAAACTCAATTTTAAACATACAAATATGCATTGTACAGTGAAGAGAAAAAAAATCTCATCATAATATACAGTCGAACTTCGATGGCTCGAACATCTTTGGGACCAAAGAAAATTGTTCAAGATATGGGTGGTTAGAGCCACTGAGGGTTAATTATGGTGCCAAGTCAGGAACCAAATGGCGAAAATTTAGGGATTTATATTTTGATTTTCTACACAATAATTGTATGTTGAGTGTACTCATTAGAATCGCCTCAATGAGGCAATTCTAATGAGTACACACAACATACAATTTCGTGATAAAATAAGAAAATTTCCCAAAGAATTTGTTTTCATAAGCTATTGGAAGAATTTCGTAGGGACTCAAAAACGAGTTCGAATTAGCCATGGTAAACGAGCCATCAGTGTTCGAGCTATCGAGGTTTGACTGTAACTTGTAGCAGTTCTGCAACACCCCTTCATAAGGATAATATGCAGGATAATTACACATCGTGAGAATAAAGGAAGATAATTAGTGAGACTAAAAAGTGTAATAGCGGGTGAAAAAACAGATGATAGTGTTAACCCGTTAAAGTCTGGAAACCCTAAAAAGGGTAAATGACAAACAGTGCAGACCCAGATCAGATACCACTGTTTGCCAGTTTAGCCATTTTTCTCTGGAAATATCTAATTCACATATATCCTGACATACCTAAAACTGAAATTTGACTTTTCCAATATAGAGAGTGGAAAGGAAGAGGGGGAGAGGGGAAGGGTGATTTAATTATTCAGTTTAAAATGGGTTAAATATGGTACTTTCTGAGAAACAAAAAAAAAAGCCTTAAAACTCTTACTTTTAAGACAGTAGCCCAGGAACTGTGATTTTATTTCATCTCTGCCTTCAAAAAAACCTTTCCCCATGCTGGAGCCGAGGTGCGACAATGTTCCTTCATTTATACTGGCTGTGAGAATTATCGACTCTTCGCCAGTCTTATCAGACAATTGTTCTATCTGAAAAACAAAATAAGGAGATATGAGTCCAAGAAATTTTACCAAAATGTTTAATATGACATTTATTTCAGCCTCAAGGTCACTGAGTGGGCAGGGTGGTACTATATCATAGGTCTAGATAAGAGTGGGTATCAGGTAAATATTTTTCTTATTTCTCCATGAAAACATATGTTGTAAGCACCTCGCTTCTAATGAGTACTCACAACATATGTTTTCACGGAGAAATAAGAAAAAAACATCAATATTTTTGGATTGAAAAATAAAATCACCTTATCAAGAACTATAATATAAAACTTTGGGCCAGTATCCAACACCTGTCCAGGTATCTACTAAATCGTTCGAGTGATTAGGAAGACACAAATAAGTCAAACCATCAACAAACAAGTTTTTAATAAAATTTCATATTTTCCTTAGTCTGTCATAGGTCCAGATAAGAGGGGGTAACCACATCAGTGATCCACATATTTTTTTTAAATTTCTCCATAAAAACATACTTGTGGGTACTCATTAGAAGCACCCCATCAAGGCACTGCTAATGAGTTCCCACATTGTATGTTTTGTGGCGAAATCAGAAAAACATCAGTACTTTTCAGTTGAAACAAGGCCTGTCGCTAGACAATACAGCTCGCCTGAACTTGCACTTGTCTATCAGATCTTCAAAACATTGAAGCAAAACTTAACATAAAATTTCTTTAACATAAAATTTCTAAGTCCGTGACCTTGACCTCTAGTTTATGAGCAAGGGTGTGAGTAGTGCCCAATAAAATTTCTGAACAACATCTATAAACATACCAAATATAAACTAAATCCATCTAAGGATTTAGAAAAAAAGAAGGTCTTAAACACTTCAATGTAAAACTTTTACATTTTTGTTAACGTTGCTGTTGCCAACGACTGTGCCCTCGCAGGGAGTAGTGCAATAACTCTTCCTGTTCTGTCGTACAGGCAAATTAAAAAGTGCCTTATCTGGAGCCATATCTGTGGCATCTGATCACAGTTTACTTCATGTGCCATTCATCCAGCTTTTTGCAGATGCATCAACATGTTAGAAAAAAATAGGTAGGGTAGGTAAAAGTTTTTTGTTTTTTGTTTTTTACAATTTTTTTTTTTAAAGTAGGATTATACTACAATTACCAGATATATTTGGACTTAGCACAATAATTCACAAAATTCACCTAGTCTGTTTGACTGTCCTTTGATGTATCTAAAAGTACTGACAGAATGGCATACAGTGTAGACCATGATCAAACTGCTCCTATTTTGATCAGACCTACTTGACTGAATATATAGCATAAATATTTTATCCTGGTAACACTGGAGAAAACATGAAAAAAATTGCAAGGTATCACCTAAACACACACATCTTTTTATTTGGCCTGATCTGAAGTTGGGAGATGATGATAGTCTGGTGTTTTACATCCCTTTAAACACTATTTAAGTAATATTAAGACAATGGAAGGGTGATAATTCAATTCTCTGCAATGAAGTGTCATAATCATGATCTGAAATCCGCCTGTAGCGGGATTCGAATCTACGACCTTGTGATTCAAATTCAGAAGCACTAATCACTTAGCCATCCAAATAGTCTAATGAGCTCGAGTCATAACTTACCAAAAGCTGTATCTGTGACTTAATAACAGATTTCAAGATGGCTTTATAGCCAGGAATTTCTTTCAGTATATCAAAATCTACAAGATGTGACATCTTGGCCTTCCGCTACTCTCTCTGGCTGCACAACAAACTTGTCTATCCAAATACTGTTAGAATATTTTTTGTTTTCTGGCTTGTTATATGGTGGTCACAAGAAATCTGTCTGCCTATCTGAAAAAATACAATTAGAAAAAAAATTACTACAATAAATTTCATACACCAAAGTTTCTGACAAAACGACATGTATGCAAACAGTGCAGACCCAAATCAGACAGCTCAAGAATGCAAGTGTGGGTAAACAGACTGACCTAGTACTGCTGAAAATCTCAAATGCCTTTGATAAAGTGAATCCTTACAAACTCCTTTGGACACTCTATGAATACACAACTCGAGAGTCCAGGCCTGAAAATTGGCACTTGTTCGCTTGTATTTACGAGTAGATGTTCGTCAAGGGCAAGTGAAAAATTCAACCGCTTTGCCCGATAGACAAGTGCTTTTTTCTTTTTTTGGCAGTATGGGGAATATTTTTGGGAAAAATAGACTTTATGGACCGGCCTGGTGTTATATTTTTCATATTACAAATATCATTCATTCCAGTGTTTTACAGTCATCCTGGGTTTTAATTCAGCAGAAAACTTTTTCGAGTCTGGTTAGGATTAAGGTAGATGGTACAGACCTTCAACATCACCAGCCCACAGATAGTCAATATAATATTGTGCCTTGGCTTTACAGTGATCAAAGTAGTAGACAAATTATGGGGCATAAATGCCCCGGTCCTTGAGGTCCCAGAACTGCTGCACATCAGTCTGATTCAGAGAAATCTGATGGATATAAAATAAGCAAATATTGAGTTCTCACTCTGTCCACTGAATCATTTGTTTTAGCTTTGTTAAAGATTTTTTTAGCTCACCTGAGCACAAAGTTTTGCTTCATCTTCATTAAACTATACTAGAATGTTCCTCTTGATGATATCTTGGTGAAGTCTGAATATGGGTCATGTTGGATAAAAAACTAGGTCACTTGGTCAGTTCAAAACCTTGTTTGCCATCTAGAGGCCAGTTTTGTGTCACTCTTTATAAATTTTGCCAGAATGTTTCTCTTGGTGATATCCCAGTCAAGTTTGAATGTGTCATGTTGGGTCAAAAAATAGGTAAAATTTCTTTAAAACCTTGTTCACCCTCTAGAGGCCACAGTTTTGCTTTAATCTTAATGGAACTTTACAGAAAGTTTGTTCTGATGATACATGTATCTTGGACAAGTTAGAATATGGGTCATGATGGTCCAAAAAGTAGGTCACTAGGTCAGATTTGTAACTAGAGACCTTAGTTTTGCTTCAATCCTGGTAAGTTTTTATCAGAATGTTTCTCTTGATAATATCTCGGTCAAGTTTGAATATGGGTCATGTTGGGTCAAAAATTAGGTCACTATGTTGAATTTCTTTAAAATCTTGTTCACCCTCTCCAGTTTTTCTTCAATCTTCATTAACTTAACTAGAATGTTTGACTTGATGATATCTCGGTGTCACGTCCCTGTTTTATCTTGAATATATTTTACATGTACACAGTATAAAAAGAAGTTTGTATCGATTTTTATTAACCAGGTTAGATTAATGCATTTGTAACTGGAGCGCTGATTATGATGACAGTTTTACTTTTTAAGCAAGTAGGTACACTTCAGCTTTCAGGTTACGGTATTACGGTAATCACGAGATAGTTATGCTGAGGGTGTATTTGATTATTCACGTCTATATACTTGAGCGGTTACCAGAACACTATATATTCCGAGTGAACCTAGGTTTGGTGATCAATATCTTCACTGTTCTGGGATTGATTTAGAACAGTGATTGATTTTCGTCTCAAGGCTATCTTTTGAAAGGGGAGACAATTTTCTGTCGTAATTTTGCAGTTTTGTAGCGTTCCGAGAGAAAAATGTTTTTTGCTTCATAGTTTTAGCAGTTGCTGTATGAAACTTTGCACCGTTCGGACAATCGAACAGGTTATTTTAAATCTTGACTATCACGGTATTCTTGTGAATATTATTTTTAGATCTTGAATTTCACAGATTACTTGTGGACACAATGTTTCAAAACGTGCCACATTACTATAAAAGTTCCCTGGTGGAATAGAACGATACACACTACAAATTCATTTCATCGAAGACTGATCCTTGTCTTCCTTTTACTAATCTTCATGTTGTGTTGTATCTGGGGAATCTGACCATGGTAAGTCAATAATTTATTTTAATTTTATTCTTGCAATACTCTTGCTCGTCTTTACCGCAGCTAAAATTCGAGTAGGTAAATTTATTGCTTTACTACGTTGCGATTTTATGTATCATTCGTACTTACAAACCCGGCATGATAAGTAGATAGACCCTGATCAGATGTGTATACTTTGGTTATATGTGTAGACCCTGATCAGACGAATAAGCCGTGTCGGGTGTGTAAACTATAAACCGAATAGGGAGGTTAAGTTTGATCGATTCTATGGATCCTGATCAGTCTGGTGAGTCTGATAGGTTCTGTAGACCCTGATCAGAATGCAATCATTAATATTTTTATTTGAATAAGATAAATGGATATTACATATTCTCATCTGACATGTACATACCAGACATATACGCTTAAATGTAAGACACAGTTAGGCGTTATGTTGTTATGTTAACCGCACACACCGTACATATACGCGTAAAAGTACGCTACCGTTAGGCGTTATGTTGACTGCATACACATTCATTAGTTAGCGCGATTTACACAAATGACAAAGACTATATTCACCTTGAATACATATACAGAGGTCCTTTTTACTTTAATCACAAGTCTGTTTACTAGAATATTTTACGGTGAAATGGCTCAAGCAGCGAGGAGTCATGTTTGAGGCTATGACGATGGCATGTTGATATTGTACCCAATGATTACGTGGGGATGATGTGTGATCGTGTAATCATTGTGGTATAATGGCAGTTATAATTTATTTTAGCCTTTAGCGTTCTAAAGGGATTCTTACAGTGGAAGGCGCATGGGTTCTTCCTGTAAGAATGTGTAATTGTCGAGATGCCATTCCTCCGATTAATACAGATGTCAGATATATTCTGACTGTGTGTCTGCCTGTGTTAAATTTTGTTTTTTACAATATTATATGTCATTAACAGCGTCCATGTGGTTTTAGGATCTGATTTTGCTATATAACAATCAATTGCAACGGACTTGTCACATTTATAACATTTGGCGTACACACTCTGTATATCTAGTGGAAATTGATAAGGAAATATCTTGTCATGTTTGATATCGAGAGTTCTAGGACATGATACTTATTTTCAGGTCCCGTATCCGTATCTGTATCCGTATCCATATCCGTATCATGTATCTGTTTCACCACTGTTATCGTCACTATGATTGACCATCAAATGTTTTCCGGCAAGCTTTGTTCAAAGTTCTATGGGTACAAGTGTTAGTGATAACCGGAAATATCATGGAGGATACATCCGTGGACAAGTTTCAAGTTATGTAATTAATTCAAATTTATATTATATTTAATTATGGAAATATAATTAAATAGTTTCAGATTATGAAGTTTAACAGTACCTATGGATTATGGAAGCTTCGGAATATAGAAATTGGAACATGGAAATTTGAACTTTTAATTATAGTTTTTTTTTTTGAACTTTTTAAATACATGCTTGTTTTTATTTTACAAAGTGTTGTGTTTATCCTCTAATTGCTTGTGATTGCGTCTAGTCCATCATCACCGTGCCCAACGCTCGTCCGATCACATGACACTCGGTCAAATTAAAAAAAATGGGTCATGTCAAAAACTAGGTCATTAGGTCAAATTTCTTTAAATCCTTATTCACCCTCTAAAGCCCAGTTTTGCTTTATCTTCAGAGAACCAGAATGTTTGTCCTGGTGATATCTTGGTACCGTTAGTACAAGTTAGAATGTGGGTTATATTGGGGCAAAAACTAGGTCATTAGGCCAGGTTTTTATAAAACCTTGTTCACCTCTAGAGGCCAGTTTGCTTCAGTCTTCATGAATCTTTACCAGAATGTTTTAATGACATATTGGTCAAGTTTGAATATGGATCATGTTGGGTAAAAAACTAGGTCACTAGGTCAGATTTCTACAAAATCTTTTTCCTCCTCTGGAGGTCACACTCTTTCTTCAATCTTCATGAAACTTTACCAGAATGTTTGCCTTAATGATTGATATCTTTTTAAATAATAATTATCATGAATCTTGTGCAAAATGTTTGTCTTGATGATTTCTAGGTCAAGTTCAAAGTGGATCAATTAGAGTGAAAAACTAGGTCATTGGGCCAAATCAAATAAAAAACCTTGTTAACATGCTAGAAGTCTCAATTTTGAAGCAATTATCAAGAATCTTGCTCAAAATAATTGTCTTGATTTCTAGGTCTACTTCGAAACTGAGCCATTTGGGGTCAAAAACTAGGTCACAGGATTAAATCAAAGGAAAACATTGCTAACACTTTAGAGGTCACATTTTCGAAGTGATCATCATCATTTGTTTGTGTTGAGGTTTTACGGCCCAGTCAACCCAATGGGGTCATGTCGAGCACGGTCAGTTTACCTAACACACGTTTACTGGGTAGGGTTAGTCCTCTAAACGGTTAACCAGTATTGTGCACATTCTTTTACCAGAAACTGACAACTGGCCTTCTTGAATCAGTGGAAGGGAGAAAATGACCGTAGAAAATATTTCATGATCAATCTCCACAAAAGAATGTTGCCGACCCCAGCGGGGGTTGAACCTCCTGGTCTCCAGTTGGACGGCGCATCCAACTGAGCCATCGAGGCCGGCTAGTGACCATCATGAATCTTGCTCAAAATGATGTCTTGCTGATTACTAGGTCAGATTCAAAACTGGGTCACTTGGGGTAAAAAACTAGGTCACCAAGCTAAATAAAAGAAAAAACTTTAACACACTAAAGTCACATTTTTGAAGTGATCATCATAAATTTTGCTTGTTTGTCTTGATGATTTCTAGGTCAGGTTTGAAAACGGGTCACTTGGGGTCCCCCAAAACTAGGTCACCTGGCCAAATCAAGGATAAACCTTATTTCATTAACACTCTAGAGGACTCATTTTTTTTATATCATGAATCATGCTCAAATGTTTATCTTGTTGAAGTCTAGGTGATGTTCAAATATGGGTCACTTGGGGTCAAAACTTAGGTCACTAGCCATCAGAGGAAAACTTTTTTTGTTAGCACCCTAGCAGTCACATATTTGAAGTTAACATCATGAATCTTGCTAAAAATGTTTGTCTTGATGTTTTTAGGCTGACTTAGAAAACTGGGTCTTGGGGTCAAAAACTAAGTCACCGGGCCAAATCAACGTTAGGAAAACCTTGTTCATGCATCAGAGGCCACATTTTTGGATAGATCATCATGAATTTTGCTCAAAAATTTTGTCTTGATGATTTCTAGGTAAAGCTCAAAACTTAGTCACTTGGGGTCAAAAATTACCGGTAGGTAACCAGACCAAATTAAATGAAAACCTTGTTAACACTCTAAAGGTCACATTTTTGAAGTGCTCATCATGAATCTAGCTCAAAATATGTCTTGATGATTTCTAAGTCAAGTAAGGAGCTGGGTCACTTATGATCTACATGTATATTTCATTGTTTAGTGACTTTCTCAGTTTTTGCATTTAAGTCAGTTTCTCAGTACTTATTGGTCCTACAGCAGTGATACTTGGCACTAGCGTACATTTTAGCATGGCCTCTTGAATACATCCATCTATATTTGACCTTGATCTAAATTTCATGGTCCACTGACTTTGTTATGTTTTTGTGTCTAAGTCAGTTTTTCAGTAACTACTGGTCCAACAGCCAACGACACTTAGCACATGCATACATCTTAGCCTCTTAAGTGCAGTCACTTGGCCTCTTGAGTGCATTCATCCATATTTAACCTTAACCTATATTTCAGTGTCTATTAGGCATGCTTCATTGTCTTCCTTAGTAATATAATCACCATGAATATCGGTCAGAATGTTAGCCTTGCTCATTTCTAGGACAGGTTCTGTAAGTGCTATAATATTCAAGTGAGTGATACAGTGCCATCATGGCCCTCTTTTTCAGTACAGCTGTCAAAGAGAGCATCCTTTTGTTGAAGCCAACTTTTTGTCTAGTCAGATTAACATGCTTGTCTTCTGCGCTATCTTTTTGAAGCCAACTTAAGTTAACTTGTCAAATTAATAAGATTATGTTTTCTTTGTCTAGTCAGATTAACATGCTTGTCTTCTGAGCTACCTTTTTGAAGCCAACTTTAAGTTAACTTGTCAACTTAACAAGATTATGTTTTCTTTGTCTAGTCAGATTAGCATGCGTGTCTTCTAGTCTTTAGTTAAAGGCTCTATATTCCTCAAAAATACATGTACACATTTTATTATCCAAGAATTTGTTTGCGTTGAGGTTTTACGGCCCAGTCAACCCAATGGGGTCATGTCGAGCTCGGTCAGTTTACCTAACCACATATTTACTGGGCAGGCTTAGTCCTCTAAGCGGTTAACCAGTATTGTGCACATTCTTTCGCCAGAAACTGACAACTGCCCTTCTTGAATCAGCGGAAGGGAGAGAATGACCGTAGAAAACATTTCATGATCAATCTCCACGAAAGAATGTTGCCGACCTCGGCGGGGGTTGAACCCGCGACCTCCTGGTCTCCAGTCGGACGGCGCATCCAACTGAACCACCGGGGCCGGCATTATTATCCAAGAAAGGTTTTATAAATTGACATATGATATTAATACAATCATAAAGTGTGGCATCTGACAGCCTGTAAAATATCAGTTAGTCTCTCTTTCTTGAACTGTATCAAAAATGAAATGATTTTTTATCGTATCTGTGAATTGATGTTGCCAACAGGTCAAGTGACCCCCACAGAAAATATCAAGCCCTGCAGAAGATAGGTGGTATACTGTCTACACAACAAATAACAATGGCACTGATCAGACTGCACACAGTGCTCCAGCTAGGATTTCAGGGCAGAGCTGTGCCAAATAAGGCATGTGGTCATACAAAAATGAGGCACCATGTTTCATGTGATGTGCTTAGTTGTATCAACTATGGGTAAAATTTTCAGTAGACAACATACTGAATTATTTTTCTTATTTTCCCAGAAACAGGATTTGACATTTCATGCAAATTGCCTTCACTGGAGACAATTTGCATGAAATGTTAAATCCTGTTTTCCGGGAAAAAATAAGAAAAATATCATCAATTTGTCATCTGCTGAATTTGCCCAGAGAGTGATAAAGGTTAAATATAAATAACTTCTTTACCAAAATGTAAGGTTTGATGGCTGGAGTTGAAATGAGCCAGTAGGTAGCTTTAAAAAGGCAGAGAGGTGGCAGAAATAGGCAGGAGGGGCTGTCTGCCTGCCCCTCTGAATAGGGCTAGCTGGAGCACTGGCACAGATGCGTAAACCATGTGACTGTGTTGTTTGCTAATGGCATAAAGCAGGTTATCTCATGATGAGGCTCATATTTTCACTTCAATCCTCTATCAAGTGTGTCAGATTCTTTCACCAACACTGCACTGATATGTTTACATGTAAACACAAAATGGTCTAAACTCCTTATCTGGAACAAACCAAATGGGATGAACAATTTAGTGATCGATTAAGCCTTTTCTTTAAAATCCTTGCAGGGTGCATGTTGAAAAGCATCTTCCACCCAATCATTTAAAAACAAAATGCTTTAAAGGGGAATGCAACCTTAAAAGATATTGTGCTTTCAAGTAAAGAACTTCACAAACAATGAATTTTGACACAAATTTGATCAAAATCGGTGGAAAATATATATTAAGTACATGTAAGTTATACAAAATTGACTATTTTAACATTGGTGGTATGGGTGCCGCCATTTTGAATATTTAATGAGGTTTCATAAAAATTAAAATTCATTTCATAAAGGTAGTTTTTCTCATAACGCTGGTTTATTTTGGGGGAAATAATTGCTTGTCTCTAGAATTAAAAGATTATAAAAAATCTGTAGCAAAATTATTCTTAAAAAACACTTTATAAGTTAAGTCTTTAATGTTTAATGATAACCCAGGTAGTAATCAATTAACTGAGGTGTGAAAACTCGTGCACGTTAATTAAATATGGTTGTTTGTTGTTTGTCAGTCCTAAAAAGGTAGTAAGGTACAAAAACCTCAAGAACATGACCTTAATGGTGTTTAGTCAGCCATTAAATTCCAAACCAACCAACTAAAATTGCCTAAAAGTGCACTGTTTTAATCTGTAAAGTACTATAGGCAAGTTTGTAATGACAACACTCTAAAATAGATGTCTTTTCTTCTGTTTTTCAAAGAATAGAAGTATTAACATTTCTTGTGACATGAAATATCAACACTTATTTTCCTTGAAAACAAATACAGTTGAATCTCATTATCTCAAATTCCAAGGGACTCTCTGAAACACTTCGAGATATCTGTACCTTGACACATCTGAGTTGAGAGAGTGAGGAAAACAATAAATTGAACAACCACATTTAACAAATGAATATGCAATTTGACTCCTGAAGTTAGAAATATATATATAAAAGAATGTGGAAAAGAGAGAAATTGCTCCTTAGGAGCCCTCTTTTCCACATTATTTTGTTACCTGTTGTCATAGTTTCATGTTAAAACAGGGACCAGATTTTCACTTCAAGATAAGCGGTAATTCGAAATAAGCGAGTTCGAGATAACGAGGTTCGACTGTTATAAAATAAATAAAACTTTTCAAATTTCTGTTCCAATTTTAGCTGGGTGCTTTAAAGGTTAAAGTGCCAATCATGTATTATACAGAAATTACAATCTCAGCGTGAATCCATGGTAAAGCACAAATGAAATGTAGTTTGAAATATATATTTCTATTTTTCAAAGAACTGAGTCTTAACATTTCGTGTGAACTATTTGCCAAGGAGGCAATTCATATGACATGTCAAGATTTTTGAGTCAGTAACTTTGTGAGCCTTGGAGTTGATTCACATGAAATGTCATCTTATTCAACATAATCAAATAGAACATCATCACAAAAATAAGGAGCCAGTCAAAGCTCCAGATAAGACAGTATTTTCTTATTTTTCCATGAAAATATATAATGTGGTTACTCATCAGAAGGGCTTCTACGAGACAGTGTTTCATTTACCTGCGCGTCCTGCGAGAATCTCGTATAAAATTCGCCGAGGACGCAAAGTTTTAAAAGACTTGAGACCCCCGGACGCATGTTTTTTCCGGGTAGCGAGTCCCGTTTCCAAAAAAATACTCCTGTTCCGTCTTTTATCACAGGACTTCACCGCACCTGAATTGTTTACTATAACACCGGCTTACTGGTACACTGCTTCGGCCTCGAGACTATTCGCGAAAATATTGACTACTGAGTGCCAGTCGCACTGAGAGTCAAATGGATTTTGATCAGACGTTTTTCAACCGATCAGCGACAGGGTTACGAAAAGAGCGTCGCACGTGTTGAAAACGAAAGTAGACGTTTCTCGTTTCGTAGCCATAACTTGAGTCAGTTTAAAGCCGATTTTAAATTGTTTAAGGCTAAATAATGCCACCCAAGAAAAAGCAAAAAACTATTAATACTGATAAGACTCAGCCAACTCTGTTTACGCTCCTTAACAAGGATCGCACAAGTGAACCCATTTCAGAGACCAAGGCCCAAGATAATTCCCAGTCGGACTCGGAGGCTGCTGAAAAGTCATAGATAGAAGAATGTATGAACTGAAAAAAAAACTGAAGTAAACTTTTAAGCCTATCCACTGAGTTTGAGGCTGACTTCATACATTTTTCTATCTGAGCTGAGTCTTATCAGTATTAACAGTTTTTTTTTTAAACCTGTGCCAGACTTCTTCTACTGAGGCCTTTATTGTGGTATTCCTGAACTTTTCATTCTTACTTTGAGCACATTCAGTGAGTGCCAGTGGTGTCAGACTTTAAAGTTCTAGTCTGGAAAGAATAGTTCAAACTGAGTTTATTTCCATTAAGTTTTTCTTTTTTTTTTGCGTGTTCTCTAGTCTAGAAGCCATGTGCTAGTCTTGTGTTCTGCTAGTCAAGGACTAGGATTTCGTAATACAAAGATATAAAACACTAGAACTAGTTGTTTAATTTTATTACATTTTATCACCATTGAATTTGGGTAGACAGAACATATTTAAATCCAGTACAGCGATTCTCAGTAACCGCACAGCATGATTTCTGAGAGTCTCCAAGTGGGACTCATAAATTCTGATCAGGACTCATAAAAGTTGAGACTAGCGAGTCCTGGGACTCACATTTTCAAATTTGTAAAAATATCACTGTGAGATACCCAGTGCTTGCATTAACCCTTGTCCTGCTGAACCCGGATAAACCCTGCCTATGCAAACAGTGTACATCCAGATCAGTTGGCTTCTGAAGAAGAAGCCAACTAATCTGGATCTGCACTGTTTGTCATTGAGTATGTGAATTTATATCAACAACCTGGATCAAGTAATCTAATTGGCTGAAAAATAGAAATGGGTGTGGCATCTTAATTTATTCAGCAGGACAAGGGTTAAGGGAAGTTTGAGAGTCAGAGACTCCCAAAAATTGCCCTGGGACTTCCAAAATTCAATGCCAGAGAGTCTAGGACTCCCAACTTTTAAAGATATTTAGTCATTTATAACAAAAATTTAGTATGAATTTATGTGTTATCAAGCACTGAGATACCAATAATTAATGTTTTCATTGAGAAATAAGAACAGGTTTTTGACTTATCTGGCATTATGGAGCCTTACCACATAAAAAAGATATACCCTAGCAATCACGACCTATGAAACCACTAGACTATTCATCAAACAACCAAATTATTGTTTAACCTATCATACTTAATCTAGAGGGACTTCAAAAAATTCAGACTGAAACGACAAGCCAAAACTGGCTGAAACGACCTAGAGCCGACACGACCCAGACCCCAAGGCCGAAACGACCCAGAAATGGGCCGAAATGTTTAAAAACCAATGTGTAGAATAAAGCTTTTTGTTTATTTGTGTTGATGTCTTGCGGAACAGTAAACCCAATGGGGTCATATCTAGCGCGGTCAGTTTACCTAACCACACGTTTACTGGACAGGCTTAGTCCTCTAAGCAGTCAACCAGTATTGTGCACATTCTTTTGCCAGAAACTGACAACTGCCCTTCTTGAATCAGCGGAAGGGAGGGAATGACCGTAGAAAATATTTCATGATCAATCTCCACGAAAGAATGTTGCCGACCTTGGCGGGGACTGAACCAGCGACCTCCTGGTCTCCAGTGGGACGGCGTATCCAACTGAGCCACCAATGCCAAAAAACTTTTTGTGCATATGTAGTTACGACAAATGGTTTTTGCATTAAATCATGACAAAAATTTGCAAATTTAATTCTTCTGTGTAAAGCACCAAGCCAAAAAACAACTTTCTGAAAGATGTTAAAAGGACAGTAGCCAAATAACTGTACTTGTAGTGACCCTTTTAAATACTATGTCACACAATAAGCATCATTCTGAACCTCTCGTCTTTAACACAGAGTATGTTCTAGCCTCGTTCCTATTCAATGGCAGAAAATTGTTGTTCAGGTTTATCAAACAGTATAATTGCCAATATTTTTAGTTTTTTTTTTGTTGTTGTTTTTTTTTTTTTTTCAGAAAAAAATAAAGCAGTCTCATTTGTCAAAAGTTTCTTTTCAGAAAAGATTCTCATACAGTGATTATTTAAATGTCATAACCACAAATATAAACATATATTCTGACTTTATTCTAGGTAAAACTAGATGTAAAAATGGTCACCATTAAGCAATATTACGGTTATGCACGTGCCTGCTGATATATCATCAGAGCTCTCGGAAATGCAGAATTACGCGTACTGGGACGCAAACTTTTTCCCGGGGACGCATAAATTTCACCATGCGGGAGTCCCCCGTACGCATGTTTTTTTTTTTTGTCGACACACGTCAAAATTCCAGGAGCCGAGAGACAAATAAACACCCACAGATCAAAAGCGCTTTGATTCTACCACGCCACGCTTACTGAGTTGCAGGAGGCGTGAACCGATATCACACTGTGTTGACCAATCCGGTACTCGGACCATGTGTCATGTGTAGTGAAGCGAAGTGTGAACGGTGATAGACAGGATTACTGATGTGCAAACGATATGATTAAAGTAATTAGGCAAGAATCGGATAATCGTTTTCAAATCTACTACTACTTTGACAATTACAAACTCACCTACATTTAATCGGTAGCATAATTAAAGGTGAAAAACAGGTAAGTGATGTAAACAAAATCGGAACTGCATGTCAAGTTACCGAACTGACTTCGGCTGATTAGGATGACATAGAAAATAATTTTAATTGCTTTTGAGCAACATAAACATGGAAGCTAAAGTCCTCGTTTTTCTTTATTCTTTCTTACGTCTGTGTTGGTGTTCGAACGTGAAAATGCCAAAATACCCATACCAACTGTATAAAAAATATATTCTAGTACCCGTGTTATGTTTTATTTACTGTTTTTTTTTTCCTATGAAAATTACAATTCAAGTGTGCTATAAACTATGTGCTTTTGGAGCATGCGACAGTAAATGTCCTAATAATTTGTACGCTGTTAACAGTTTCTGGAATAAGACATGAGAGCAAAAAGTACAGTCAATGATCCGACTGCATCAGACTGATATAGGATACATCAGATCAAGGTCTGTACTTCTGTTATTCCAGGACATTTTAGAACATTTACTGTTACAGTAGTAATTAAGCATTAATTTGCATCTACACATGTATTATTTTTGAAAGAAATAAAGATGATTGAGTTATATTGTCTCAATTTAATTCAAATCATTCCATCAAAGAATTATTAAATATACATGTACTACCACTCTGAGTGAAATGCGTGAATTTGTGGGACTCCCACTTTTCAGGATGGGACTCCAACTTTTTCCAGTGGGACTCCTACTTTTTGCAAGATGGGACTCCTGAACTCCTGTTTTTGAAATCCTAGTGAGAGCTCTGATCATTGAAACACTTTTATTTGTCTCAGGAAAAGCAGTCAGATTGCATCTTAAAGCTGAATTAAACACTAGATAAAATTTATGATCGAATATTAACCAAATAGAATTTAATATCCAAGTGAAATTTGGCTTGAATCAATTGGTATCAATGAAACCGGAAATGTTTTTGCGGATAATATAATGTCAGATATATTTAAATATTTTCAAAACGCATTCTTCCGTTGTCAGATAATTTTGCCCTTTTCGTCTCGTTTCAGGACTTGTTGTAAGTAGCAGAATGTTTTTGCAGGTCTATTTAGAGATGTGTCTAACTTAGTAAACCAACGGGGAAAAACCTGATTTTATTGAAACATATATATGCATATATTGGCTGCATCTAGTGCACAATTTCAGCACTTCAAGTTAAAGTTGTCTTTAAAATAGACATAATAGAGACCAAGACATGAAATGCTCTCTCGGCTAGTTTTCTTCTAAACTTGGCTTTTACACCCCTGATGTGAGAAAAAAAATCATTGTCAATCAAAAACTGGAACACTGATTTCATCAATACCATTGCTGTATAAATTTACTTTATATTATATGATCATATGGATTTGAAATACAAGACATTTGAATCATTTAGATAGAATGACAAAAATAAAACTTATGATCGGTGGATCGGATTGGCTTTTAAACCCGACCATAACACTGTAATCACGAGGTCAGTAGCCTGGATGAAAACCAACATTAACAGGGGTAACTAGACTTACCGAAACGAAACCAAAATACCAATAAGACTATTATAAATATAGGGACAGAATCCAATTTACATTTATGGCACTGGTTTCTGGTTTCGTTTTGGTATTCTTAGTAATTGAAACGCATATGTGCATAAAAGAGACACAATGGGACTATATATTATATTTATTTGAGAAAATATTTTGTAATTCATATCGCCGCAAAATTATTGACTAAAAGTATTTTCCCAATATTTTTAATAGTCTGTTCCAGTATTTCGGAGGCTCCCCATTAATGAGGCTTATTCATTTGCTATTAATTTCTTCTTTAGTGTGGTTATAGTCAAATTACTGACAAACAGCATTTTCCCTATATTTTTTATGGTCCGTTACAGTATTTCGGAGGGGTCACATTATTTTTAATCATTTTAATTAATTTCCTCCTGAGTGCAGGTTTAATACTGTATGCATGTTTATATATTATATTTATTTAGAAAAATACTTCATTATCCATTTATTCCCCAGCATTTTACTAACTAACAGCATTTTCCCTATATTTTTAATAGTCTGTTTCGGTAAACCTAGGTATACGCATTAACAGACATGTTATGTTTTCAGAATAAAAATTAGTGAGATTCTGAAAAAAATTAGTGAGGTCCTTATTTATATATTAAGCAAAAAGGAAAATTTCAGAAAAAAAAAGGATTGAGGCAGTGCGTAAAACAGGTTTTTAAGTCATAAATTAGTGAGTGTCACTAAAAATTAGGGAGACTTAACATGTCTACATTAAAAAAGTCTATAATGACAATGAAAATATGTGTTAATTATAAATCTACAATCAAGGGACCCTAAAGGGCACATAATCTGATAAAATTCTCCGTACTACTGTTGAACATGAAAGCACAAGACAACCAGCAGGTACGACAACGTCGAAAAATAAAAAAGAAGAAGAAAACGCTGTCCCAAACAGAATCAATAACCGCCATAACAGTTAACCGCAGACTGGAAATTCACTCGCATCCGTGTGTTTCTTCGACTGTCTCTGACTAATAACGGCGCAAACATGTCACATTACCTGGTTATAAATTTAATGTTGCCATCTGCAAGATACAGCATTTGTTGTGATGTCTTTTTTCGTTTATTATTCTTCCAATTAGCGTCCGCGTTCCAATTATTTCGGTCGCAAGGGATGTAACTCCGAACTAGACCGAAATGTACTGCAACGAATCGAAATGGAATAGACTTGCAACATTTGCATGCATAGAATTGAATATAGCACACATTGCTAATGCTAGTTCAGTATGTGGGGCTAAAGGAGGTCCGATTCTGACTGAAGAGACAATAGATAGTCTAGAAAAAACTTTCCAGGAACTGGTGTTTTGCATTACACAGACTTAGAAGTGAAATCTTAGGGTTAAGATTAAGACAGTTCTAGGTACTGCGAACAAAGCACAATCATTCTCAGGGCTGGACCCAGGTCTGAAGACGGGGGGTGGGGGGGGGGGGCATAGACTGCCGAAGGCATGTATCGAGCGGCGTTAGCAGCGACGGGGAGAGTATGAGGGGGGGGGGGGCTCTCCACATAAGGGGGGTCCGGGGACCTCCTCCGGGAAATTTTTTAAATTGGATTGCCTGAGAGTGCATTTCCATGCTATTTTCAAGTCATTTTCATTGCAGGCTGATTTTTTTTTTTTTCTGTCAATTTTAGGAGGTCGCGGGTTCGAAAACTTCTGAGGCAACATCTTTTGTGGGGTAATTCTCTCCCTCCCACTGATTCAAGAAGGGCCTTTGTCAGTTTCTGACGAAAGAATGTGCACTGTACTGGTTAACCACTTATGTATAAGCCTACCCATGAAGCGCGGTTATGTAAATTGACCGGCTCAAAAATAACCTAAATAGTGTTGACTGGGCCGTAAAACTCCAAAACAGACAAATAAAACCTTCAGCCTTATACAGGTAATTTTTAAGCTGCGAAAATAATTCTGGCTAGTTTGATAATTATCCGTGCTAGACATGCAGAATCCTGGATAACCTGGCTGTCCCTTCAGCCACCACACCCATACAAATATATATGGATTGGACGGGGGAGTGCAAATTCCCATGCCCCCCCCCCCCCGCATCCCCCCTCCCCTACAACCACCGAACGTCAAAAAAAAAAAAAAAAAAAAAAGAACATTCACTCATTCATTATTCTGCAAAGGCGCAGATCAGCCTGCTGCATTTGCATAGTATAATCAGCAGCTTTATCTCCTATTCACTGTTTAGATGGTATAACGTATCCAGTTTTTCAAGACTCTAGTTTTCCTCTGCAGCTGCGCAGTCTGATCTATTTCATATCCGGTTGTAACTCCAAAGACAGGGTTTCTCGTGATGATGCTAAATAAATAAATTAACACTTAACTCTATGGGTAACTTTTTTTGCAGACAACATTTTGAAATGTTTTTCTTATATTTCCCAGAAAACATGTTTTTAATTGAAACGATTTGCATGAAATGTCATCCTGTTTAAAGGGCAAAATAAGACAAATGTCACCAATTTGTCGACTGCTGAATTAGCAGAGAGAGTAGTTAGGAGTAAAATCTCCTCGAAAACAAATTAATAGAACACTTGGAACAGCAAAATAAAACCGTTTCTACTCATACATGTATATTACCTAGATAAAAAGAAGATGTAAGATGTGGAATCATGTATTTATAAGACAGAAGCCTGTGTAATGACCATATGCTACCTATCAGCAGGGCAATATTAACAAGTTACTAACAAATCACAGCATGCCATTTACTAAAGGCTCTTTCATTATCAGTTATGAACTCCCTGTTTTCTGGAAATCACAGGTATCTGGGTAGCTTATGCATAAGAGTGTAATATCGAAAAATACCGGGGGCAAGGTATGACTAGCGGTGGCTTCGGGGAGAGGGGGGGGGGGGGCATGTGCCCCTTTTGCCCACCCCTGGATCCGGGCATGATTCTAAGTTGTAATTAATACTACTGAACTGCGCAACCTGTACATAGACAGTACTGTACATAGTTGTCTAGTATAAAGCTTTACTTCTCTTTACTGTACAGGATGCTGTACATATGATACGCTAACATTATAATAACTGGAAGCAAATAAATAAATAGGTAAATATCAGCAAATATTCAACACTGTCGGATATATATATATTCTGCCAACGTTGGATGTTCAACCGTCGCTGGATACTGGTACAGTATATTCTGCCAATGTTGGATATTCACCGTCGCTGGATACTGGTACGAATTCGAGATTTACAACGACAAACTACCTAGTACGACACAGAACGACGACTGGCCTAAGTGCTGGAATTTTAATGTGTAACACATTGTAATATGGCTACCGCGATTTTTAAAATGCCAATGTTTTAAACAATACGCTTGTGACATTTAACATTTAAATACATATGTCCAAAGTCAGTGACAGCTGTTGAGCCTACAAAGGCTGGATCCCAACGACAACAACAACTATCCAACTATAATTTTCGTCGAGTGGACTCTTCTACCACAACTCTTTGGAACGGCCTGTTTCCAATAGCAGGGTATCTGGTTAGTTTTAATTACTACGGTGTTTCGGTGTGTTCCGGTATTTCTATGTACCGATTACTACTGTTTTATAGAATTTCCTGAGATTAATCAATGAACAGTGTAGACCTGATCGGACGCAGCATTCTGTGGCTTCTGATCTGGATCTGCACTGTTTGTCAATATCCCTTTTTGGAGTTTCCCGACTAATCAATCAATAAGATTTTTAACCTAGCCGGACAACAGAGTCATAAAGGGCCTAGGCCAAGTTTCCCGACTAAAAAAGGATTTTATATAGGATCGTTATCGTCCCGACAGGACAGGAATCCTGCTGGGTCGATAACGGTCTGATATTGATTTAAGAAGAATGCCAGCTGGGTAATGTACTCGGAGCATCCAGGATATACTGGGGTTTGAGGCGTGACGTGGGCTTCCTGACAGTCCACATGGCTGAACTGCACCAGGGTAGATAGAAATTTAAGAAACATCACTTCTGGATTTAAATTTATCAATATTTACATTTACATTTACAAAAAAGACACCTTCCTGGAAACTACCGCCCAGATCTTACTTCAATCGCCAGCAAGATGCCTGAGCATCTACTTCACAGCCCCACTATAAAACACCTTGACCAGTACAGGATTTCGAAAGACAATCAGCATGGATTCAGCTTACGTCGTTCATGCGAGACATAACTTATCACGACTATTGATGGTATTGCAAGCTGGCTGCAGAAGGGAAAGTACCAGGTGGATTTCATACTTTTGGTTGGACTTTGATAAGCTCTTTCACCTGCGTCTACTCCGCAAGCTAGAGTATCACGGGATCCAACGACAAACCCTCCAGTGGATCAAGTCCTTTCTGCTCGACCGCTCCCAAAAAGTTATTCTAGAAGGCTGAAAGTCTCCAAGCGCAGACCTCATCTCAGGGGTTCTTCAAGGCACCGTCCTAGATCCATTGTTGTTTATAGTGTTTATCAACGATCTTCCTAATTCAATGCATTCATCAGATGCTCGCCTCTCCACAGATTATTGTCCACTCTACAAGCATATTGCGAATGATCAGAATTCTGCAACAAAAAAAAAAAAAAAAAAGGCAAGAGAAAAGTCCAGGGAGTGCCACAATCACAAACCGCAGCCCCTCCCAGACCCCAAGTCTTCAAGACGACCTCACAGCCCTCGAACATTAGAAGACTACGTGGCAAATGCAGTTCCATCCAAAGAAATGTACTCTCATCAGGACTGGCACAAACCCAGGACTGAATAAGAAAATTCCTACTCTCTCCATGGCCATACTCCCTAAGCTGAAGTCAGTAGCAAGAACCTCGGAGTGACAATTAGCTAGAATATCTCTCTTGGAAGCCACATATTAACACCACTGTAGGTAAAGCTTAGCGGAATCTTGGATTCACACAAAGGAACCTTAAAGAGTGTTTGATGGAAGCGAAGAAGACAGCATATGCTACGCTAGTTCGTATATATATCTGGGATCTGCACACTGTTACAGACTCCCAACCGCGGCATTGAACAAGTCCAACGGACCACTGCAAGATTTGTTTTCAACAGCTAAAGAGAGCGATCACCAGGTTCCGTGTCCAACATGCTGTAAAACGTTGGCTGGGAGTCTCTAGAGCACAGAAGACGCCACCACAGACTCAGCATGCTGTACAAAATCAAGCATGGAACTGTCGATATTGATGCCGGCCCCAGTAACAAGCGTACCAGAAACAACAACGAATCTACAACATAGCCCAGCAAGTCAAGTGTACAAGAGGTCCTTCTACCCCTACATCATCCAAGATTGGAACAAACTTCCAGCTGCAGTGACTGATGAAACTTCGCTGGAATCCTTACAAGCCTTGCTGAGTGGTAGCCAACCCGGGCTCCTCAGCTCCACATCCTAGTTGCCTGCACTAGTGTATATAGTTTTAATTTGTAAATAGTGGATTTTTTTTTAATTTTGGAGAGCAATTATGTCATCTCCCCTCGCAGGACAAGTTCTACATTTCAGTGTGGAATCCTGTCCTGAAGACGGAAGAAGAAGAATATCTAATGAAATAATCCCTACTAAAAGTAATGATAAACAAGACGATTTTGATATTGTAAATTTTCCCTTTTTGGATGGCGATGTCCCTCGTGCTACATCCTATGTGTATACGTATATTTCTCAGTTAATACGTTTTGCAAGAGCATCTAGTGACTTTTATAATTATTTAATAAAAAATTAACTTCTTATGCAATGGTACCGTTATCATAAAATACGCAAACATTAGACCCTGATATTCTTGTATCGAGTATCACTTTTCTTTTAAATAAAGTATAACCACTGGTAACTTCCCAAATATATGGAAACATGCTCGAGTTAGCACTGTTTCTAAGACAGGATCTATAGAAGTGAATAATTATCGCCCTATATCCACTCTTCCTACTCTTTCCAAATTGATTAAAGACGGATTAACCCTTGTCCTGCTGAATAAATTAAGCTGCCACTCCCACTTCTAATTTTCAGCCAGTCAGATTACTTTATCTGGATTGTTGCTATAAATTCACATATTTAATGGCAAACAGTGCAGATCCAGATCAGTTGGCTTCTTCAGAAGCCAACTGATCTGGATATACACTGTTTGCAAAGATAGGATATATCCGGATTCAGCAGGACAAGGGTTAACATAAAATAATTCTACCTTTTTGATCAATCAAGAACTTCTTCACAACACACAAAGTGGTTTCGGGAAGAGCATCCACTGAATCAGCACTAATTTTAATGTTAGTTACTTGGTTGAAAGCTATAAATGAAGGGCGGTTTGTTGGTAGCGTTATGGGCGACTTCCGAAAGGCGTTTGGTATGGTTGACCATGAGATATTGTTGAAGAAATAGTCTTTATAAACGTAGTAACTTAAAATCATCTTGGTTTCGATGTAACGTATTCAATGAAAGTAAAACTATTTCCATAAATGGAATACATTCTGAAATTGAAACTATCTTATGTGGTGTCCCACAGCGGTCAATTTTAGGACCCCTTTTATTTCTACTTTTTATAAATGATCTCCCTTTGACGTTGAGAAATGCTATTTCCGCTACAGATCTCTATGCGGATGATATACGACTATATATGATGTTCAGACAGATAAAAAAGAATTGACTGAATCAAAATAAACGCGCCCCACTCCCCCAACGCCCCTAAACCGTCTCTTTCCACCACCCCGCAAACACTAAAAAAAAAGACTGATTAGGAAGTGAAATATAGGCTGGAGTCAAAGAAAACATCTGACCAAAAAGTTCCACATCAGCACGTCAGCATGTACAATCGAATCCGCGCATTCTAATCAGGGTCTTTGCAATAGAACAACAACAACAAAAAAAAAAAAGAAAGAAAGAAAAACAACAACAACAAAAACAACAAAAAACAAAAAACAACAAAAAGCCGGAAGTGAAATATGGGCCGGCGTTTAAGCATGCGTATCCACAGAGTCTGATCTTGCAATAGACAGAAAAGAAGTAAGACCATTTTGTCTGCACCCGCTCACTATTCTTTTGGACCCGCGCATGCGTGAACGCTGGTGAATAGTTGCCATAGAATATTCAGTTAGAGACGGATTTGGACCACATCAAGCGAAAAGGTGTCTTCGAACATGCGAAAAATGCACAGATTTAGATCCATCGCGCATGCGCAGTCTTATTCAGGCATTTGCTCTCAACTGATACAGTGAATCCTCGTTACAATTTATTTATTTATTCAAATTTTATGACATAAATACATATATTTGACAAAAACAAATATACATAAATGCCAAGGGATTGGATGTAGGCTCGTTACAATAACATCATTTGTTCCCAAAGATGTTTAAAACGAATTTGCTGTTGAACAAAATAATGAGCAGATTGATATGTAATAAAGGTCTTGTTTTGCTCTTAGTTCCTCATAGAACATATGTTTTGGATATTTGTTAGAATCGCCTCAGAGAGGCGATTCTAACAAATATCCAAAACATGTGATTCTTTAAAGTATTAAATACAATATTCTTGCATAATTTGTGACTAATTGTTGCCTCTTAAGCGAAGGTTTCGTGTTGACTGTCATTATAACGAATTTTGTTGTTGTACCGAGTATCGTTATGAAGAGGGTTGTCTGTACATTCTACAGCGTCAGATGATTCTGTAAGAGGACCACGTTTTTGCATGGCCCATTTGATTTCCGTGGCAAGAAGTCCTAGTCACATCTCCTCGCACCGCACGAACATCTGTAAGCGATAGCAATATTCCTGCGCGGTACCAGCTGGAAATTCATCATCATCATCATCATCATCATCATCATCATCATCATCGGATTTTTTTTTTATTAACATGCAGGTACAGGGGCAACATCTACATCAGTGGGCTTCATTCCATACAGCTGGCTTGTTGCACGCAGATCTCACACCAGGTCTCCAGATATGTCTATCATGAGGGTCGATAGCCGAGAGCTTCCACTCTCTGCGATCCCTCTGTCAGCTGCTTTTATGTCATCTTGGGCCTCCCAGGCCAATGCTTTCCATCAACCTATATGTCAAAGGCTGTCTTGACTGCACCATTGGAGCATTCCACGTCCATATCAGCGGAGCCGTCTCTCCGTCAGGATGAGGTCCAGCAATTAGCTCATTGGACCTGATGGTGGCAATGTCTTGCGGCTTGACATTGCAGATCTGTCTGATCATTGCCATGTCATTCCGTGCAGACACTGGAGGTTTGGGTTTGTCACTGACCAAGTGTCACTGGCATGGAACATTGCGATCCGCGGCCAAGTGTCTTGAAAGAGAGGTGGCGGGAAGAATGAACTGGTAGCAGCTCCTTGAAAAAAAATCTTTATCCTCGGCAAGGCGGTTCTAACGAGTACCCACAATCTTTGTTTTGAGCAGAAATATGAAAAATAATGTATACCCCTGTAAACCCCAGTTTTACTATATAAAAGTGGGGTTTAAAGGTGTCAAATTTGTACAGGCATGTTTTCGTGATGCCTGACTTCACACGTTGGTCTCATATTAAAGTATTGGCAAAATACATTGCAAGAATGAAAGGGTTTATCAGAATGTTTGGCACGTTTTTAATCTTGGACACATGTTGGTGAACACTAAACAAAAAAAAAAAAAAAAAAGTTTTCCAGGTCTGCTTTTTTTACCATAAAGCAAGCACATACGAAATAATAATAATAATAATAATAATAATAATAATAATTAATGTATGTAGACATGACAAATTCCAACATTATCGTCGATTAGTAGCAAAAAAGAAAAAAAGTCTAGGGAGTGCCACAATCATAAACCGCAGCCCTTCCCAGACACCAAGAGGAAGAGGAAACAGACAAAACCAAACAAACGCAAATCGAACTAGAGCAAGTGCCCAGAGGGTCACGAATACCCCCGGCTGGCGCCATTTCTTAATTACAAAATATTTTAAAGTTAATGACAATGAAATAAGGCAAGATATAGTTTACAATGTCAATCTTTGTGAGTGACACTGATCTATCATCCCAAGTACAACTTTCCTGGAGTAAATAGTCTTCAAGACATGAAGCTAATTTGCTGGGCCGTAAAATATAGGTCACTGACCTACACATACTTGAGAAATTAATCTGACGGTCACACTGATGCATTATACCAACTATGGTGTTAATCCATTAAATAATCTAAAAGATATTAAGCAAAATCACTAGACCATGAAATATAGGCCATACTGATTTATATTTACTTTGAGGTGAAAGTTTTGGTCACACTTTGTCATTATATGTAAATATGACATTTAGGTATCAAACAGTGGTAAATATAAGACAAAATCACAGGGCTATGAAATATAGGTCACATAATCCCAAAATATGATAGTAATACATCAAATTGTCTTCAAGATGTAACATAAAATCATTGGACCATGAAATATAGGTCACAGTGACCTACAGTTACTTTTAGGTCAACTGTTGCATCATACTAATTCATAATCCCAAATAATGATGTTCATACATCAATTAACATTCAAGATATGTGGCAAAATTACTGGACCATGAAATATAGGTCAATGTGACCTACATTGTTATGCTGCCAATCGTGGTATCACACAGAACCAATATTCCAAGTATCACATTAATCCATAAAATAGTTTTCAACATATAAGGCAAAATCGCTAGAGCATGAAATATGATCACAATGACCTTGACTTTATTACACTGAATATTGATGTGATAAACATGTCTGATGCCCATCCTTCTTTTAGAGGTTGTTTGTATAAACAAACTGCAACATACTACTTTATTGAGGCATTAATCCATGAAATAGGCTTCAAAATATGTCAAAATCAATGAAACATGAAAATAAGGTCACAGTGATCTTGACCTTATAACACTGAAAGTTGATGTGATAAACATGTCTGATGGCCATTCTTCTTTAATAAGAGGTTGTTTGTATAAACAAACTGCAATATACTACTTTATTGGGGGTGTCCCAGATTTTGACGTCTAGCTCCGCCCTGGGGCATGACCCAGGGGTCCATAGATGTAAGATGGAAGAGAACCCTCCCAGGTACCCCCATACCAAATATGAAAAGTTTTTTATCAGTAGCTGCTGAATTATAAGTAATCAAAAAACTTCGACGTAAAACTTGGTTATAGAATGGGACGGACAGATGGAAGGATGGACAGACGGATGGACAGATGAACGAACTAACAGAACGTACCCCTTCAGCATACTTCGTATGCCGGGGGTATATAACAAGCAAAAGACAAAAACTTCACGCAAAATTTTGACGTAAACATCACACTATTTTCTAAGTCCGTGACCTTGACCTTGGGTCAGCAGCATCAGCAGAATGATGTCAGCTATTCTGTAATCATCTAGTAGTAACACTAACCACACATCAACATCCTTAAGTGTAAGCTTTCAAAAATATATGCAAAAGGAAAAAAACTTCACGCAAAACTTTGACGCAAAATATTAACATTCGTACGGATGGACGGACCGACGAACGGACGGAAAGACGAAAACTATATGCCCCTCGACATATTTGCCGAGGGTAGCAGAGTTTGTTTTCTCTCAACGCACGAAAAGCACTAAGATTAGCTTTCTCTTCCCCAAGCGAGGTAATCACAATGCTCAAAGAACTGAAAAATACAAGAACAAAATAACTTAAAGCAAGACTTAAAACAAATCGCCTCGTAGAATAAACCATAAAGCAACAAAGAGTAGGACTAACACCGGGACCATCGCCTTAGAACGATCAGTAGAATAAACCAGGGTGGGGGGGGGGGGGGGGGTTAAAGCACTTTTCCCAGACGGTTTTCACGTGTTGTTGTTGAAAGTTCACAGCCACCAGCTGCTGAGAGCATGTCTCCTAGGTAGCAAAAAGAAGCTGCCACCTCCAGCTTGTCAGGCCAGGACTTCTCTCTGCTTTCTGCCGCCCATCTGTAATCAGGGTCGTTTTGTCAAGCACATGAGCCAACTGCATACCTTGTGCACCCAGTGCTTGCAGCCGTTGCAGAAGATGCTGTTGCTGCCCACTCCAGTGCGACAGACCAGACGGCGCATGGAAAGTCGTCTGAACTCTGCAGGAGGTCCTGGCTCGTACCATAGGTCATGATCTTCGTCTTTCCTGCCTTTACTCTCAGTCTTTCTCCTCCATTGCTTTTTTTCAAGTCAAGAGCCTCCTGACACATTCCTCGAGTGATTTAGCGATGATAACAAGGCCATTCGCGTAGAGGTCCTCCCAGGGGATCCCAGAGCGGACCTCGCGTGACAAGGCTTCAAGCACGATGACGAAGAGCAGCGGGCTGAGTACCGAGCCTTGGTGAACATCGACCTTCACTTCAAACTCATCACTGTACCTCTCACCAACACGAACACGGATCCGCGCATTGGCATACATCCCCTGGACCAGTCGCACAATCCACTTCCCCACATCAAATTTTCTCAGCGCCCACATGACCTTCCGAGGCATTCAATGAAAACAAACACTTCTTCCAATCGAAGGTACCTTGCCATCGCGATTGATTGCAGCTACGTACATAATTCTAGATAAGATTGGTATCCTCTGTATATTTTTTTTTTCTTATTTCTCTATGAAAACATGTTGTGGTACTCATTAGAAGCACCTCACCAAGTCACTGATCATGGAGGCGCCAGTGTCACCGGCTGCGCGTATCATCTCCACCACTATGCCTGATGTGCCCGGTGCTTTGCCCGCCTTCATCTGAACCATATCAATGGTGTTTGGGATAGGCGGGCCTTTCACTGGTGGTTCGTCAGACAGGTGGTCTGGATTCCAGTCAAACGCAACGTTGAGAAGCCTTTGGTAGTGCTCTAACCAGGCCCCAAGGTTATAATTATTTTTTCCAAGCTCAACTCAGCAGAGCATGAAATTTTCTCTACCAATAAATATGAAAATACTAACAATAGTTGGCATTTTCATATTTATTAGCAGAGAAATTTTCATGCTCAGCTACGTTTAGCAAGAAAGAGTTTGCAATTTTTAGTTATTTGATATTTATAAGCATGAAAAAATTTCATGCTCAGCTGAGTTGAGCATGAAAAAAAGTTTTATAACCTCGGGGCCAGGCCTTCTGCTTTGAGTCTTAGATCACTGACATCTCCCGTGCATCATTTTTTACCGTATTATCACCTACAACATCAACATTCTCTCTTCTAAACTGGTTAGCAAGACAATAGACTTCTAATGACTTGGGCTCACCTTCTTGTCAACTTCTTGACGAGTATGGTGCACTGCATGTCTGTCAATGCGTTTGGCTGCACCGTAATTTTCGGGCCTTAAACGCTTTCCGCTTAGCAGCAATGGCCTTTTTCACATTCTCATTCCACCACCAGATTTCACGATGCCAACGGTAGGGCCGAGTTGTGCCACACACCTCTTCAGGCCTGTCTTGATGTTGTTCCTGATATCCCCCCGTGGCAGCACCAGCTACACCTGCAGACGCACTCACGTGCAAGCTGAAGACCTCCTGGAAATGATTGCTCGTCTGAGGGTCTTTAGCTTCCAAACTTTAAGACGAAGGGCGAACTTGCGCTTGGATTTTGGGGGCACATCAATTCTCATGTCGCATACAAGAACCTGATGTTGCAGGGCTACTTCCTCGCCCGGGATCACTTTCATATCTGTAAAAAGTTTGCGCATGGTCCTACGGAAAAGATTGAAGTCTATCTGCGTGGCTGCGTTTCTCGACTTGTACATAATGAAATGACAGTCACGTTTCTTGAAAAATGTGTTCCCAAGAAGCAGGTCGAATGCCAGGGCATACTCTAGGGTTCTCGCCCCCTCAACATCTGGTTCAGGCCTGCCATACCCCTTCCCACCGTGCACTTCCCTGTATCCAGTGTACGTGGTCGTTCCAATCTCCATATGGAATCAGGATTTCGGATCCTGGGGTCCTGGCAGTCACAGCACGCAGCTGGTCAAAGAACAGGCCCTTAACTTCATCACTTAGACCACTCTGTGGGGCATACACAGACAGAAAGGTAACCACACGCTGGCCGACTATAGGCTTCACTAAGATGATTCTGTCGGAGACTCTCTGCACCTCAAAACCTTTATCAATTCTTCCGTCACAAACACTCCTACATCAGCAGTGCCTTTGTCGTTTCCGGACCAGTAGAGCTTGTACCTGGTGTCTTTGCCCTTGACTGTGCGGCAATTGCCACCTCGGTATCTGGTCTCCTGAATACAGCAGACATCCATTTCCCTGCGGGAAATGTTTCCAATACCTCGCAAACTCTTCCTCTCGGAGTCTTCACACTGGGTGTTTCCACCCTGAATTTCCTCGGGTGCTTGCTTGATTCTCCACAATGGCTTGATCCTGCCTGCCACCCCTGACAGGAGGCCAAGCCGCAGACGTTACCAACAGAACTTTGATGTCTGTTGGCACCGCCTAACTCAGATTCTATTGTTGTGCTTGCCATGAAAGATTTTGGAACGTTAGTTTTTACAGGATCGCCTGTCCTAGCTGACGTCCCAACTCAGTTCTTTAATGGCATCTGAGCATGCACGCCGTTCCCGCACTCATGCAGTGTGCTTTGCCGTTGTCCTTATAAAGAAAGGATCGTCCGCCAAACCACAATAGCTAGAACACCAAGTCATCAGTCTGTAGATGATTGCTGCCTAGCTCTGCCACCCAGGTTGTGGCAGCTTCATAACCCTGAAGGTGGGGAGGCAACTGTGATAGAGGGCAGCCTCACATTCCCACACTCATATAGAGTGTCACAGCTGGATGCAGTTTTACGTCATACCCAGGACAGAAAATGAGGATAAAATTCTGTCCTCATGATAACATGACAGGGCAAAATGCATACCCTGTGTCATTCTGTGGCTTCTTTTCTTTTTTTTTTTTTTTATCTTGTCTGTGATTGCCAGTCTAGTACCTATGAAATTGGAATACATGAACAAAATCAAAACACAATATACCACTGCTACTTTTTTTTTGCCAATTCAGCAGAGTTCAAATTGGCGATATTTTTCTTATTTTCCCCAGAAAACAGGATTTGACAATTCATGCATATTGTCTCCACTGCAGACAACTTGCATGCAATGTCAAATCCTGTTTTCTTGGATAAATAAGAAAAATGTTTCAATATGTCATCTGCTGAAAATTTTACCCAAAGTGCTAAGTGTTAATCGTTTCAATGATGACAGTGGCTACTCGTAAGCAGCCCGGTACCTTACGAACAGACTCCAAGACTCAGTGACTCTCATATAAATTTTTAAAAACATCTCGGACACAAACGACCAGAAAATACGGAATTTAGTCAGACTTGTGGTTAAGGAGGAGTATAGGACAATTTTCTCCAGTTCTCCATAAAACCATATGTTGTGGATACTCATTTGAAGCGCCTCGTCGAGGCGCTTCAAATGAGTATCACAACATATGGTTTTATTGAGAAATAAGAAAAAAATATCTCATAATTATCACCAAATACTCCTCATTAACAACTTTCCTGGTGAAGGAGGAGGAACCTTGTTACGGCTGCCACACGGCATTTACACCAAGTTAACCCAAAGGACCAGAAAATATAATCTTATTTCAGGAGATGATTTACATAAGCTCTAAGCTTTTTTTTTTTTTTTTTTTTTTTTTTTAATCAAATCCTGTACCATATAATATTATGCTATGTATATGTGAAAAATGCTGAATAAAATATTGTTTAAACCAGAAAATATAACTTCACTATACATGTAGTTAAAGGGAAACGCAAGGTTGGTGAAAAAAATAAAGGTATCTGAGATGAAGGATCTTGATAGTTTGAGCATTTTGATGTATTTTTTGATCCAAATGGGAGATAGCAGTCAGTTAACTCCCCTGAGTAATCTCTGTAAACGACCAGGTCCAGTTAATTGGACTCTTCTGCTTTTATCATTAGCATCTCTATTAAGGATATTAATTTTATCCCTGAGATATTGAATTGGGGTTATATGCACGAAAAGCTTCCAAAATATCAAAAAGAAATATTTTCTGTGCAATAGAATGTATAATATTCATCACTCTTTCATATGGATATGGAAACCTTTAAAGCAAAAAATTAGTTAAATTCCAGAGAGTACCTATCATAAAAACAGTGGATTACAATTGGAAGGACCTAGTTAGTACAGTAGAACCTCGATAATTCAAACCCCAACAATCTCAAAATTCTCAATAATTCAATATCATTTTGAAGTCCCAACTGAAATATATGCATGCATTCTAACCCTCAATTATTCAAAGTCTCAATAATTCAAACAAAATTAGTTGGTCCCTCGGAGCTTGAATTATCGAGGTTCCACTGTAATTGGTCTACCTGGCACTTGACCCATCAAGGGAGATAATAGAGATTGGATAAAAACTAAGGAAGTCAAAGACATTTAATATTTTCAACACCATTATCAAGGGTGAACCTACGCCGGCCTCGGTGGCTCAGTTGGATTTGCCGTCCGACTGGAGACCAGGAGGTCGCGGGTTCAACCCCCGCCGAGGTCGGCAGCTTTCTTTCGTGGAGACTGATCATGAAATATTTTCTACGGTCATTCTCTCCCTTCCGCTGATTCAAGAAGGGCAGTTGTCAGTTTCTGGAGAAAGAATGTGCACAATACTGGTTAACCGCTTAGAGGACTAAGCCTGCCCAGTAAACGTGTGGTTTGGTAAACTGACCGCGCTCGACATGACCCTATTGGGTTGACTGGGCCGTAAAACCTCAACACAAACAAACAAGGGTGAACCTATTTTAACCCTTCTCATGCTGAGCACGACATGCCCTGTCTTAGCAAACAGTGTAGACCCAGATCAGTTGGCTTCTGAAGAAGCCAACAGATCTGGATCTGCACTGTTTGTCATTAAATATGTGAATTTCTATCAAAAACCCGGATCAAATAATCTGATTGGCTGGAAATTAGAAGTAGGCGTGGCATCTTAATTTATTCATCATGACAAGGGTTAAATATTTAATAAGGTTTAGTCTAAGCATTTCAACACATTAAATAAAATCTTCTTTCTCATAGAAAACAATGCAATTTTCAAAGAAAAATGCCTACAGAAGAAGATACCCAGTAAGCATTCTACATAAATCTATCACGGCCCGCTGTGGATTTATAAAGAATCCCAGTGGGCACACGTCGCCAGACCAACGTCGAATCAACGTCGGTACAACGTCACCGCAACGTCATGACGTTGCACCGATGTTGATGCGACGTTGCATTAACGTCGTCACGTTGCACCGACGTTGCATAAATGTAATGACGTTATATCGACGTTGATCCGACGTTGCATTAACGTCGTGTGCCTGCAAGGATGCTAGCTGGGTATATGCATGTCCTAGTCCAAATAGGAATTTAGTCAGATTCAGAATCTGTCCAGAATCTGGCTAGGCCATATATAGGAATTCTCATCTACCTTCAAAAATTTTCTCAATACTGACCAGCAAATCAGATTAAACTGTGTCCATTTTAGGTTTCAAAGCCAATGGCTCCAATGAGCTGTTTTCATATTTTTATAACCTTGAACCAAGAACATATTCAACTAAAAAAATTTCTCAGCTATCATTAGTTGAGCAGATAAATCAGAGACATTTAAAGTGACAATTTCATTAAAATGATACATTTTCTTACTTGAGAATCACTAACTCATTTATTGATACGTACAGTATGTAGAGTTGTGAAATAACTTGGGAGAAAAACAACCTCCTGAAAGATGAGATAAAGATCCAAGTAAAAATTCCTATTTGGCCTAGCCATATTCCGGCCAAGATCTGGCTAAACTCCTGCTAAGACTACGATTTACACAAAGATGAAATTGAATATTGTTGCAAATATATTTAGTTTTGCATATTTAATACTTTGAAAGGCTTTATGACATCATAGATTCTCATTAAATATTCAAAATGACGGCGCCCGTAAAATCACTGAATTTTGATATCTTCAAACCTACTTCAAATTTACTTTTCATCCGATTTTAAATCAAATTTGCATCAAAATATATGGTTTGTCAGGATCTTGTATCTTAGATACATTCTTCGCCAATCTTTCCTTTTCCTTTAAGAACAGGGGGTGGGGGTGGAGGTGGTGTGGGGTCGGGGTCGGGGTGGGGGTGGGGGGTTACCACCGCTACACGGCACTAACAGGAGTTTTGGGGAAGTTATATAGATTGTAAAAGGAATGGCCCTGGAGAGCAATGAACACACTCATAAAATTGAAGACAGCTAAAGTGCCATGTTTATTTGTCCAGACTTTGGGCCAGATTACAGTCCAACCTCAATAACTCGAACATCTTAATTTAGGACCATGTAAATTTGTTCGAGACATAGTTAGTTCGAGCCACTGCGGGTTAATCATAGCGCCAGGTCAGGAGGTAAATTGACATAATTTAAGGATGTCTTTTCGATATTCTTTTTAAAAATGGTATGTTGAGTATACTCATTAGAATCGAGGCGATTCTAACGAGTACACACAACATACATTTCATGACGAAATAGGAAGATTTGCCTAAAATATCCATAAATATTTGCTTTCTTTGGCTATCAAGAGAATTTCCAAAGGACCCAAAACCGAGTTCGAATTAGCCATGGTAAACGAGTCATCAGTGTTTGAGTCATTGAGGTTTAACTGTAGTTAGTTTCAACAATCAAGCTTAATGATCAAGAAGAACCAGAAAATATATACTACACTATAGTGAAGCACGGCCGCCACAAGGCACTAACACCACCAGTTGTAGTGAAGTTTAAACCCGGCGAATTGCTGAAGAATGAGAATTTCGAAAATATAAACTACACTATAGTGAAGCACGGGGGGCCTTTTTACGGCCGCCACAAGGCACTAACACCAGTTGCAGTGAAGTTTAAACCTGGCGAATGGCTGAAGACTGAGAATTTCGAAAATATATACTACACTATAGTGAAGTACGGAGAGCATTTTTACTGCCGCCACAAGGCACTAACACCAATTGTAGTGAAGTTTAAACCTGGCGAATGGCTGAAGAATGAGAATTTCATAGAAAAATAAGAAACTATTTGACTTATTTTATCGCTTAAGTTTGAACCGACAGCACGCTAAAGATTAAATAACTGTTCCAAACCTGACGTGGAAAGTAAAATTTCAATGACATTTAGAATAAAGGCCTAACCGATTTTATATTTATCATTATTTTCATTTTTTTTTAATTAATGTGATCTCCTATCGCTTTTTTCTTGTTGTTAGTTTCGAATTTCATAATTCGCATTGTTATATATCTATTTATTATGTTTGAACCACCCCGGCTTCATATGTTCTTATTTCTTTTAAATTATTGAAATATGTTTGGAGGTCACGATCTTTCTTTTAGAGTGCTCAAACTTGATTGAGATTAAGAAATTGGTCGCGCCATGCGAAAACGTATCTTCGGGCACATGCGGACAGTGAAGGCCCAGATCAGCCTGCGCATCAGCGCAGTCTGATCAGGGCCTTCATTGTCCGCTAACAGAATCTTTAGATACTACAGAATGTATGAATGGAGAACAAAGGCCCGGGTGATACTTTGCGCATGTTCGAAGGTACTTTTTTGCTTGATGAGACCTAAATAAAAAGAAACTACTTTTGTTAGCCAAATACACTGTAAATAAAGATGCTACCTTAAGAATAAGTTTGTTATTTTATCCCCCTTGCTATAGAAACAATGAAAACTAATAATAACAGTAAAATATTTCAACAATCATAAATTCGAGATACGTGTAAGAATAAGACTTTTATCTTCTAAAACACGGTAAGTTTTTATTTACAATTAAAAAAAATCAAATGTAAGGTAAAAGTCTTTTTAATTCTTAAAGCATTAATTACAGCCTCAGCGGACGACATTTTGATTTACTTTTTGTATTTTAAAAAGAAAATAAGGCATGGCGTTTCATGTGAATTGTCTACCGAGCAGATGAAATGCGTAATCTTATTATCTCTGAAAAATAAATAAATAAATAAATAAATAAAAAAATAAATAAAACAAAAACTAGAATGCGCAGTCGATGGCACGCCATCGCAAAATTCCCACGCTCCGTTCTAATGTTGCTTATAACACTACCAGGGGAAGTCATGTAGCAGGTTGGTTAAATTCCAACTAGTGGTTTAGGAAGAGACACTGTGACGGACTGATGGACGGGCGGACGGACAGACGGACTGACGGACGAATGCAAAATTAATGTTGCTCTCGCACACCCTTACCACGCGGATAAGTCAAGTAGCAAGTTTGGTTAAATTCAGCTCAGTTGTTTAGGAGGAGATAGCGCAACGGACGGACGGAGGCGCTCACAATATTCCTATGGCTTTTTTAAAAAGCGTGGGGATAAAATCAACACGTTTTGTTTAAAAAATATTCAGATGTAAGATACAAAGTTTTTTAACACTTAAAGTGTAATCGCAAACGCATCAGATGACGTTTATTAATTTTTTTTTTTATTTTTATTCATTTATTTTTGTATGTTTTAAAAAATAAGGCTTGACAGTTCAGCATACGTTTCTGAAATGCCAAACCTTATTTTCTATGAAAAATAAACAAATAAAAAGTAGAATGTCCACTGCTACAATTTTGCTTAGCGCTTTTGATTAATGAGTTACATGCATAATAAGTTTGCACTTTTGTTTATTATTTTCATATATGTTCCTGCAATAAATCTATCATATTTAACCCAATATATTTAGACTGAAACTCCTCCACACTTTCCACTAAACATCTGTACATTGGAAGAATCGAATTTCAACTTTAGGCATGTCAGACTATGTGATATTTAGAAATTCCTAAAGAAAAATGGCTAGACTTTTTGCAAACAGTGCAAGGGCAGATAACTCCTCGGGGGATTGACTGTAACTAAAAGTTTTGCTACTTTAATCATATGTTGTAAGTTTCAACCATTACTCTTTAAAATGTTTTGAGAAAATGATTTATATTTTCCATACAAATATATGAAGAAGCAAATGCCATTGCCGTAAAAAGGTCAACCCAGGATCATGAAATGAACAAACTTGGTAGATCTTGAGTCCCGGATGCTATAAACCAAGATTCAGCCCCAAAAGCCGCCGCCTTGGTTCCATAGAAGAAGATTTTTTATTTTTTTTAATATATATGGCGGACAGCTTGTTCAATGATGTGGAACTATTAGAACAGTCAACATCCCTTTGACAGAACGCACAATGTGAAATTTGGTAAAAATTAGTCCCGTGGTTTCAGAGGACAACTCCTTTAAAGATTACACAATTTTACACATGTACATTACCTAGGGAAAAGGGCAAATAAGCCCTGTGAACAAAATGTTTATTGCAACTAAAAGATTTTGCTACCCTGATCATACATTGTAAGTTCCAACCATAAGTCTTCAATACAGTTTGAGAAAATGATTTTTTTTAAATAATTTTTTCATACAACTGTACATAAACATAATTTGACCATACCTTAAAAGATCAAATGTCATCCCAGGATCATCTTGGTAGACTTTGAGTCCTTAATCTAATACACCACGATTTAACCTCAAAGCTCTCTTGGTTCTGGAGAAGACTTTTAAGTGTTTTTGCGGCGCCTTTTTTACCATATATGGACATGGCGGCCATCTTGTTCAGCGGTGTGGTAATTTGAACAAATTGTCAATATCTCTTCTACAGAAGATCCTATGTGAAATCTGGTAAACATGGTCAAACGGTTCAGAGAAGTAGACTTTAACGTAACACAATTTTATGCACGTTTATAGCCTAGGGGCAAGGGCAAATAACCCCGGTGGACAAAATTTTGATTGTAACTAAAACGTTTTACCACTTTCATCATGATCGAAACAATGTATGTACATTGTAAGTTTCAGCCATTAGTCTTCCATACAATTTGAGAAAATGATTTTTAATATTTTCCTCATATAAATGTATGGAGACGCAAATTTGACCTTGCGTTAAAAAGGTCAAAGGTCAACCTACGATCATCATTTGAAAAAAAAAAAAAAAATGTAGATCTTGAGTCCCCGATGCTGTATACTAACATTTAGTCTTGCTTCACTTGTTATGGAGAAAATGCAATTTAACCATTTAATTATTATAAGTCTCTGGAAGCTTTCTTTTGACATGGCAACCAAACCAAGAGGTTAGCTCTTAAACTTTAATATTGCCATGGCAACGAAACAAAATGGCCACTAGTCATAAAACATATAAGCTGGGTAGACAATCATCAAATGACCATAACTGCCAAACATGGTTCATTTCCCTTAACTGATCATGGAGCAAATGCAATTTAAGGAGACAGTTCACCCAAATGACCCCAACCATGTTCATACCCATTTTTCAGCCTTTTTCCAAGCAGTAACATACTCATGTTATAGATCATTTTAAAGCTTAGCCCAGCTAGCATTTTGCTTTAATCTATATCGGACCGTTATCGGCCCGACAGTATTGCTGTCGGGCCGATAACGGTCCGATATAGATTTAAGCAAAATGCTAGTTGGGTTATGAACGACTTAATCTGTTTTTATCTGAATTTAGTAAGTAAAAGGTGGTAAGCAAAATATGTCATTACAGCCCTGTCAAGATTATTGTGGATTCAGTAACAAAGCAAAGACCCCCAAAGAACCCCAAAGTTTGGGATAGAATGAGAAGTGTTAATGAACAAAATTGTATCACAAAATTAAGAAAAATGTTTAGAAGTAAAGTTACAGCTAAATCAATTATCCACAGTAGTTTTTCAAGCCTTCATTTAAAAAAGAATGGAAGCAATAACAAAGAACAGATATCAAACCTTAGATATGGCAAATTTCATTTACTTTTGCCCAGAAATTGTTGGTTTGTGTTGATGTCTTACGGAACAGTAAACCCAATGGGGTCATATCGAGCGTGGTCAGTTTACCTAACCACACGTTTACTGGGCAGGCTTAGTCCTCTAAGCGGTTAACCAGTATTGTGCACATTCTTTAGCCAGAAACTGAAAACTGCCCTTCTTGAATCAGCGGAAGGGAGAGAATGACCGTAGAAAATATTTCATGATCAATCTCCACGAAAGAATGTTGCCGACCTCGGCGGGGGTTGAACCCGCGACCTCCTGGTCTCCAGTCGGACGGCGCATCCAACTGAGCCACCGAGGCCAGCTTTGTCCAGAAATAAAAGAGCTGAATCTATTTAACTGATTTCGACTGCAGAAATATGCCACAATTGTTTGATTTTCCATGACCACTGGACAGCAAATAAGAAATGCTTCTTTTTATTGAAATACTTAAGCAAAAATAACCAGCTTCCAATGAAAGCCAAGAACTGAGAACCGTTGTGTTATTATACAATGATAGACAGCTGTTTACACCTTCAAACCCATTAACCCTTAAAACGCCAAGAAAACCTGCATCTGAAAATATCGTCTGTTTATGTCGTCTGCTGAATATTCCTGCAAACTTTTCAAACCTATTTTTGCATACAGGCAAACAGTGTGGACCCAGATCAGACTGCTCCTGCATACTGTTTGCAGAAATCACTTTTAAAATCAGAAGCAGATGACAAATCAGACGACAATTGTTGTGATTGGCAATTTAAGGTTTAAGTTATTCATTCATGCAGTATCAAAGCCATTAAATGTTATGGTCATTTTGCAGTGATTATAAAAGAAGAGCAACTGACAAAAGAAAGCAGAAGTATTTATCAATTTTATAGCCATTGTCATTTTAATTGGCAGTGTTGGCAAGGAAAACAAAATTAGCAAAATGCGTTAAAAAGGATTTGTTTTTTTTGAATGACAGTTTTATCATTAAAGACAGAAAGTTGTAGTATTTGTATGTATTTCACATTCTAATGAGAACACAATTCTATAGAAATGTTAAAAACGCTTAAAATAATATGTTAACCCATTTTGTATTCTTAACCATTTTTCCATTATAAGTCTGTGGGACATTTCGGTTGTCATAGCAACAAAACAAAAAGTTAGATCACCATATTTTTAGTAATTTTTTTAACCCCCCCCCCCCACCCCCCCTTCGCCCCCTATCCAAGCAACATTCTACCAAATCAGGAACAAATCTCTTCAATGGCTTTGGAGGAGCTGTCGTTTGAGTGTTAACGGACAGACGGACGGACGACGGATAAAAAGTGATCACTATAGCTCATCCTGAGCATAATAAAACACACTGTGATGAAACAAAGCAAAGAGATCAATGGCGATCTTAAGCCAGAGCACATGAAAACCACAAACAGGGCCACGATGGACCCGACCTCAAAAATAATAATAATAATAATAATAATAATAATAATAATATTAATAATAAGACTGGCAGTCACACTGATATAAATTTGCTTTCATTTAATTTTCTAAGCAACAGACAATAGTTCAGTCGCGGCAATATACAGACAATCCTTTTTTATACCGACACTCGATACAACGACAAAATGCGTTATAATAATAATAATTTGACTGGCACGAAACCTTTGCTCAGGAGGTGACAATAAATGAGAACTTATGCAAGAACATTACATTTAATACTTCAAGAAATATGTTTTTTTTGATATTTCAACAAACATTTGTTTTGAATATTTGTTAGAATCGCTTTAGTGAGACAATTCTAACACATGTCCAAAACATATGTTCTGTAAGGAAATAATAATAAAACAAAGTTGTTCTTACATATCGTTCCGCTGCGTTTAAGCATTATTTACAACAGCAAATTCGTTTTAATCGCAGGCAACATCTTGGGAATAAATGCTATCGTTATAACGAGGGTCCAAGATATGTGGGTAAAGGTATTCCATAATCTTGTGGCTGTGGGAGTTACAGATCCCAATCGAGCTTTCGCTGGTTTTTAACTACCCATTCACTGCTGGGTGAACAGAGAGCTTCTCAGTCGATGATATGAGCTGGGCTCGATCCCACAACCTTCAGCACTGCAGTCAAATGCTATGACCACTTGGCTACTCCGCCTCTCTTGTAATACAGTACATTGCAAAAAGCCTGAAATTCTTTTTCGAATTCATTTGGATGAAGAAAACTTCAAATTTAGAGACATCAGGCGGCTTCAAACACTTGGCATGCTAGTTAAAAATTCAACAGACGACATTTTAGAATATATTTCTTATTTTCCAACAAAATCGGTTTTGACATTTCATGTAAATTGTCTCCTAAGGAGCCTATTTTCTGGGAAAAATAAGAAAAATATCATCAATTTGTCATCTGCTGAGTTTGCCAACAGAATGGTAAATGCTACGATGATAATTTGGTGTTTTACCTCTCTTTCAATATTATTTAAGTCATACTGAGACGATGAAGAGGTGATAATGAGCGGGATTCGAACCCAGGATCTCATGCTCCGAAGTTAGGAGCGCTAACCTCTCGGTCACCCAGACGCTTGATAGTAAAGGTTAATCCGTTTTCTTAAATACCCATATATTGAAAAGTCTGTCAAATTTTATCATCTTTTAGCTGTCTGAGTCCTCATCAGATACTTTTTATCTATTTTGCAGGTACAGTACTTAAAACATCAAGTGCCCTAATTAAAAATGGTTAGAGGCGTTGGGGTGTACTCTCTGCTGCTAATAATGTTCGCAGGTAAGATCAGATATTTCATGCCTGTCTTAATAGGTTATTTTGACATTATTTGAACATTGATTCAAGATTGGAAAAATATTTTTATAACAATGAAACAGAAAGAGTACAAATGAAACAGGACCCAGTGATAAATGAAACTTTTCGAGGTCATTAAGAAAGAAATTTATAATTAATTTCTCTTACTATTTTTAATAATGGGGACCAAGTCATGATAAAAAGCATCTTATCGCATTTGCGACAGCGAGCGTCCGGATCAGACCGAGACCAGGACCTTCGCTATCAACTTACAGAAGCACTGAATTTGTAATATACATCGCTCGATACAGCGACACACGAAGAAAAAGACCCGGATAAGACTGCAGAAACCATATGCTGATCTGGATCTTCGCTGTACACAGATACGCCTAAAACCTCTCCTCAAAGCAGGTTATATTATTTTATTTGAGCCTAGTCAAGTGAAAACAGGCTTTACGGTGAATAGCTACTCCTGATAGATATCCCGCCGTTTTTGACAAGGGAGACAACTTTTGTGACTTCCTATTTGTTTTCCTATGCACCAGTCCCTTATGAAAAAGGATCTACTCTAAAAGGTAAGAATTTGCTGCCCTTGGGAGCAAAGTGTTTCCTTTTAGAATAGAACCTTTTACAGAATGGAGAAAATAATTCTTACAGTTGTCTTCCTTGAAAGTGAATCAATTCCCCTAAAAGTAAAGGGAGCAAATTCTTTTCTTTTTGAGTAGACCCCTTTTCATGAGGGAGCAAAAATAACTGTGACAGAATTGTTTCCCTTGTACACGCGATTAGTAAATGTCGAGAAACGCTGTCGCTCCCGCACTATCTTGTCAGGAGTTTCGCTTGTCGCCATACAAAAGCCTTTATTTCGGTCCAAGAGTAGGAAAGGTCTCGATCAGACAGTAAGCATGAGAACAACACAGTCTGGGGTTGGAGAGAGAGAGACAGAGACAGAGCAAATCGAGGGTTGAGCGCAAGACTATGGTAACTCAAACGTATTTTTGAAACCCTTGTTTAGGGGCAACTTGGACCCCTTTGTAAACAATGCAAATTTAGGTGCCATTGCTCATATGAGCAATGGCACCTAAATTTTCATTGTTTACAGAAAGAAATGTTGTAATCTTCATAACGCCTTCATGGTGAGGAGATTAGGTTTGGGGAAAAACAATCATCTGACTTACGATAGTCTTGCGCTCAACCCTCGAAATGCATTTCTTGAATAGCAGCATTTTGAAGGGATGCAAATGTGAACAATGTGCGAGTTATTTCTCATTGTCTTAAAGTTCAACGCCGATATAAAATGAAATTAATTTCGGGAGTGTAACATATTTTTTTTATCCGGTATGCAATTTAAAAATATCACAAAATGCTCGTTCTTTTAAAGATGATAAATTATGTTTATTATTTATTTGATTTATGACTTTCTTTGGTTATCTTAGAAAATCAAGACGTGTGTGTATACAAGAAAACAAAACAAAGATACAACGAAAGTACCGTATTCGGCGTAATTACCGCACATGCTCCTATTAGCGCGCAGTCAAACAATATCTGAATATTCATGTCACAGCTCGCGTGCTTTATCCGGTTATTCATAAAAGCATGTTGTGGGCACTCATTTGAATTGCCTCGACCTATTATTCATAAAATCATGTGGGCACTCATTTGAATTGCCTCGACCAAAGTCGAGGCAATTCAAACGTGTGCCCACAACATGCTTTTATGAAGAAAATCAGAAAAAAATATCGCATAAGCATCATTAAATACACTCCTCATGAAGTCCTTTGCTGATCTTTCTTTAAAGTACAGTGAACCCTCGTTACAACGACAGCATTTGTTCATTGAAATGAATTTGCTGTTGTAAAGAATCCTTAATGGTCAGAACGATACGTAAGAAATACCTTGTTTTATTCTTATTTTCTCATAGAGCATATGTTTTGGATATTTGTTAGAATCGCCTCAGTGAGGCGATTCTAACAAATATCCAAATCATATGTTGCTTGAAGTAATAATTCTTATTAACTGTCACCTCCTGAGCGAAGGTTTCGTGACATTTAAATTGTCAATATAATGAATTTTGTCGTTGTATCGAGTGTCGGTATAAAGAGGGTTCACTGTATGTCCTTATTAACTATTTTACTACAGGATTTTTCCAGTAATTTTTCAAAACCTAAGCGTACAGTGCGGTAATAAGGTCAAATACGGTAATAATAATAATAATAATAACAAATATACACACAATGCCTAAGTGTATCACTTTCGTTTTGTCATTGTTTAGCTTATACATGCTCTCCAATGTAGTTTCCTATTAAAATTGATGGCAAGAAACCTTTGTATCAATAAAGTAAACCTGACGTCGCTCACGGAGGGCAATGTAATTAATTAATTTTGAATAGTCACGTTAAAAAATCAAGAAAATATATCACTGGTCACTAATGTACGTTGATGTTTGCAGATGACTTGATACACTTGGCAGATTTTTCGTAATTTTTACAAGGGGGACGACTTCTTTGTCTTCCTATTTGCTTCCTGCACAATTCTCTTCTAAAAATGGGTATACACTAAAGAAAATCCTTTATAAATGTTGTCTACTCTAAGAGCAAATTATTTCCTTTTAGGGTAGATCCCTTTTCCAAAGGAACTCAAACCAATCCTACAGTTCTTTCCCTTGAAAGGATTAGTTCCCATCCAAAGCTATCTGATGGTCAGATGCCTACTAGGCTGTTTGAAGCAGATTTTGTTTTTGTGTTGAGGTTTTACGGCCCAGTCAACCCAATGGGGTCATGTCGAGCGCGGTCAGTTTACCTAACCACACGTTTACTGGGCAGGCTTAGTCCTCTAAGCGGTTAACCAGTACTGTGCACATTCTTTCGCCAGAAACTGACAACTGCCCTTCTTGAATCAGCGGAAGGGAGAGAATGACCGTAGAAAATATTTCATGATCAATCTCCACGAAGGAATGTTGCCGACCTCGGCGGGGGTTGAACCCGCGACCTCCTGGTCTCCAGTCGGACGGCGCATCCAACTGAGCCACCGAGGCCAAATAACCGGCCATACCATTGACAGTAACAACCGAAATTCTCTTTTTGTTTGTTTGAAAACAGAATTTCATTTTTTTTTTTTGTTTGAAAACTGAATTACTTTTTGTCATTTCTTTTTTGTTTCTTTTTGGTTTGAAAACTGAATTACTTTATTATATTTTGAAACTGTGTAGTTTTAAGTCTGAATAAAATTTCTGTTCTGTTCTGTTGTGGTTCTGAGTAAGATGTGTATTCTCCGCACGTTTTCGTTCTTCACGCCGTATGTCAACTGGTATTAAAAATAATACAGGTGTCGAAGCAAGACAAACACCTACATAATTCATCTGGGTATTCTAAATTCAAACACAGCACGGAGAAAAGGAAAAAAATACTTTATATAGACAACAGCAAAATAGGAAGTCAATATTGGGGCAGATAAATTCTGACAATTCTCACGGTTCCCCCCCGCGCCCCCCCCCCCCCCCCCACCGGACATCCGCTTCCATTGCGCATGCGTTCTGAAACATCATGGTCTTAAACATCTCACGCGACACCGGACTTCTGCGAAGTGCGCATGCTCAAACGAGCCTGTCTTCATCCGCGGTCCGCTTCAGGGCGTTCGCATTTTCCCTAGGTAATATCTGGAAGTTTTTGTTTCTTTGTTAATAAATAAATAAATAAATAAATAAATAAATAAATAAGTAAGTAAAAAAATGGAAGTTACAACGTGTGTTTTGATAAGCGTTTGATGAGCGAAATTCGTATGCCCTGACGAAAGCGCATGTGCGTATTCTGGTCTGGGCATGCGCAGAATTTATCACTGCAAATCATGGTAATTACTCCAAATATTCGGATACCGTGAATCCTTAACATATATATCCTAAAATTTGAAAACTCCTATTGGACTACTTGATAATGTCTTTTAAGTAGTCTGACTGATAAACAATGTAGACCCTAATCAGAAACTGCGTTGTGCGCCGTCTGATCTGGATCTATAGTTTGCTCTGCCAAGGACCCAAAATTTCTTCATGAGGACAACGAAGACTGATCAGACTGCGCGGATGAGCAGGCGGATTTGAGTCTTCGTTCAGTTCAGATGTCAGAAGGTACGTTTTCTCAAGCTGCGACTTATTCGTCCTGGCGACGCGTTGAAACAATGCTCACGGAATGTTAAACTGTGCAGATCATGACAAAACGTACCCCGTAATATACATAAACGTGTGTCAGGTTCAAAGGGTTCTGGTTACTTTGCTTTTCCCCAACTAGCATTATTTATATATCTACAGCGGTCCGTTATCGGCCCGTCAGGGTAGCTGACGGGCCGATAACGGCCCGCTGTAGATTTATGTAGAATGCTTTCTGGGTCTTTCGTTTCTGTACTCTGAGTTTGTGTACTGTCTGTCTTGGTTTGTTTGCTCTTCCTCTTGGTGTCATTGGTAGGCTATGATCTGTGACTGTGCCTTTTCTTGGTCATCTTCTATACTATATTTTGATGTTTTTTTGTTGTTGTTTTTTAAATTTAATACTGTATAAAGAATTCTTAAGGAAATGATCACTTTCCACAGCCCTCAACAATGCTGTTTAGGGGAGCTAATATACTTTCGAATTTTAAATCTCCGTAACATTGTTTGGCACCCCACCCCACACCCTTCAGATAGATTTATTGTGTTGGGGTTTAACGACACGTCAACCCTTGTGGGTCATTTTGTGTCGTTTCCCAGAAAAAGGGAGAAAATAGATAGAAGAGATGGTAGAAGAGATGAAAGAGAGGGACAGGGAAGAAAGAGGAAAAGGAATGAAAGAGAAGAAATAAAAACATTCCCCCCTCTATCCTTACCTGCTACAAGGATAGCAGGCCTTGTCCAGCTGAAAGCCAGTATCAGTTGGACGCCCCGGTGATGTAAGATACAAGACACCTTCGCCACACCTCTCCCCTTTCAGATAAGGGGTCTCTCTAAACGGAAATAATTTGCTCTCTTTGGTCGATTATGCTTACAAGAGTTAAATCAAAGTAATTACGGGTCACTTTTGCTGGCTGAGTGAATGTTGTTCCACCCCGTGATCGACAAATTCCTTTACATATGCAGTGTAAATTTGATGGAACAGTAAAACGACAAAAGGATTTTATCGGTCACAAGGTGGAAGGCACTTCAATTTGAAAAGATTGCTACTCTCTTTCTAACACATTCTTATAGAAAAAGCTGATCTACAAGTGCATGCGCAAGATCGATACTTAGCGAATCGTTCATAGTAACACCTGATGTGTTCTAAAAACGCATTACGAAAACACGCTTATTCAAATATATTGAACATTTTCCAACCAAAAAAGCAAAATTTTCAGATAAAACTAGAAAAATTTCAATATGACACAGATGCCCCCGCCCAGGGGCCATCCTCACCCGCATGCAGGCATTTTACAAAAAGTTGAAGTTGAAAAAAGAGCCATAACTCTCATAATAATTGGCGGATTTTACCCTAAATCGAACGACCTACATTTTATGATCATATACCTGTGTATAAAATATGAATCCAATACACCAATCTTTTTTTTTTAAAAATATCGAAAGGAAAACATTATTATAATATAATAATATATATTATAATATGAAAAAGGGTCATACCTCCCATAATAATGGATTTTACCCTGAATCGAACTTGACCTCTATTTTATGATTATATATCTGTGTATTAAATATGAACCCAATACACTAATGTTTTCAAAAGATATCAAACGGAAACTATTTTTCAACGTTGAAAAAGGGCAGTAACTCCCAAAATAATTGGTGGATTTTACTCTTAATCAAACTTGACCTATATTTTATAATAATATACCCGTGTATAAAATATGAATCCAATACATAATCTAATCAAAAGATATCGAACGGAAATCATTTTTCAAAGTTGAAAAAGAGCCATAACTCCCATAATAATTGGTGAATTTTACCCTAAATCAAACTTGACCTACGTTCTTTGATTATATACCTGTGCATAAAGTTGGAATTCAATACACTGATCTTTTCAAAAGATATCGAACGGAAATCATTTGTGTTCCGGACGGACGGACGGACGCACGTACGGACAGCGGTGATACTATATGCGTCCCCACCCCCCGCCATTGAAAATGGCGAGGACATAAAAAAAATCTGATATTTTTCCTATTTCTGATCAAAACATAGATTGCGGTAGGCGGTTCTAATGAGTACCCACAATCTATGTTTTTTTTAGCAAAATAAGAAAATGTATACCCCTGTAAACCCCAGTTTTACTATATAAAGGTGGGGTTTAAGGGGGTCAAAATTATATAGGCGTTGTTTCGTGATGGTATCTAATAAAAGCAAGAAAAACGCCTAACGGCAATAAGGTTAACCAAAAGGTAAACCTCGGACGACATCCAACGCCTACTATGCTACATGACTTCCCTGTATAGTAAGGGTGTGCGAGAGCAACATTATTTTTTCACTCTGCCCCATGTGACCTTCGGATGGGATCAAAATGTTACTATCTGTTCGTCCGTCCGTTACAACTAACGCTATCTCCTCCTAAACCACAAGGCGGAATTTAACCAAACTTGCTAAAGGACTTCCCTTCGTGGTAATTGTGTGCGAGAGCGCGTCTGTCCGCCCGCCCTCCGTCACGTTGTTAGCAATATTTGCACCGATTTTGCAATGGCGTGCCATCGACTGAGCAATATAGTTTTTATTTTTACTATCTGAAATGCTGTTTATCAAAACGTTTTACTTTATTTTTACACTAGCAACAGAATATCTCACGGCACAGACAGCAAGTTCCACGGGTCAAACCACACCAATAGTGTCATTTTCGTCAACCTTAACTTCAACCTTAGTAACAGCTACAGCAAGCGTATCAACTACTACACCGTCATCGGATTCGACGAATTCAGCACCTTTTACAACTGGGTCAACAAGCGTTTCAACACCTACAGTGTCTTCAGATTCAACAACTTCAGCACCTATTACAACTGGGTCAACAAGCGTTTCAACACCTACAGTGTCTTCAGATTCAACAACTTCAGCACCTATTACAACTGGGTCAGCAAGTGTTTCAACAACTACAGTGTCATCAGATTCAACAACTTCAGCACCTATTACAACTGGGTCAACAAGTGTTTCAACAACTACTGTGTCTTCAGATTCAACAACTTCAGCACCTATTACAACTGGGTCAGCAAGTGTTTCAACAACTACAGTGTCTTCAGATTCGACAACTTCAGCACCTATTACAACTGGGTCAGCAAGTGTTTCAACAACTACAGTGTCTTCAGATTCGACAACTTCAGCGCCTATTACAACTGGGTCAGCAAGTGTTTCAACAACTATAGTGTCATCAGATTCGACAACTTCAGCACCTATTACAACTGGGTCAGCAAGTGTTTCAACAACTACAGTGTCTTCAGATTCGACAACTTCAGCACCTATTACAACTGGGTCAGCAAGTGTTTCAACAACTACAGTGTCTTCAGATTCAACAACTTCAGCACCTATTACAACTGGGTCAGCAAGTGTTTCAACAACTACAGTGTCATCAGATTCAACAACTTCAGCACCTATTACAACTGGGTCAGCAAGTGTTTCAACAACTACAGTGTCTTCAGATTCAACAACTTCAGCACCTATTACAACTGGGTCAGCAAGTGTTTCAACAACTACAGTGTCTTCAGATTCGACAACTTCAGCACCTATTACAACTGGGACAGCAAGTGTTTCAACAACTACAGTGTCATCAGATTCGACAACTTCAGCACCTATTACAACTGGGTCAACAAGCGTTTCAACACCTACAGTGTCTTCAGATTCAACAACTTCAGCACCTATTACAACTGGGTCAGCAAGCGTTTCAACAACTACAGTGTCTTCAGATTCGACAATTTCAGCACCTATTACAACTGGGTCAGCAAGTGTTTCAACACCTACAGTGTCTTCAGATTCGACAACTTCAGCACTTATTACAACTGGGTCAGCAAGCATTTCAACACCTACAGTGTCATCAGATTCAACAACTTCAGCACCTATTACAACTGGGTCAGCAAGTGTTTCAACAACTACAGTGTCATCAGATTCGACCACTTTAGCAGCCATTACAACTGGGTCATCAAGTGTTTCAACAACTACAGTGTCATCAGATTCGACAACTTCAGCACCTATTACAACTGGGTCAGCAAGCGTTTCAACACCTACAGTGTCTTCAGATTCAACAACTTCAGCACCTATTACAACTGGGTCAGCAAGCGTTTCAACAACTACAGTGTCATCAGATTCAACAACTTCAGCACCTATTACAACTGGGTCAGCAAGCATTTCAACAACTACAGTGTCATCAGATTCAACAACTTCAGCACCTATTAGTACTGGGTCAACAAGCGTTTCAACACCTACAGTGTCATCAGATTCGACCACTTTAGCAGCCATTACAATTGGGTCAGCAAGTGTTTCAACAACTACAGTGTCATCAGATTCGACAACTTCAGCACCTATTACAACTGGGTCAGCAAGCGTTTCAACACCTACAGTGTCTTCAGATTCAACAACTTCAGCACCTATTACAACTGGGTCAACAAGCATTTCAACACCTACAGTGTCATCAGATTCGACAACTTCAGCACCTATTACAACTGGGTCAACAAGTGTTTCAACAACTACAGTGTCATCAGATTCGACAACTTCAGCACCTATTACAACTGGGTCAGCAAGTGTTTCAACAACTACAGTGTCATCAGATTCAACAACTTCAGCACCTATTACAACTGGGTCAGCAAGTGTTTCAACAACTACAGTGTCATCAGATTCAACAACTTCAGCACCTATTACAACTGGGTCAGCAAGCATTTCAACAACTACAGTGTCTTCAGATTCAACAACTTCAGCACCTGTTACAACTGGGTCAACAAGCATTTCAACACCTACAGTGTCATCAGATTCAACAACTTCAGCACCTATAACAACTGGGTCAGCAAGTGTTTCAACAACTAGAGTGTCATCAGATTCAACAACTTCAGCACCTATTACAACTGGGTCAGCAAGTGTTTTAACAACTACAGTGTCATCAGATTCGACAACTTCAGCACCTATTACAACTGGGCCAGCAAGTGTTTCAACAACTATAGTGTCATCAGATTCGACAACTTCAGCACCTATTACAACTGGGCCAGCAAGCATTTCAACAACTACAGTGTCATCAGATTCGACAACTTCAGCACCTATTACAACTGGGTCAGCAAGCATTTCAACCACTACAGTGTCATCAGATTCGACTTCAGGGCCTATTTCCACTGGGTCCGCAAGTGTTTCAACAACTAAATTGTCATCGGATTCGACAAGTTCCACATCCACAACAACTGTGTCTTCTGTTACATCTACTACCACAGAGACCACTACTTCTGGTACAGCAATATTTAAGTCTTGGATTCGGATTAACACAGCTGCTTGCATATTTATTGTAATGATATGCATCTTTTGAAGTACTTGTTGTTGAAGTAAATGCATACACTTTCGGCATCATTTTTCTAAGAGAGACAATTTTTGCAGACAAAACGATGTCTCCCTCATACTTAAAATTTCAAAACTAGAAATGTGTCCAAAGGATACGGATGCCCTTGCCTGAAAAACTTAAAACACAAATTGCTAACGCTGTACACAGATGGACGGACAGGGGTAACACTTAATGCCCTTTCCACCATTCTGGCGGGGGCATATAAAGCAGTAGTAGTTATGATCAATGAAGAAAACTTAAATGCAAATAGCTAAAGCCATCTCAGACGCGGACGGAGACAGACGGACGGATGTTCTAATGAATGTGGTTTATGCGGCCTTTTTGGGTATAGATGGTAGTTATGTGGCTATTATTAGCCCTAAAAATTAGCCAAAATTAGACACATAAACCCATTTTGCCATTTAAATCTTCAAAAATTCAAGTGTCTATGGAATAAATTCCATTCAAATACATGGAAATAGTGTCTTAACCTTGTAGCCCCCTAAACCTATTTCGTTTGTGCAGATTGATGGATGGACAGACAGACGGACAGGGGTAACTGGCAAACTGCTGATGCCAACCTGCATTAAGTATGACCTTAAATGACTATTTGTGTTCCAAGTTTCAACTTTATAGCTCTCATAGCTCCTGTGAAATCTGTAATGATTTTTTTTTCATTTATGGCAAATTGTAAAAACCTATCAAGGGATTTAGCTCCAAGGGTTGACCCTGATTCTGGGGTACACAATACATCAGCCCACTGTCCATGTGTACCAGGTTTAAACTTTGTAACCCTAACAGTTTTTGAGAAAAGTGGGACGAAAATTTTTCATTAATGGCAAATTGTATAACCTATCAAGGGATGTAACTGTAAGAGTTATAGATCCTTGGCCCTGATTCTGGTATACATCATACATCAGCCTATTGTCCATGTGTGTACCAAAAAAGGTAAGAGAAAAGTCCAGGGAGAGCCACAATCACAAACTGCAGCCCTTCCCAGACCCCAAGAGGAAGTGGAAACCGACAAATCTAAACAAGCTCAAACCGAACAAACGTACGAAAAGCACTAAGATTAGCTCTCTCTTCCCCAAGCGAGGTAATCGCAACACTAAAAGGACTGAAAAACACAATAACAAAATGACACACGGAAAGACATACAACAAATCGCCTCGTAGAATAAACCACAAAGCAACGAATAGTAAGACTAACACTGGGACCACCACCTTAGAACGGTCACCTCACTAAGGCAATTCTAACAAATATCAAAAACATATGTTTCTTAAAAGTTTTGTAACAATATTCTTGCAAAAATTTGTGACCAATTGCTACCTCTTAAGCGAAGGTTTCGTTAAAGTCAAATTATCATTATAACGAATTTGTCGTTGTAGGGAGTATCGGTATAAAGAGGGTTGTCTGTATTTCTCCTTGAACACACATTGTTGTACTCATTACTGAGTACCAACAGGTACTCATAAATAAGTACCAACATACTCATTTATGAGTACCAACAACATATCAAGGGTTGAGCGCAAGACTGGCGTAAGTCAGATGGTTGTTTTTCCCCAAACCTAATCTCCTCACCATGAAGGCGTTATGAAGATTACAACATTTCTTTTTCTTTCTGTAAACAATGAAAATTTAGGTGCCATTGCTCGTATGAGCAATGGCACCTAAATTTGCATTGTTTACAAAGGTGTCCAAGTTGCCCCTAAACAAGGGTTTCAAAAATATGTTTGAGTTACTATAGTCTTGTGCTCAACCCTCGATATGTTTTCATGGAAAAAAAAAAAAGATATATGTATTATGTGGATTTCCTATCTTATCTGGAGCAAATTGTTCTCTTTCTTGCATGCCAGTCCCCTTCTGAAAATGGGTCTAAATTAAAAGAATTTGCTACCAAGGGGAGTAAATTCTTCCCGTTTAGAGTAAACCATTTTCAGGAGGAAGCAAAACCAATTTTTTACAGAGTTGTCTCCCTTGAAAGTGTACCTTTACCATGAAGATGTCGCTGTTTGATAACATTTGAGGCATGTCAAGTGAAAACATGCCTTCTAACATGCACATTTTCAAATCCTGCTGCACATATGCAAAGTATCATCTGGTCTTTCTCTCCATTCATACATTCTGTAGTATCCAATAATTCTTTTAACGGACAACGAAGGCCCTGATCAGACTGCGCGGATGCGCAGGCTGATCGGGGCCTTCGCTGCCCGCATATGCCAGAAGACACATTTTCACATGACGCAGCCGATATATATTTCAAGTCACCTATCATATTTCAGCCTTAGCACTCTGTAGGCTAAAAACTTGGATGAAAATTAGTATTAATTTTCTTATATTTCATAGAAAAGTAAGGCTTCTCAAGAATCTCAATAATATTCTACTTGTAACGTGTTCTTTCAGATATTCTACTTGTAATGTGTTCTTTGTTTCAGATTTTTTATTTTCACATTTCAAACTGAATAAAATTTCAAGCCCATTTTCTGTGGAAGACTATTCCTCTGTTTGATTCGACTGTTCTTATTTTGGTTATTGCAAATTTACCGCTTAGTTTTGTCATTGTTCATTCCTTGTCTCTTCTTTCCGTGCCTCAAGAAGGCTGTACTTTTGGCTTTTCCTGGGTTGGTTGGGTTGGAGTGATGACCGTCAACACTATTAAGGTCATATTGAGCCTGTCAGTTTACCTAAAGGGCAAGCTTAGTTCTCTTATCAGTTAAACAGTTATTCTTTTGCTAGAAACTGACAAATGCCCTTCTTGAATCAGCCGTAGGGTGAGAATGACTTACATAAGCAATCCTGATGAAAGAATGTTGCCGGATCCAATGGGGATGGAACCCTCCTGATCATCAGCCGGACGTGCATCAGATGAGCCACCGAGGCCGGCTTACCTTTCCAGGGTAAGCTCATTTACATTTTTGGTGTTTTAATCCCTTTTGGAATCACCGATTAATTATCTAAATATTCATGGACAGTCAACTGAAACTAGAATTCCAAAAATTGAATGTGTTGCCTGCTTAAAGTGCCAACCATCTGATATGAAAAAGGAAAAAGAAACTGGTCCTTATAATCGCTCCTATCCCTAAAGGCAACCCCTTACTACAAACTTCGAATGAAATCAATGCATCCCTTCAAAAGTTATTTAGGGGAAACAATATCCTTACCTTGTATTTTACCCCAACAAAAAAAAAAAACAAAGTCGAAAAAGGGCCATAACTTGGCCAAAATTTTGCAGATGATTACTAATATTGAACTTGACCTGTATTTTACAATGGTATATCCTTCTGCAAACTTCCAATAAAATCAATGCATTCCTGCAAAAGTATTGAGCGGAAACCAATATCAACATACCAACAAAAACTAAGTCGAAAAAGGGCCATAACTCTGCCAAAATTTTGCGGATGATTACTAATATCGAACCTGACCTGTATTTTACAATGGTATATCCTTCTGCAAACTTTCAATAACATCAATACATCCCTGCAAAAGTTATTGTGGAAACCAATATCAACACACCAACAAAAACTAAGTCAAAAAAAGGCCATAACTCAGCCAAAATTTTGCGGATGATTACCAATATCGAACTTAACAAGTGTTTTAAGGTGATATAAAATTCTGCAAAGTTTGAATGAAATCAATGCATCCCTTCAAAATTTATTGCGTGGAAAAGAACAACAAAAACTAAGTCGAAAATGGGTCTTAACTCAGCCAAAATTTGGAGAATGAGTACCAATATCGAACTTGACTTGTATTTTACAGTGATATAAAGTTCTCCAAAATTTGAATGAAACCAATATATCCCTTCAAAAGTTATTGAACGGAAATGAAAATTGTGATGACGACACCGACGACCACCCCGCCGCCGAGAACATGATCCCTATGTGTTTGCCATGCTACGCAGGCAACATAAAAACCACTTTGGATATGGCTTCAAACAATTATCACTTTCCTGTCATGCATGCAAATATACTCAAACTGTGATTAACAATAAAGCTGATCTGTATTTACAGCTATTTGCAAACAACACATACATGTAATCTATTCAGGCTTCTCCGAAGGGTATAGCTCCAAATAAAGCACTTTTTTCCCACCAAAAAATACAGATACTGTATTTGACCTAATTACCACATTATGCGCTTAGGTTTTTCAAAATTACTGAAAAATCTTGTGGTAAAATTTGACTCTGCCTACTAAGGATACCTTTTAAAACAAATATCAGCAAAGGCCTTATTTTGGTGATGTTTATGAGATTTTTTCTGATTTTCTTTATTAAAACATATGTTGTGGGTACTCATTTGAATTGCAACAAGTTGATGCAATTCAAATGAGTACCCACAATATATGCCTTTTTTATAAAGTAGACAAAAAGTACACTGGCTGTAATTTGAAGACTGCGGAATTGCTTGACTGTGCACTTATAAGGGTATGTGCGGAAATTAGATCAAATACGGTATTTGGTATTTATCCACAAAAGCGCATGATGCAAATACTTAAATGAAGAATTTACTCCCCTTGGTAGGAAGTGTTTTTTTCTTCTTAAAGGCTCCATATTCCTCAAAAATAGACATTTTTTTTTTTAAATTTTTTTATCCTAGAAACGTTTAATAAATTGATATATGGTATTAACATGATCATAAAATGTGACATCTGACAGCCCGTAAAATTTCAGTTAGTCTCTTGTTTTTAACTGGATCAATAATGAAACGACTGAAAAAACATTTACCTGACACCCTCATCTAGATCGACAGGGTTGCAATTTTCAAAATTTTAACCCTTGTCATGTTGAGTAAATTAAAATGCCACACCCACTTCTAATTGTCAGCCAATCAGATTACTTGATCAAAGTTATTGATACAAATTCACATTCTTAATGACAAACAGTGCAGATCTAGATCAATTGGCTTCTGAAGAAGCCAATTAATCTGGATCTATACTGTTTGCAAAGGCAGAGGGTATCCGGGTTCAGTACAACCAGGGTTAAACATATCAAAATATGTCTAAAACATCTGAACAGTGGTTCCTTATACTGGGTAGGTAATCTATGTATAAGCAATAGATCACAAAATAATTCTGTTTATTACAAAATTAATGGTTTCTATTAACGAAAATGACATGAATACATCAAAAACAAACATGACATACTTGGGTTTCTCTATTCCTGTATCTTGCAAAAAAACATACCCTATAATCTGAAAGATATATGGCTGAGTTTTTGTATATATAAAGCTTGGATATTGGTTCATACAAAACCTCTGTATAGCAATTCTAAGCTAACGGCATTTTGGAAAAATGCATGCAGTTTACATGATACAGGCTTAGAGTTTTGACTAGCAACTGTAACTTCTATTAAGTGTACAATATACAGGTATATACTAACAGGTAAAATATAACCGACTCACAATAAATTAATCTGTACAGTTCATGTCTGAATATAAATTAAGACTGATTGTTTAAAATTCTTGTCCCATTTTGTAAAATGACATATAGATTAGGGTAGGTTGATGACCACTTTTATTTGTGGAAATTACGTCACTTATTATGTTTGGTCTTCATACATTCTTACCGAGTATAGTTCATCAACAAAGGTTTTGAAATTCTGGACATGAAGAAATAAACAGGCCATTCCCCATCAACATTCATTTTTAAGACTTATGTGAGTACATTAACTTTTTTATATGAATACTTTTTCATAGAAAAGAAAAGCAAACAAAGAAACACTAGTATGAATGTCAGAAAAATGTCTGGTAAAATTTAAAATTTGTCATTCAAAATGGTGTCATAAAAGCAATCAAATGTTTTCTTACTGGTTTATCATAGCGGCCATATTGGAGGAAAGAGCAAACATTTTTTTGGTGTTACTCCGTTTCTATATACCTTCTAGTAAATGCTATAGAAAATGGTAGACGTTTTATTTGAAATGCAGTTCAATGCGAAATTAAATTTTATGGCGGACAGTAAAACAGGGTACTCTACCTTAAATGCGGAAAACTGCTGGAGTGTCACTCATGGCTCCATGCTTGCATATGCGCATGAGAAAATAAACATTCTGCTTTCTGTTTTGAGCAGTTTCTTTTTTTATGATTTTAGCCTAAATACACAGGGTTTTGTATACTTAGAATTTGTTAAGTATCAACTGGACCTCCATAGAAACAGGCATGTTTTCCTGAATTGCGATGTATGCATATAGTATATACAGTTGTTTTATACACAGACATGTCAAGGTGTTTTTCTTACATCAATGTAAATTGTATATCTCTCCGATTCTAGGATTAGCAAAAATTGAGTAACGGACCCCTGCTTATAAATCATAAAATAATTCTGTTAATTACAAAATTCTTGATTTCTATTAACGAAAATGACATGAAGTACAAATGTAATACATCGAAAAAAAACATGAAATAAGATTGGTTAATATGTAAAACTGCTTATAAATCACAAAATAATTCTATTTATTACAAAAGTCTCGTTTTCCCAAAGAAAATGACACAAATTAATACAACGAGCCACAAACATGAAATAAAACTGTTTAAGACGTTAAACTGATTTCATAATTGTGGCCATTCAGGGTATTCCCATATTTATATTATTTGAGGTGTTGAACTGATTTCGTAATTGTGGCCATTCAGGGTATTCCCATATTTATATTTTTGAGGTGTTGACCATGAGCCTCATCTTTGCTTCACCATGGGTAATCTAATATGAATTACATGATTCCTGGACAACTTCATAGCTATTTTGAGTGTGGAAAATGTATGTCCTCACCCTCTGATGAAATCATCATGCTACTCAGCTAACGCACAATGTCATAACAACAATGTTCCATATCGCCGCGATGTCATGACGTCACAGCAACATTAGAGCAATGTTATGATATTGTGTGTTTACTTGGTAGGAGTTACAGCAAAGTAATTACCACTATGCTTTAAATTGTACAAGACAAAATATTTAGATGTAAACGTCTAAGTACTGGCGCAAATTTGTTCATGTTTACATAGAGATATGGGACACGGGTTTACTAAAGTTTAATAAATTTTCAGTGTAACAGGTAAAATTTAAAAACAATGTGATTCTTGATTCTTTAACTTTCGCTGCCACAGGCGATAATAATAGGCTTTTGCAAACAGCATAGATCCAGATGAGACGGCTCATATGAGCCGTCTCATCTGGATCTACTGTGCTTTCGACATCTTTCAGAAAGTCGTTTTTTGCTTGACGCTTTACACATAAGAAGTAAATTTGCAAACTTTTGTCATGATTTAATGCAAAACCATTTGTCGTAACTACCTATGTACAAAAAGTTTTATTCTAGTCATTGGTTTTTAAAAAATCAAATATTTTCACTTTTTCTCATAGTAAAAATGAAACCAAAACATGCAGAAATCTGTAGGGTAGGTAATTTGGGCCCAGATTTTCAACAAGTTCAACTTGTTCATTTTTTCTTAAATTTTCACAGTATTGTTGTGAAACATCAAAAATTCAAATTCAGCAAAGAAAAGTAAAAAATATTTTCTCAGACAAAAAATTCAAAAAATCACTTTACTATAGAAATTGCATAGGTCGGACCAATATTTGGCCGTAAGTTTAATTTTAATGTAAATATTTGAGAACAAAACACAGGAACAGAAAAGACAAATGGATTCTGATTAGATATGGTCAATCAGAACAAAATATTTTCATTTAAAGTAAAACGCCAAGCAAAAAACGTCTTTCCAAGAGATGTCGAAAGGACAGTAGGCTGTCTGACATTCAGTCTTTCAACTTTATGTATAAACTTCTTTTCAAGCGACAGTTTGTTAAAAAAGAAAAGCAGACGACTAATGTCATCTGAAATTTGGCACAGAAAGAGTTAATGTTTGTTTTTATTAAGCTTTATGAAATTTCTTGATTGAAATGAAAATAAAATCGACATTAATCTGTTTATAACAGTTTTAAGATTTTTTTTTATTTGCCTGGATCGTCACAAACCGACGTCACGGCAAATATAAAACGCCCTTAGTGAGCTAATCGAATAGTCTATCATATGTAAAAATGGAAAGCAATATTAAGAGACCAGCGTGATTCGCCCGCCTGTCAATAATTGCTTCTTCATTCAGTTCATATAAAATGCATAATGTTACAAAACAATATGTGTTAAATGCATAAAATAAAAGGAGCTCAAGCAATGCCATTATCAAAGACTGTAATCTATCAAAGACCGTAATCTATCAAAGACCGTAATCTATCAAAGACCGTAATCTATCTCCGATATCTGGAAAGTATTGAGTATAGCATCTTTTTATGATACATATTGTAGTTTTGTTGCCTTCAGACATTAGCAAGTACAAACCTTACCTATTGCTCCTACTCATCATAACATCATTTACATAAGCTAAAGGTTATACAGTCAACTCTTGTTATCTCGAATTCCAAGGGACTCTCTGAAATACTTCGAGATATCCGTACCTTGACATATCAGACTTGCAGAATTGAGGAAAAAATCAAATGAACAACCACATTTAACAAATGTTTATGTAATTTGACTCCTGAAGTTAGATATATATTGAAAATATTGTGGAAAAGAGGAGAAATTGCTCCTTAGGAGCAATTTCTCCTCTTTTCCACAATATTTTGTTACCTGTTGTTAGATTTTCAGGTTCAAGCAGGGACCAGATTTTCTCTTCGAGATAAGCAGTTATTCTTGATAAGCGAGGTCGAGATAACGAGAGTCAACTGAGATTCATAGTAAGATTATGTGGGCCCAGTTTGTGCCACCTTTGTTGTCAGGCAGCTGCAAGAGAAGTATCTAGCTGCCAACAAGACTACATGGCTTTCCTAGACCTGGAGAAGGCATTTGATCGAGTGCCTCAGAAGGTCATCTGGCGGGCGCTGAGAAAACGATGTGGAGGAGTGGATTGTGCGACTGGTGCAGGGGATGTATGCCAATGCACGGAGCTGTGTCCGTATTGGTGAGGGGTATAGTGAAGAGTTTGAATTGAAGGTCGGTGTTCAACAAGGCTCAGTACTCAGCCCGCTGCTCTTCATCATTGTGCTTGAAGCTTTGTCAAGCTTTCCGCTCTGGGGTCCCCTGGGAGGACCTCCACGCAGATGACCTTGTTATCATCGCTGAATTGCTCAAGGAATGTGTCAGGAGGCTCTTGACTTGGAAAGAAGAAATGGAGGAGAAAAGACTGAGAGTAAATGCAGGAAACACAAAGATCTGTGGTACGGGCTTGGACCTCTTGCAGAGTTCAGGCGAGTTTCCATGTGCCGTCTGTTGCACTGGAGTGGGCAGCAACAGCATCTTCTGCAACTGCTGCAAGTACTGGGTGAACAAGAAATGCAGTGGGCTCAAGCACTTGACAAAGGACTTTGAATACAGATGTACATGGTGCCAGGGAACTGCATGCCCCTTGGATGGCAGATCACAGAGGGAAGCCCAAGTCAGACCTTACAAGCTGGAGGTGGTAGCTGACTTTTGCTACCAAAGAGACATGCTCCCAGCAGCTGGTGGCTGTGAACTTTCAACCACAACACATGTGAAAAGTTGAAGGAGCTGCTACCAGTTCTCTCTTTCCGCCACTTCTCTTTGAAGACACATGGCCGCGTGTACAGCTCTTGTGTGCGGAGCCCATGCTTCATGCCAGTGAGACTTGGCCATTGACAACGCCAAACCTCCAGCAGAGAAATGACAGGGCAATGATCAGACATATCTGCAATGTCATGCCGCAAGACATTGTCACTACTGGATCCAATGAGATAATTGCGTGGCTTGGTATTGAGGATCTGGACCTCATTCTGAAGGAGAGAAGGCTCTGCTGGTATGGACATGTGGAATGCTCCAATGGTGCAGTCAAGTCAGCCTTTGACCTACAGGTTGATGGAAAGCGTGGGCCTGGGAAGCCAATGATGACATGGAAGCAGCTGACAGAGAGGGATTGCAGAGAGTGGAAGCTCTCGGCTGTCGACCCTCATGACCCTCATGATAGACATACCTGGAGATCTGGGCCCAGTTGTTCAAAGTGTCCTTAGCTTAACGAGCTCGTTAAGGGTCATTCTGTTAACTGTTTTAGCAGATTCGATACACAATATTCTGATATTTTTTGCTGAAAAAATGTGAGTAGCTTTTGCACTGCAAAAGCTACTCACATTTTTTCAGCAAAAAATATCAGAATATTTGCGTATCACTCGATGTAAATTTTAACGAATCGTTAACTAACGACGTCGTTAGCTTTGAACAACTGGGCCCTGGTGTGAGATCTGCCATACGTGCAGCAAGCCAGCTACCTGGAAGGGAGCCCACTGATGTGGATGTTGCCCCTGTACCTGCACGTTAATCAAAAATCCATTGATGATGATGAAGATGAGTTGTTCAAAGTATCGTTAGCTTAATGAGCTCGTTAATGAGAAATTTGTTAACTGTTGTAGCTAAGGTATTTTCAAATACATTGATATTGTTGCTGCAAAAATGTGGGTAACTTTCCATAGCTATAGATAAGAGAGGGTATCAGGAGGAGGTTTTTCTTATTTCTCCATGAAAACATGTTATTGTGGGTACTTTTTAGAAGCACCTTGATGAGATGCTTCTAATGAGTACCTATAACATACGTTTTCATGGAGAAATGATCTGGGCCCTATTGTCCAAAGCAGTGTTAGCTTAACGAGCTTGTTAATGACAAACTCATTCCCTATTGTAGATAAGGTATTTTTAAATACATTGATATTTTTGTTGCAAAAATGTGAGTAGCTTTTCCAGTACTTGCATTTTTCAGCAAAAAAATATCAATGTATTTGCCATATTTCAAGATAGAAATTGTAACATCAGGTTAGTTAACAAGTTTGTTAAGCTTTGAACAACTGGGCCCAGATTATTAAACAGCATGCTCTTGGAATACCTCTTCAGTTGCTCTGTGGGTTTACTATTATAAACATCTATAGTAGCATATTTTGTTGTATTTTACACATACTACAAAGCACAACGATGTAAAAATATCATTAAAGATACCCAGGAAATATGCCACAATCACAAAGCAGTCTTCCCGCGGCACCAAAAGAAAGAGAGATGAGGAACAAATAATGACAAAGCAAACACCACATATGAAATCACCGACGCACAAACACAGAGGACCTGCAACAGAGGAATGCATTGTTTCTTTATTAAATACATACCAAATGCACAATTTTACAACAAAATAAAAATGCTACAAAACATATTGCTTCTTTAGTAAACACATTTCAATGACGCAACTTTACACAATCTACTTCTAAATAATACCTCTTTCTCAATTCTTTTATGTTGCAGGGCAAGAAATGGTAAAGTTGATTCCTGTTATCTCAACCTCACTTATCTCAAATAACCGCTTATCTCGAAGTGAAAATCTGGTCGCAGCCTAACATGAAAATCTAACATGTAAAAAAATATTGTGGAAAAGAGGGGAAATTGCTCCTAAGGAGCAATTTCTCCTCTTTTCCACAATATTTTCAATATCTCTAACTACAAAAGTCCAATTACACATATATTTGTTAATTGTGGCTAATCGAATTAGTTTTTTCCTCAATTCTGCAAATCTGATATGTCGAAGTACGAATATCTCAAAGTATTTCAGAGTCCCTTGGAATTCGAGATAACGAGAGTCGACTGTATTTATGACATATTCCACCACAATGACTTTGTCTGGCCTACGAGGGATGTTCGAAATGAATTGCTTATTGTCCTCTAGCTCGATATCCACGTGGGGCACGATAAAAACCAATACATGCCTGTATAGGGCTATTCAATATCTACACAATGGTGTATAAACGTACATGTTAGACTAAGTGTAAGACATAAAATTTGCCATTTGAATACCCGCAGTCATTGACCACTGCAGTAAAAATGGTTGGTAGAAGCGTCGACAAAAAAGATGAAATACGGGCTTACATCAAAGCTCCCTCAAAACTTGATTGTTCTTTGAAGAAGCTGATGACTGAAATTTCTACTGCTTTTGGACCTTCTTGTGTGTCTTATGACACAGTTCGGCGGTGGAAAAAGAAATTTGAGTCTGGTGTAGAGTCCATCAAAAATGCACCGAAATCAGGTAGGCCAAAATCTGCATCTCGTAAAGCAATCGTTTCCAAAATAAAGGAAATCATTGAAGGAGATGCCAGATTTACAGTTCGTGATATTGCACGAAAGATAGGCATATCACTATCAACGGTTCACCTTATTTTGAAGAAGCATTTGAAAGTCAGAAAGATTTCTGCTAGATGGGTGCCACATCTGTTGACTGACGAGCAAAAGAGGCAATGGGTTAAAGTGGCCAAAAAGCTGCTTCAAATGTTTCCAAAATATGATAAAAAGCAGTTTGCCAATGTCGTCACAGGTGATGAAACCTGGGTCCATTATTTTGAGCCCGTCAGAAAGGTTAGCAATAAGATCTAGGCCACTAAACACAGCAAACGCCCAATAATTGCCAAACGTTCTTTGAGTACAAAGAAGGTTTTGTATGCAATCTTCTTCTCTGGTGAAGGAGTCGCAATAAAAGTGCCAGTGAAAAAGGGCAAAAGCATCACCGGAAAGTATTACAAAGACGTATTACTGAAGAAACTGAAAAAGTATTATCAGAAACGACGCCCTGCCACTGGTTTTAAACATGTCTGTCTTCTACATGACAATGCCCCAGCTATACCTCCGCAAAAGTTACGGCGTTTTTGAAGAAAGAAAAAGTAAATGTTTTGCCTCACCCCCCGTATTCCCCAGACCTTGCCCCATGTGATTTCTTTTTGTTTCCGAAATTGAAAGCATTCCTTGCTGGGCGGAAATACCAGTCCCGACAGGCACTTGGATCTGCCATTCATCAGTACCTTATTACTGTGCCCAAATCAGTGTACCGTGATGCCTTCAAGAAGTGGATACATCGGCTGAAACTTTGCATTTCTAGCCACGGGGAGTACTTCGAGGGCATGAAATGAGTACTTTTGGGCTAACTTGAAATTTGAAGTCTTCAGATAGAAATAAGCATTTCATTTCGAACATCCCTCGTACACATTAGCCCAGTCTACTCAGGATATTAGTTGTTCTTCTACATAATCTATGACCATCATCAAATGTAAATGCTGTAGTTAAAATTCTGATCAGAAAAGGCAAATGTAAACACTGCCTGAATTTTGCTATTAGGCCAGATAAAAAAAAAATATGGGTGATTAGGGTAGCAAAAATAGATACAGTAGGTTTGTTTTTTTTTTGTTACACTTTTTATTTAGAATTATACCATAATTACCAAATATATTTTGACTTTGAACATAATTCTCGTAACATTTAACCAATCTGTTTGACTTTTCTTAGACGTGTCTAAAAGTACTGACCAAATGGCAAACAGTGTAGACCCTGATCAAACTGTTTGATCCGGGTCTACACTGTTTGCTCAGACCTTTTTGTCCGAATATTTAGCATAAATGTTTTTTTTCCCCAGTACCACCTACTTTTTTCTTTTTGAGAAAACATGTAAACAATTGCTATGTTTCACTAGGAAAACCAGTTAGGGTAGGGCTACCCGAAACACACATATTTTTTTATTTGGCCTTAGCATATCTTTTCAGGTATATTTCATTCTCTTAGCCACTAGCCCACTTTTTTGACAGCAAACGCAAAATTAGCACTCATACTTGACGGTAATATGACACGGATATGTGTGTGTATGTGTCACTACCTTTTATTTGGTATTATGACAAGAGTCAGACAACTTTTAAACCGGTAGTATTTGATGATAATTCTGCAATAGTTTTCTCTAGTTCTCCATTTCATTTCCTTGAAGTCTCATAATGGTCTAAACAAACCGCGCATGCATCACCATACTTCGCATTTCTTGAAGGGGTTCATGAAGGAACCTGGGCGGCATCCAAAGGCTTTAGAAAACTCCACACTATTTTGCAGTGGCCCAAATACCCTGAAAAAAAAGTATAGTTTGAAATATAATTTAAGTTTTAAAATGAATATTCGTATCTATTTGTATGCCTCACGTGAAAACAAAGACAATGCTTAAATATATATATATTTACTACAAAAATTAAAAAAAACCCAAAAAATGACAAACAATACCGAACACACAAGCAGATTGCACGCTGGGTTGTGTAATATTCACCTGAATTTTGGAGCCAAATCGGCAGAAAAAAGTTATCTCAATGCAAAATACGCACGTTTTTCCACCAAATCAATGCCGGATGTTGTCATTTGGAAACCAAAGTCGAATTGGATTTGCTTTCCTTGAATAGGCAAGCGCATATGTTACATTAAGGTAGCAACAATCGTATTAGGGGAAAAAAAAAAAAAAAGACCCAGGAATTAGCAATATAAAAAATAAAGTAAAAAAAATGAAATAATAAAATAGATCAATAAATATTGGACAGCAATCATTTGGTCATCTTTCTAGGTATATGGTTGGTCCTGAAAAGTCTTTCTATATGAGTCAGTTGAAATGTTTGGCACTTCTCAACTTCTCATCATTATTATGCCACTTCAAAAGGGGAGCTGACCATGACAAGATAGAATTCTGTTTACAACTACGATGGCCCAGTGATTGCAAACAATACCAGTCTAATTATCTACTGTCTACTGGTGTTTGCCAAAGGAAAACAAAATTAATATTTTCGGTCTACAAAGAATACTGAAAAATATTAAATTAGATGAAAAGAAAAGAAAATAAAAATTATTTGTGTTTTTTTTTGTTGTTGTTGTTTTTTTTGTTTATTTCCGATTTCTAAATTCTATTTTTTTTTGTTTTGTTATATATTCTAATATTTATTATTATTATTATAGTAATAGGGGAGTAAACAGGTAAATAGACCGTCATATATATTTCTTTTTTACGCGTAATATTCCCACTCGATCAAATGATATTTGTTACGCTTATTGTATCATGAGTCAGCTTCTTCCGATTTTGTTTCATGAGAAATTATGTAAACAAATAAACAATGCGAAACTATTCTAGGCCATGAAAGGTATTTATTCCTTGAAACAAGTTTTTTTTTTATAAGAATACTCATCTTATTTGTGAATATGACTTGTTGAGAAAACACGTAAGACATGGTATTGTTACTAGCAGTTTTTAGGACGCTCATGATATTTCGCGACCCAAAACTTACCCGAAAAAAAAACTGTCTCAGTACCAAAAGATTACACGCAGGGGATATTTGGGCAGTTCTGAGGTGAAAAAAGTGCGGGTAATGTGCCTGTGAATATGGCATTTGTTTGTTTTGAGGTCTTACAGCCCAGTCAACCCATTAGGATTGAGATCAGTTTACCACACCACACGTTTTCCTGGGCAGGCTTAGTCCTCTAAGCAGTTAACCAGTATTTATGCATCTTCTTTTACCAGAGAGACGAACAATATTCATTTACAAACAGTCAACAGAGCTAGAAGTTGTATGTCTACTGGTGCTTCTCCTAAAATTTCGTTTCAGTTTTTACAGCCCAGAAAACCCATTAGGGTATTGACTAATGTGGATAGTTAACATACTCATATTTTTCTTGGACAGGCTTAGTTCTCTAACCAGTACTTGTGCATATTCTTTCGTCAGTAACTGACAACTGTAACTCACAGTGGAAGGGAAGGGGGTTATGTTGATTTTAAGAAGAAGTGACATCAAGCATATGCATGTGTCTTCACACAGTGATAACTGTGGATTTCAAAGAGAATCATTGACAATACAGTGGTCGTGCATTAACTGTGAATTTACTCAGAAAATATCTGAGTTATCACATGATCTAGATTTTGAAGTCAATGTGGGCAAGTTTTATTAGTTTCTGATTTATCGCAGGATCCAGATTCTTCAAATGGAGCTGTGGACAAACGGACGGTAGAATCATGGGGAACTACACATCCGGGGGAGGCAATTCTGTCAAAATGGTTTTAGCTTCCCTTCTAAAAACTTCTGAAAAGAGGGACGGTAAATATCCTAAAACTTTGTACACAAAAGTTGTTGACAAAGTTGTTGACAAAACGGCTATGCAAACAGTGCAGACCCAGATCAGACTGCTCCTGAAGGAGCAGTCTGTTTGTTTGTTTGTGTTGAGGTTTTACGGCCCAGTCAACCCGATGGGGTCATGTCGAGCGCGGTCAGTTTACCTAACCACACGTTTACTGGGCAGGCTTAGTCCTCTAAGCGGTTAACCAGTATTGTGCACATTCTTTCGCCAGAAACTGACAAGGACCCTTCTTGAATCAGCGGAAGGGAGAGAATGACCGTAGAAAATATTTCATGATCAATCTCCACGAAAGAATGTTGCCAACCTCGGCGGGGGGTCTATACTGTTTGCCATTCCACCCATTATTTCAGTAAACAACTGCATAAAAAGCAAAATTTAGGCAAAAACAGTGAGGAATAAAGTGGTGGAAATTTTTAGGACATTTACTGTATACTTTAAAAGGGAAAAATTTGCTTCCCTTGGGAGTACACCCCTTTCAGAAATGGCTTGTTGCACAGGAAAGTCGACAGGAAGTGATAAAAGTGGTCCTCTTGAGGAAAATGGCAAAAACTTTAGCAAGTGTATCCGGTCCTCTTTAAGTCCCTCACGTGATCTCCTACGCACCAAATCACTTCCGAAAGGGAGTTTATTATAAAAAGGAATAATTTGCTGACATGTGCGGCAAATTCTTCGTTTCAGAGTATAACCCTTTTCAGAAGGAAAATAAAAGAACTTTGCCTCCACTGATAGTGTATCCATTCCCCGTAATGTATTATATATCATGAAAGCGAAATGACAGGGCAACGATCAGACAGATCTGCAATGTCAAGCCACAAGACATTGTCACCACCAGGCCCAATGAGCTACTTGTGCGGCTTGGCATTGAGGATCTGGACCTCATTCTGAAGGAGAGAAGGTTCCGATGGCATGAACATGTGTAACACTCCAATGGTGCAGTCAAAACAGCCTATGACATACAGATTGATGGAAAGCGTGGGCCTGGGAGGCCCAAGATGACATGGAAGCAGCTGACAGAGAGGTACTGCAGAGAATGGAAGCTGGAAGCTCTCTATCTTCATAATAGACATACCTGGAGATCTGGTGTGAGATCTGCCATGCATGCAGCAAGCCAGCTGTCTGGAAGGGGGCCACTGATGTGGATGTTGCCCCTGTACCTGAATGTTAATCAAAAATCTGATGATGACGATGATGATGATGATTGATGATGATGATGATGATGATGATGTCTTTATAAAGAAAGGATATTACTTTTTCGTACATGTCTTTATTGGCTCATAAAAACAGCAGCACCACTGGCCCAAAAGCTACTAAGTCATTCACAATAAACAAGGGTCACCAAACAAATACCCAAGACCACTAATAGTAAATGCATTGTATCACAGATAAAGTACTATTTCTTCAATCAAAAAGGTATCACCATTTCTCTTATTTCTCCATGAAAATATTTGTGGCAGTCATTAGAAGCTGTACCTTTCGTGGAGATAGAAATATTTACTCTCTCTCCTCTCTCTCTTTCTCTACAGCTATGTGTATGCATGTACAAAGCATTTTATGCATATGTGTACAGTCGAACATCTTTGGGACCAAGGCAGCTCTTCTGAGAGTACACTACATACAAGTTGATGACAACATAAGAAAATTTCCCTAAATATTCGTTTTCTTGTGCTTTTAGAAGAATTTTGTAGGGACTCAAAAACGAGTTCAAAACAAGTACGAATTAGCCATGGTAAACAAGCCATTGGTGTTCGAGCTACTGAGGTGTACTGTATGTATTTGCAAAAATTAGCAACTTTGACAATATCACATACCTGAACATATCAAAGCTATGAGAGCCTGCTTGGATGTCTAGAATTTTCCCTTCTTTTGTATTTATCTCACAATCCATCTGTTGAAAATACAATGCTTAATTAACTTTTTGACATTAACCCTTGTCCTGCTGAATAAATTAAGATGCCATGCCCACTTCTCATTTTCAGCCAATCAGATTACTTGATCCCAATTGTTGCTGTAAATTCACATACTTAATGGCAAACAGTGCAGATCCAGATCAGTTGGCTTCTTCAGAAGCCAACTGATCCTGATCTACACTGTTTGCAAAGGCAGGATATATCCGGGCTCAGCAGGGCAAGGGTTAATTAAAGAGCATGAATATCTAGTTAGGCTGTACCATTATCTTACTTACATACAGACTCCTAATAATAAAACAAATGGACCATGATGGTCTTTAACACTCAACTGCGCTGAAACATAGGACAAGGTAACTCAATATAGGGATCAAACATGGTTTTTCATGCATTAACATTCACTAGGTCCCGTGGGATTTGTTGAAAACCGAGGCCGAAGGCCGCGGTTTTCAACACCTCCCAAGGGACCTGGCGAATGTTAATGCATTGAAAAACCATGTTCGATTGCTATTATTGCATAAAAACTGAAAACATTTGCTACTTTTCGCGTTATTTTTTGCACTATTTTGTTTCACCTTTCCACCGATGTCGCACAAACACTATTTCCACAGACTATGCTCATTCTGGGGCAGGGCAGTACACATCTCTTGACGCCAGCAATTCTGTGGCCCTGGTTTGATCATACTGAAAGTTGCGTAGCCATGCATTAACAGCGCATGAATTATCTTGTTAATACATGGCTTTTCGCCGGTTAATGCACGGCTGTTAATAACATGCTTTTTATGCAATAATGTCTACTACTTTCATTTTTTTTAAGGGCACAACTCTTAACAAAGCCATGTCTATCTTATCTGCAAGTTTAAGGAAGATCCAGTTCAAAACCATGGAGCTATGCAGCACACAAATTTAATTGTAGTGATAACTATCAAAAATGGTGTCCCGTAACCTCAAAATAATATATGCTGTACCATCTCATGATCTTACTGTCCACCAAGTTTTAAACTGATTGAAAGACAACTGTAGGAGGAGTTTGCCAGAAATAAAAACAGTAAAAAAGAATAGTGTAAGAATACTGGCAGTCTACCAATAGGCAGTAAACACCCTATAAGTATACAAACAATTGAATAAATGATTTTAACAGAATGAATACAAGTGTATATTCATTCAGGTAACCAGCAACTTTAGGCACCTACTGTGAAATGTTTTCTCTGCCTGAGAATTTTTAATTTCTCTGCAAGGCTGTTCTATACTAAACATCCACTGGCACTATGCCAGAACACCGCGAGTTATGCTTGAAATATTCTGTCCAGGTCTTAGGAGGGACAGAACAACCAGAGGAGGTTTATTTTAACATAAAACTCTAAAAGGTTGCATTTGGAAACAGAAAATATGATATAAATAGAAAATGGAGTCTGTTTAATTGAGACTCTTCAATCCCTCAAAAATAGTCACTTTATTATCCAAGAAAAGTTTAATAAATTGATATAAGATATTAATACAATCATAAAATGTGGTATCTGACAGCCTGTAAAATTTCAGTAACTGTCCTTTCGACATCTCTTGGAAAGACGTTTTTTGCTTGGCGTTTTATTTTAAATGAAAATATTTTGTTCTGATTGACCATATCTTATCACAAACCATTTGTCTTTTATGTTTCTGTTTTTTGTTCTCAAATATTTACACAAAAATTAAAGTTACGGCCAAAAGTTGGTCTGATCTATGCAATTTCTGTAGTAAAGTGATTTTTTGGAATTTTTGTCTAAGAAAATATTTTTTATTTTTCTTTGCTGAATTTGAATTATTGATGTTTTACAACAATATTGTGAAAATTTCAGAAAAATTGAACAAGTGAAACTTGTTGAAAATTTGCCTCCAAGTTACCTACCCTATTGATTTCTGCATGATTTGGCTTCATTTTTACTATGGGAAAAAGTGAAAATATTTGATTTTTTAAAAATCAATGACTAGAATAAATTTTTTTGTACATAGGTAGTTACGAGAAATGGTTTTGCATTAAATCATGACAAAAAATTGAACATTTACTTGTTCTGTGTAAAGCGCCAAGCCAAAAACGACTTTCCGAAAGATGTCGAAAGCACAGTAGTCTCTTGTTCTTGAAATGAAATGATCTTTTATTGTATCTTTAAATTAATGTTGCCAACATTAATTGAGAGATACGATAAAAAAAAACATTTCATTTTTGATCCAGTTCAAAACGAGAGACTTAGTGAAATTTTACTGGGCATCAGATGCCAAATTTTATGATTGTATCAATACTATATATCAATTTCTTAAACCTATCTTGGTTAAAAAAAATGTCTATTTTTGAGGAATATGGAGCCTTTCATAAGCAGTACTGGTTTGCAACACTGTTTATGCCCTCTAGAGTATATGTGAGCAGAACACCATTTTCAAAGATACCATAATGGGCTAAATGATCCCAAAGGAAATAACTAGATTAGGGCAGTCGATGGCACGCCATCGCAAATCCCCACGCTTCTGGCAGAAATTGCCCTTGTACCACACAGCATAGTTTTAAGCAACCAGGCAAAATTCTACTTGTATGTTATTTTACTCATCATTCCCTTCAATCTGATATGCCACATGACCATGTTGTGAGAAACTTAATTTTTGACCCCGCCCCATCCACCAAGTCCCACCTCAAAGGGTGTTCCTGAGATCACAAAGTAAATCCCGTTCAATATGTTTTACATCTATCACTACTGAGTATATGTGCACATTTTCGCATAAAAATCTTTAAAATTGACTTTGAAATTGGAAATTGTTAATATTTGACCTTTTGATTTCTCCCCAGGGCCCCTGGGGGTGGGGCCAAAAATAAACGTGCTCTTGCACGCCCCACTTGTGTAAGCAAGCCACTCACCAAATTTGGTTGGATTCTGTCCAGCGGTTTGGGAGGAGATAACATAACGGACAGACAGACGGACGGAGGCGATAACAATATCCCCGACGCTTTTTCTTAAAAGCGTGGGGATAAAAATATAATCTGCACTATGGGGATTCAGTTATAGATGTATTGACATTGTTACGAAACATGAAAACTTTAGTGATGTATTCTGTGCATTATTTTTGTAACAGGAACACCAAAGAACAAAACTGGTGTCACTACTTAAGGAGTTCTACGGAAGGAACGATGACTTTGTCAATCCCTATAATGTGGATGTTTCCATATGCCTGATGTTTTTGCCAAGCCAAACCATAAAAAGACTTTCTAAAGCCTGGACATTAATTCCCATACTTTTCTCAATCTCTTATTAGGTTGATAGGCATGGACGGTGAAGCGTGCTTACAAAATAATGCAACAGAAGCGTGATTAAACCTCATTTATTTTGGATCCCTGGCTGTCTTTCTGAACATTCCTAATTTTGCCTTTGTGTATATCGACTTCATGATTTTCCGAAATACAATTGTTATGTTGACCTCAGACTCAATTTTTAAGTATACATTTCTATTTTGGTCATGAAGAGCAGAAACAGGAGAGGGCCCAGGATGGACCTTTGAGGAACACTGTATATGATTTGTTTAAAAGTCTTGGCCCAGTAGTTCAAAACTAACGATGTCGTTAGTTAACTAATCGTCAAAACTTTGATCATTAAATATGGCATACAGGCTAATATTTTTGCTGAAAAAATGTATTTGCAAAAGCTACTCACATTTTTTTTTCAGCAAAAATACAAGTAAATTAGATATTGTACTTACAAGAACTGTTAACAATTTGACCCTAATGAGCTTGTTAAGCTAACAATGCTTTGAACAACTGGGCCCAGATTTGCAACCCTTTACTGACACTTGCTGCTTCCTATGACTGAGATATGTGTTAAACCATCCAAAAATTCATCTTTAGCATTCAAGTTTAGACAGTAAAATTTGATGATCAACAAGATCAAATGCCTTCTGAAAATCTAATACAACACCAATCATTTGACCATAATCAAAGCATTAAACCAGGAATTTATCTTATACATATAAGCTGTTTTGCATGAATGCTAAGGTTGAATCCCTGATTGGCAAATAACTTGATAACTTCATGCCAATAACCTGAAAAAAAAATGGGATGATAATTGTTTACTTCCTCATGATGTCAGAAGGGCCTGATATGTGAAGAAGGGAAAAGGGCAATCTTTGCTTCTTTCCAAATGTACGGAAAAACAGACTTATGATACTGTAATTGAAGATGAAAGGGGTTTTTCAGCAATATGTGCGGCAGCAATAAAAATGGCCCAATATTGCCAGTTCCAGTACATTTACTTGTACCAATTCCTGACAGGAATTAGAACCTACTACTTCTGAATGTTTGAAATAGCAAGTTTTGCATCATCTGGAAGCCTCTCTTGACAAAAAGCTATCAGTTTATCATGATTTGTATTTTCTGAGTTAGGGTTTAATGACACGTCAACCCTTGTGGGTCATTTTGTGTCGTCTCCCAGAAAAAGGGAGAAAAGAGATAGAATAAGTAGTAGAGGAGAAGGAAGAGAGAGACAGGGAAGAAAGAGGAACAGGAATGAAAGTGAAGAAACAGAAGAAATAAAAACATCCCCCCTCTACCCTTACCTGCTACAAGGGTAGCAGGTCTTGCCCAACTGTAAGCCAATATCAGTTGGACGCCCCGGTGAAGTAAACTACACGACACCTTCACACCACCCGACCATTTGTATTTTCTACTGGACGTTTTATCTTTGTTGCAATATTAACAAATAAATCATCAAATATATTTGCTATATTTGCAGGGGAGTGTTGTTTTTTTTTGTTTCATTACAGTACCTATAGTGATGGCTTTAATTTCATTATTTATCACTTACCTGTGCAGCATTTAGGAAAAACAGCTGATTGCCAGTGTAGTTTAATCCGGGTAACTTTGGCTCTTCTCTCCCATTAGCTACTACCCACTTCCTGTAGGCCTAGAATAATGACGATGCAGTTTTACAAATGCATGCTGATTAACCCTTGTCCTGCTGAATAAATTAATATGTCATACCATTTTCAAATTTTCACCCAATCAGATTACTTGATCCAGGTTGTTGATATAAATTCAAATACTGACTGGCAAAAAGTGTAGATTCAGATCAGTTGGCTTCTTAGAAGCCAACTGATCTGGATCTACACTGTTTGTACAGGCAGGGTAAATCCGGGTTCATCAGAACAACGATTAAGTAACAAAACAAATGAAATAAAGAGCTGAAGATGAATAGGAAAAAAAACCCCCAAAGACAGCAACAGGAATTAATACAGCATAACGTAAACTTAACCAAATCAATTTTAGTGTGACATTTCTTAAATTATCTGAACAAATATGATAAATGGAATAATGGATAATAATACACTGCACTTCATCATGTTTTGATTTAAATAAATACACATATAAAGTTCCATTCCAATGCATTTAATAATTTTTGACTTGTCCTGTGACACATTTATGACAAGTGAATGGTCAGACTGAATAAACAGAAAACAGAGACAATAATAACTATAAACCAAAATGAGGAATCGGGTATGTGTCAATAGTAAGAAATATGAATTTAGATATCAACTAACAAAAATTTCCACCTAGCAAGAAATGTAGACATTTCATTCAAGGACAACTAGGAAAGTTCTTTTAGAAAAATAGCTATCAGAGGAGATGGCGAATCCCCCGACCAAACCACCATTTCTAAATTTAGTGTATTTCAATCGATATCATGGATATATTAAATGGGAGCAAAGTAAAAAGATGCAATGACAGCATGAAATGTGACCAAAATAATAAGTAAAAACAAAAATAGGGGTACTGTGAATGATTTTATTTTTGCGTGTTCTTTTATTTATTTTTTTTTTTATTGTTGTCAAAATCATCTAATATTTACTTCTGATGTAATAATTTGTACAGGATTCACAATATTTGCAAATACTTTGAATTTGTGAGTGTACATATTCAGAAGTAATAGCAAAAATAAATGCCTTATAAAGGTAAAGGAACTTGCTGTACGTTTACCGGGGTAAAAAAATCAACAGAGTAAAAGTTGCTACACACATTCTTGACCTGATAAATGTCCCTACCAAAAATTATTATGTTAACTCAAACAGTATGGGAGTTACCGCCTGCAAAAGATTTTGGCATCAGGGGAGATAAGTACATAATGGAGAAAGTGAGAGTACTCTGGAACATGACATGCCTACTGGATGTACTGGTCCTTATCTATGCCTCTACCAAACATTATCAAAATATGTCTATGAGTATCAAAGTTATAGAGCCCACAAGATTTTAGCTTTTGGGGAGGTAACTACATAATAAAGTAAGAGTTGTCTCTCTTGCATGTGACACCTCTACTGGTCCCCCTCTTCATTTCTACCAAACATTATCAAAATATGTGTTAGGGTATCAAAGCTATGGAGTGCACAAGATTTTGGCTTCAGAGGGGATAACTTCATAATGAAGAAGAGTGAAAGTTGTCTCTCTTGCATGTGACATGCCTACTGGTCCTCCCCTTCATCTCTACCAAATATTATCATATTATCTTTAACAGTATGGGAATTATGGCCTCCATATGATTACCACTTCAGGGGAAACAACTACGTAACGAACAATGTGAGAGTTGTTTCTCTTGCATGGGACATGCCTACTCATCCTCCTCTTCATCCCTACCAAATATTATCAAATTATCTCAAACAATATGGGAGTTACGGTCTGTACAAGATTACCACTTCAGAAGAGATAACTATATAATGAAGACAGTGAGTTGTCTCTCTTACACACCACACACCTATTGGTCCTCCTCTTCATTTCTACCAAACATTATCAAAATATGGCTAAGGGTAATAAAGTAATGGCCTGCACAAGATTTGGGCTTCAGGGTAGATAACTACACAACTAATAAAGTGAGAGTTCTCTTTCTTGTACAGGACACACCACTGGGTCCTCCTCTTTATCCTTACCAAATATTATCAAATTATCTCAAACAGATGGGAGATATGGCCTGCACAATATTTCAGCTTCAGGGGAGACAACTATATAACAAAGCCAGTGAGAGTTGTCTCTCTTGCACAGGACACACCTGCTGGTCCTCCTCTCTATTTCTACCAAATATTATCAAAGTAAGTCTCTCTCTTGCATGTGACATGCCTACTGGTCCTCTTCTTCATTCCAACCAAATTTTATCAAATTATCTCAAACAGTGTGGGAGTTAAGGCCAGTACAAGATTTCAGCTTCAGGGGAGATAATTATATAATGAAGACAGTGAGAGTTGGCTCTCTTGCACGCCACACACCTACTGGTCCTCCTCTCTATTCCTACCAAATATTATCAAAGTAAGTCTATTGGTATCAAAGTTATGGAGTGCACAAGTATGAGCAGGCCTTTCACTGGTGGTTAATAAGACAGGTAGTCTGGGTCCCAGTCAAACTCAACATTGAAAAGCCTTTGGTAGTGCTCTAAATTGCCCTTCTGCTTTGAGTCTTCAATCACTGACATCTCTCCTGTATCATTCATCTCTCCTGCATCATTCTTCACAGGTTTGTCACCAACAACATCAGCATTCTCTCTTCTAAACTGGTTAGCAAGGTGGTAGACTTGGGGTCAATATTCTCATAGACCTTCTTGTCAGCTACTTGACGAGCATGGTGCACTGCATGTCTGGCATTGCGTTTGGCTGCATTGTATGATGCCCTAGTGCCTTTCCCGGTCTTCCAGGTCTTGAAAGCTTTCCGCTTGGCAGGAATGGTCTTTTCCGCGTGTTCATTGCACCACGAGATTTCACAACGCCAACGGTGTGGCCGAGTTGTGCCACACCCCTTCTCAGTTGTCTTGAGCAGTTCAGTCTTGATGCTATTCCAGATCTCCTCAGTGGCCCCATCAGCTACACCTGCAGACATGCTCACATGCAAGCTGAAGACCTCCTGGAAATGACTGCTTGTCCGAGGGTCTTTAAGCTTCCAAGCTTTAAGGCAAGGGGTGACCTTGTGCTTGCATTTTGGTGGCACATCAATCCTCATGTCGCATACAAGAAGCTGATCTTGCAGGACTACTTCCTCACCAGGGATCACTTTTACATCTGTGATAAGTTTGCACATTGTCCTACAGAAAAGGATGAAGTCTATCTGCGTGTCCTGTTCTACATTTCTATCAAGTATCATAAAAATATTCCAAAAGGTAATTGACAGAGTAGACACCAAATCAATGCATAATCACTGCCAATTATAACGAAGGGAGATAACGTCAAAAGTAAGAAAGGCAGAGTTGTCATTCTTGTACCCTACAGGTGGTCTCGTCTTGTTCTACATTTCTATCAAATACCATCAAAATATTTGGAAGGGTATTTGAGTTACAGAGTGGACACAAAATCAATTTCAAAAACAAAACTAGAGCTGGTGTTTGTAAAACACTATGCCCCCAACTGCCTGACTCTAACACTGTTTGACTCCAACACTGCTTAGCCATGACGGTAACAACAGTACAAATATATGATTTCAATGTTATTTTATCAAAGGGAAATAACTCTAAAATAGGAGATGATTGGGATAAGAAAAAAATACGGATTACCTATTTTTTCATGAGGAATCAAAACATGAAATTTCAAAACATTAGCATACATGGTTCTAAACTTATGCTATACACAATAAAGCAACGACATTAAATGGCCCGAAATTGCGAAGGGCCATAACACCAACATTTCATTTAATTGGTTCAAAATTTATTCAGGTGATCTCCTCCTCAATCCCAATCAGTATACCAAATATCATGGCTCTAGCTTAAATACTTTTTGAGATATCTTGCTGAAAAAAATCAAAATGCCTAGAACTACAAAGGGCCATAACTACATCAATTTTTCATAGAATTCCCTAAAAAACAAACCAGGTAATCTCCACATCATCCCCAATCAGCATATAATATTTCAAGACCCTAGCTTAAGTGCTTTTCGAGAAATCTTGCTGACAAAGTCAAAATGAGCAGAACTGCAAAGGGCCGTAACTTTATCAATATTTTCATGGAATTCTCTCAAAATATAATCGGGTAATGTACACATCATTCCCACTCACTGTATCGAATTTCAAGAACCCAGCTTAAATACTTTTCAAGATATCTTGCTCACAAGATTTAATTCTGATTTTTTTCAAAGGGGCATAGCTTTAAATAAACATGCTAGACAAGAAACAAAATACAGGTCGGCTATTTTTTCATTGGGAACCCAAATATAAAATTTCAAAACCCTAGCGTGCAGGGTTCTTAAGATATGGCATGCACAAAAAAAGCTTGATGAACGGACAAACAGTCGGATGGACAAATGAAGGCAAAATAATATGCCCCATCAATTTCATTCGAAACTGGGGGCATAATCAGGTCATCTACTCATCGCTACCAATCTATTCATCAAGTTTCAAGGCTCCAGCTTCAAAAGTTTTTGAGATATTTTGTTCACATGCCCAAATTTACAAAGGGCCATTACTTATGAAATATTTTTCAGAATTTACAAAAAAATTAATCAGGTCATCTACTCATCATTACCAATCAATTCACCAAGTTTCAAGTCTCTAGCTCTAATAGTTTTTGAGATATTTTGCTGACAAGATAAAAATGCCCAAAATAACAAAGGGGCATAACTCAAGAAGTATATTTCAAAATTTCTTCAAAAGTTAATCAGATTGTCTACTCATCACTATCAGTCTATTCATTAAGTTTCAAGGCGGTAGCTCCAACGGTTTTTGAGATATTTTGCTGACAAGATAAAAATGCCCAAAATTACAAAGGGCCATAACTCATGAAGTATTTTTCAGAATTTCTTCAAAAGTTAATCAGGTCATCTACTCATCACTACAAATCCATTTACTAAGTTTCAAGGCTCTAGCTCTAACAGTTTTAGAGATATTTTGCTGACAAGGTAAAATTGCCCAAAATTACAAAGGGCCATAACTCAAGAAGTATTTTTCAAAATTTCTTCAAAAGTTAATCAGGTTGTCTACTCATCACTACCAGTCTATTCATCAAGTTTCAAGGCTCTAGCTTTAATAGTTTTTGAGATATTTTGCTGACAAGATTGCATCCATATTTTTTCAAAGGGCCATAACTCAGAAAAGGGGCATAATCCTGTCAAGAAAAAAAATACGTGTCAGCTATTTTTTCATGAGGAATCCATATATGAAATTTCATAACAGTAGCATTCACGGTTTTAAAGTTATGCTATACATCAAAAAGCGTGACAAACGGACGGACGGACGGAAGGACGGACGGACGGACGGGCAGACGAACAACCCAGAAGCAATATGCCCCTCCAACTTCTTTGAAGTTGGAGGCATAATAAAGGGAGATTACTCCAAAAGTAAGAAAGCCAGAGTTGTCATTCTTGTACGCGACATGTCTAATCATGTTCTACATTTCTACCAAGTATCATAAAAATATTAGAAAGGGTATTCACCTTACAGAAATCAATGCATAATCATTGTCAAATATAACAAGTACCATCAAAATATTTCAAAGGATATTCAAGTTACAGTGCGGACAAGAAGTTTTATGCTGATACTGAAGCTGACGCCAATGGAATCCTTTCCAAAACATAATTTCAGTGTGTAATAAATACCTTACCTTGAAACTTTCTTTCAGTCCTCCATTATCGGCAATATTTTCATCCAGCGTAGTTACCCCGTTGATCTGAAATGTAAAAGTATATACCACAATTAACCATTGACATGTGTTAAAAAGCATGGTCTATATCTAATTTGCTAAAGGGGACATAATATTTGATTCCCTGTAATAGACTTAGACAAAATGAAACTCAAGCTGATGCTTTCAAATCCAGACGAAAAAAAAAAATAAGTATTTGTCTACAGCTTTCGTGCTTAGGACATCGGGCCTTTTTAACAGTCACCAAGCACATTATACTCCTGCTATAGCTCTTTGAAAGTTTGCTTCCAAGTGATGCAGGGTTCCAGTGCAAGGTCCACTACTTGTAAGTTGACAGTGATACCACAAATGCCTCCAGAGAAAAGTTTACGGAAAAATGGTTACCAGCGTGTTTGTGCTAACAGGTCGTTTGCAACCATACAATAAATTCCAACAAATACTTCTCATAAACAATTATACAACAACTCTAACGAAAACATCGAGTCATTACCCAAATAAATGGTTGCAAGAAACATTCTTACTGAGGTATTTTTAACTCCTTGAACACTGTAGACCAAAACATACACCTTTGCAAACAGTGTAGATACAGATGAGAAAGCTCCTAAGGATAGACCCTTAAAGGGTAAGGATAGTTTGATGATAAATAAGCAATGGCACAATACAAAGAGATTCATATTTAGCACATAAATCTCTGCTGGGGGCACAATAATGACAGAAAATGTTTTGTAATATAAATATATTTTCGAGTTAATATTTCAATTAGTATACACTACGACCTCTTTATAACACAATTCGTTACAATACGGTTTTGGATATAACATGGTTCAAAGATGGATCCCAAAAATGTAAAGATTATATTGAAAAATAACCATAAGTGGTCATTTTTCAATATAATCTACACACTTTTGTTTGGATACAACAGTTGTTTAACTGACACGGTTTATGCTATTCTTACAAGTTTGCATGTATGCAGGATGATCAGTATTTGCTTTCTGTCTGAAGATGCTTTGGCTCCCTGACTAGGGTAAATGTCCTAAAAATTTGAACACTTCATTCCATACTATTTTGTTTGGCCTAATTTTTGCTTTTTTTTATGCAGCTGTTTCTTAAAATACTTAATGGAATGGCAAACAGTGTAGACTCTGATCAGACTGCTCCTTCAGGAAAATTTTCGTTTGCATATCTCATTTTGTCAGACAGTTCGTGTTCGAAATTTTAGGACATTTACCGTACTCACAGTGCTCTACGAAGACTGAGTCTTAGCTGGAATCCCATATAATCTAGTTAGAAAATGCTGTGGCCCGGCTCATTTTATACCGTCATATTTCCAGTTCCTGGTACCACGTAACTTCCATACTGGTCGATCATACACTGAGCCTTCTTTTTAAATTTCTTCTCGTCTTCTTTTGACCACCAGGAATTTAATTTTCCCATTTTGTCGTATAGCCTCCCTAAATACAGTAAAATTCAGTGACTCAAACGTGGATGGCTTGGTAGCACAAATAATAATAATAAAAAAAAAAAATATCTGAAGTTTGGTCAATGCATTTACATTTCAAAATGCTGTTTTATGAAAGCTGAGGGCTGGTCAAGCTATATCTAATTATTAACAGCACTAGAACTCAACAGAAACTAAGCACTTTTGACTGCTTTCAATTACCTTCAGAGTTTAACGCTTGCCATGCTGAATCAATTAAGATGCCACGCCCACTTCCAATTTTTAGCCGCTCTGACTACTTGATCCAGTTCATTGATATAAATTCACATGCTGAATGACAAACAGTGCAGATCCAGGTTCAAAAGTCAACGTCTGGATTTACACTGTTTGCATAGGTCGGGTATATCCAGGTTCAGCAGGACTAGGATTAACAAATTATATTCTCATGTTCAGGCATACAACGGAAAGGTGGTAAGGTGGTGATAAGGGCCTGATGTACTTGCATCAGATAGGGAAGAGGGCTGCATGTTCATATTTATTTTCTGTTTCTATTGTGTCATTCTCTTTTTCTCTCATTCTCCTCTATTTATCCCTTTACTCTAATCTTCCACTCTTCTGTCCATTTTTTGCCTTTGTTTTGAAGGCGACATAAAATGATTCACAAAGGCTGATATGTGGTTAAGCAAAAACAAACAAAGCAAACAAATTGAAGAAGAATAAAAGCACCGCAAGCATAATACCCCACCATAGCAATTATTTGCTTATGTATTAAAGTTATCGTTCCAAAAATGTCTGGAAAGAAAATGACGGAGGGACAGATAACAATCCTAAAGCAGATCTTGATAATATCAATGGACAGATAACAATCCTAAAGCAGATCTTGATAATATCAATGCATATAGCAAGTTTGGTTAAAAGGCCTTGTTATTTACTCAAGTTATCATCCAGAAATGAAAATATGGACGTGTCTCGGGCAGATAACTCCGTAAAAATTTGACGAAATTTGCCCATTAGCAATTGAAACCAGATCTCCTTACTGTCAATACATATAGCAAGTTTTGTTTAAGTCCCTTGTTATTTACTAAAGTTATCATCCAGAAACGAAAATATGGGCGTGTCTTGGGCAGATAACTGCGTAAAAAATTTGACAAAATTTGCCCATAAGCAATCCCAAACCAGATCTCCTTAATGTCAATGCATATAACAAGTTTGATGAAAATCCCTTGTTATTTACTCAAGTAATCATCCGGAAAAGAAAATATGGGCGTGTCTCGGGCAGGTAACTCCGTAAAAATTTGACGAAATTTGCCCATTAGCAATCCCAAACCAGATCTCCTTGTCAATGCATATAGCAAGTTTGGTGAAAATCCCTTGTTATTTACTCAAGTTATAGTCCGGAAATGAAAATATGGGCGTGTCTCGGGCAGATAACTCTGTAAAAATTTGACGAAATTTGCCCATTAGCAATCCCAAACCACAATATCAATGCACATAGCAAATTTGGTGAAAATCCATTGTGTTTACTCAAGTTATCATCCTGAAACGAAAAATGGACGGATGGACCAACAGACGTATGACGGACGGATGGACGGACTCACGGAGGACCAACGTTAAACCATAATACCCCGCCACTATTGTGTGGGGGGGTATAAAAATGATAAACAACTTATTGTCTACATATACGTGAAGATGCTTTAAACTGCTATTTAAAAAGATTATTTCTAAATAAACTGTTCTGAATACCCAAGGGCATAGACAATCTTAGTACACTACAACCTATTTATAACATGGTTCATTATAACATGGTTTTGGATATAACCTATTTATAACATGGTTCATTATAACATGGTTTTGGATATAACACGGTTCAAAGATATAAAGATTATAAATGGTCATTTTTCAATATAATCTATACATTTTTGTTGGGATATTTACAAGGTTGTTTAACTAACATGGTTTAGGCTTTGGACCCCAACAATAGTGTTATAAAGAGGTTTTGGTGTATTTGTCATTGAAGCACTTTATAAAATGTCATGGATTGATCAAGTGCTATTTTCATAGACTGTTCAACATTACCAAGTTGGAGCTTTCACATAAGCTTGGTCTAAACTTAGCAAACATTGCATACTAAGCATTGATAAAGCTTTTTCAGAAAACTAATACTTGTACAGTCATACACCACATACATTTCGTATGTCCATAATTCAACAGTACACAAAATGACCACATTTTGCTTTGCCTTATTTTTCTTTTTTTTTTTTATTTGGGTTTTACGGCCCTTTCAAGAATGTTTCCTTTATGTCAAGCAAATTGTCCATTAAAGGCGGGCGAAAACCACAGAACCCTGGGAAAACCACCTGGCCATCAGTAAGCAGAACATGGCTTTCCCACATGTGATCCGAGCAAGGCTCAAACCACAGTGGTGAGAAACTTAATGTCTTAAGAGTCAACTCTCCTATCCACTAGGTTACTGGGACCTGCACTGTACTTTGTTACTTTGTTGTGTAAATCTATTATAAATGTTATACCCAAACTTAACACAACATACTACTGCAGGTGATGTTGTTTACCTAGCATGGTTACAGACACTGTGTCATTCTCACTGTGCTTCAATAAAACAGTCTGCTTTTCACATTTTTTTTTTGGCTGTTGATTAGTGTGTGTGTGTGTGTGTGTGTGTGTGTGTGTGTGTGTGTGTGTGTGTGTGTGTGTGTGTGTGTGTGTGTGTGTGTGTGTGTGTGTGTGTGTGTGTGTGTGTGTTTAGCTGCCATGGTATCCCTTTTTTTTTATAATTTATGAGTATCAGCCCTTGCTATGCTTATGATGGTTCTTAGATATTGCTTTCCTGTGAGATATCATGTCATGTATTTTTGCATATATACTATCGTAAATATTGCTATTACTTTACAATATTAGTAGATAAGGTAGCTTTAGTCATTTTTATACCTATTTACTTTTATCTTGATAATAAGTGAACAATCAGGTCATCATCAAGTTCTCAACATCAACAAAAAGAACAGATGGCAAGTAGAGGTGGCAGCTCTTTCCCAAAAAGGTGGTATCTCTGTTAACCAAACTTAACTGAAAATATCTTCAACTTACATGATAAATTTCTAGGTGGCTTAAGTGTGTGTGTGTGTGTGTGTGTATGTGTGTGTGTGTGTGTGTGTGTGTGCGCGTGTGTGTAGTTTACTTGTAACTAATGAAATAAGATTTTAAATATTTCAGCCCGGCAGACCAAAACAGATACCTGAGCATACAGTGTTGATCTAGATGAGATGGCTTTTAATGAGATGGCTTTTAATGAGCCATCTCATCAAGACCTACATTGTTTGCCACGCATTTTCAATTTAAGACTGAACCCCCTATTTGCATCAGTAGATATGTCCAAATTTAAGGATGGAAGAGTCCACTTCAAAAACTGGGATAAAAGAGTTATAATATGTCACATACCCTTGTTGTCGAATCCATGAGTAATTTCGTGTCCAATAATAGACCCAATGCCACCATAGTTAAGATAACTGAAGGAAAAAATGATGGAAATAAAGACTCTAGCTCAAATACGTTTAGAGATATCTTGCTAACAAGATTTCTATGTTATTTTATTAAAAGAAAAATAACTTTAAAATGGGAGATAATTTGGATAAGAAAAAAATATGGGTCACCTATTTTTTCATGAGGAATCGCTATATGAATTTTCAAAACATTAGCATACATGGTTCTAAACTTATGCTATGCACATGAAAGCAACAAGATTAAATAGCTCAAAATTACAAAGGGCCATATGTCCAACAAAACCTCATTAAACTGGCTGAAAATTTAATCAGGTGATCTCCTCCTCAGTCCCAATCAGTATACCAAATATCAAGGCTCTAGCTCAAATATGTTTTGAGATATCTTGCTAATGACATTTCAATGTTATTTTATTACAAGGGAAATAACTCTAAAATGGGAGATAATTCGGATAAAAAAAAATATGGGTCACCTATTTTTTCATGAGGAATCCATATATGAAATTTCAAAATATTAGCATACACAGTTCTTAACTTATGCTATGTTAATGAAAGCAACAAATGGCCAAAAATTTGCAAAGGGCCATAACTCCAACAAACTTTCATTAAACTAGCTGAAAATTTAATCAGGTGATCTTCTCCTCAGTCCCTATCAGTATACCAAATATCAAGACTCCAGCTCAAACATCTTTTGAGATACCTTGCTAACGAGATTTCAATGTAATTTTATTTAAAGGGCAATAATTCTAAAATGGGACATAATTCAGATAAGAAAAAAAAATTCATGAGGAATCCATATATGAAATTTCAAAACATTAGCACACATGGTTGTAAAGTTATGCTATGCACCAGAAAGTGTGAAGAACAAACAAACAAACAAACGAATGAACAGACAAGCCAGGAGCAATATGCCCCCCCAACTTTTTTCAAAGTGCCGTAAAGTCATGACCTGAATTCTGCCTCCAGCGGGATTAGAACCCACAACCCCTTGATCTGAAGTCTGGAGTGCTAAACATTTGGTAACCTGGAGGCTTAGGGACAAAAAAAACTTTGTTGTTGTGTCTTCTCACTGTTTGTTCTGCTGTCTGTGCCTCCGGCTGTACTACATATTTTGGCCCTTCTTAGGTACCCTTATTGATATTTTTCCAGTTGAGCGCAGCATTAGGATGGACATCATTTTCATATCATCATATCATAATCAGATTTTTGATTAACATGCAGGTACAGGGGCAATATCCACACCAGTGGGCCCCCTTCCAGATAGCTGGCTTGCTGCACGCATGGCAGATCTCACACCAGATCTCTAGGTATGTCTATCATGAGGGTTGATGGCCGAGAGCTTCCACTCTCTGCAATCCCTCTCTGTCAGCTGTTTCCATGTCATCTTGGGCCTCCCAGGCCCACGTTTTCCATCAACCTGTATGTCAAAGGCTGTCTTGACTGCACCATTGTAGCGTTCTGGGCCCAGTTGTTCAAAGCGTCGTTAGCTTAACGAGCTCGTTAAGGGTTATTTCGTTAACTGTTTAAGCGGATTCGATATACAATATTCTGATATTTTTTGCTGAAAAAATGTGAGTAGCTTTTGCACTGCAAACTGCAAAAGCTACTCACATTTTTTCAGCAAAAAATTTCAGCATATTTGCATATCATTCGATGTAAATTTTGACTAACGATGTCGTTAGCTTTGAACAACTGGGCCCTGATTTATGCAATTTGATAAGAGAATTTGCGAGGTCAAATAAAAATCTAAAAGGTTGCCTATGAAAACAAAGACATACAAAATAATGAAAATCAAAGTTTTATTTTCTGAAGAAAATAAGAAAATATTTCAAAAAGGTGTCTGCTTAATTTTTTAACCCGACTAAACATTAAAATGCCCTAGAAATGCACATCTAATTGACCTCATTGTTAAACTATCTTACTTATCTTGGTTAGCTGTTCTGTATACAAAAAATCAAAACATTCATTTCCTGTGTTTCAGAGCACAAATTCATTCAAGTTACAGTAAATTAATCTCAATACCTCTTATCAATTTGTTTCAAAACAAGAAAAAGGCCAAACGGCATTATGGATAGATTTTTCCCAAAGGCTACTCAAAAGGTAAACCCGAGACGACAGGGGAGGTAAGTACATAATGAAGAAAATGAGAAATGTCCCTCTTGCATGTGATGTGATTACTGGTCCTCCTCTTTGTCCCTACCAAATATGAAAGCAATCCATTGAAGAATAAAGGTAACATATAACTTTGAAAAAAGGTTAACCAAAAGGTAAATCTGGGACGATGCCTGATGCCCACCCGCCCAGATACTGCTGTTTTAAAGGACAGATTACCTATCTAAAATTATGGCTAATTCATAACACAACTTACGCTGGTCGATCATTCCCATAAAATGGAGGCTGAAGAATTCCAGCAGGAAAAGCTGTAATAAAGAAGAAAATATATTGTTTTAATGCCTTCCGTGTCACTGGCAACAATTAGACTTTTGCAAACACATAATTCAAGCTGGGATGTTAAAGATACAAACCTAGTTTATTGGAAGCGGACTATATGAACTTAAATATGCTTAGTATTTACTCCCTATCACATGGTGGGTCTCGGCTTGATTTCAATATTTCCTTGTAGGGCCGAATATGGACATTTGCTGTTCATATGACATAATGACCTATTGCTTGTGCCACAAAATAAAGGTGTAACAACAACAGATTCAGAACTGAGTAAACCTTAAATAAAACCTGATAAAGATTATCTTACATGTCAAACACTTAAAAAATGTTTGTTAAAGAAAAATGAAATGGCTACATTGTTGTCTATATTGAATCGAACAATGGAAAATCCTCATCATCATTTGCAGTGCTTTGGTTTGTTACGGTTAGTTTTTCTTGTCTTATTAACCCTTGTCCTGCTGAATAAATTAAGATGTCACGCGTACTTCTAATTTTCAGCCAATCAGATTACTTGATCCAGATTGTTGATATAAATTTACATACTTAATGGCAAACAGTGAGATCCAGATCAGTTGGCTTCTTCAGAAGCCAACTAATCTGGATCTACATTGTTTGCAAAGGCAGGGTATATCCGGGTTCAGCAGGACTAGGGTTAATGCAACATACAAAAATAAAGAGAAGAAGAATCTGGTACTTACTGATCTGATTTGACGACCTTTGGTAATAAGCATTTACCGATGTAGCAGAGGAATACCACCTGAAGACAAGAGAAAATAATTGTTTAACCCATTGGGATAACTGGTAAACAGTGCAGACCAGATCAAACACGGCAGACTTCCACGTCTTATGTGGGTCTCCACTGTTTGCAAATAGTTCAACCATGTTTCTATAGGAATATCTACATCATATAGCTAGACATACCCATAATCGAAAATGGATTCCAATATGTGAGAGACTTTATTCAGTCTTTAATGGTTTAATACGTTACAGTTGAAAATGTACTTAAAACGTTAAACTGAGATGAATGCATCCCTGGCTAGCAGACAAATTAGAAACTCAGCACAGTAGTAGGAAGATATTCAGGAAAAGCCACTAATTCTTAAATGATGTTAAAATTTTCCCATAGCACCTAACCGAAACGTTACAATGATCAAACTACAAAAATTCATGTAGTCAACTTAGTGCATGCAAAAGGGCGCAGTTGATGACATTGAATGTAACCATTTACTTCTGTCCATATCCACTGTAAAAAAACAGTTCTTTGGAAAACACTGCAAATGTTGATTTTCCTTTATGCATCCGGTTAGAATCAAAATAATTTTTCTCTGCAGTGAATTATTGTCGAATAACTTATGGTTTTGTTGGGCAGATGCGAATATTGATTCACTCCAGGTTCGCTGTCGTAAATTAATACTTTGCAATCTGCCCTCCGACACCAAGCGTAATTCAACGATAATTCACTGTACAGAAAAAATTATTTCTTAAATCACAGAACATAATCTACCAGTGAAATGGAAGAAAAACTACTATGGATATCACACGTTACAAACTCCTATAAAAGCTTGTATGTCTCTAATTTAATCTGTGAAATATCGCAGAATATGTAAATCAAATTAAATCACTGTGATAAAACAAGGATATGGACTCGCTGCAAACATAAAGGGCACTTTTGGATTCTTTAAGGGCCGTTCCAAGGAGAAAATTCTATTGCAGGCCTTTTCTTTGTTTGTTTAGTTTTCAATTAGGTGCTGATTTGTGTTGTTATTTCATGTTATTGGGTGCCTTGGGAATAGGGCTGGCAGAACAGACAAAAAGTTGATGCGTAATACAGTGCTCTAGATAAGGGTTTGATGCAAAGAGTATTTTACCTGCTGCTTTTAAGGTCAATGCTTAAATGCCCATTTGCAATGCTTAACTCTTAAAGCAACAAGCATAAGTGTAGCATACAAATGGACAAACTCCTAACCTTTTCAGAGAAAATAAATCTTGGCATTTAATTCACATCAAATGCCAAGCTTCATTTTTTCTGAAAACTATGCAGATAATTCACATCAAATGCCAAGCTTGACCTTCTCTGAAAAAAACAAAAAAAAAAACACGTAGAAATGTATTTGTCATTAGTGCTTTAAATGTTAAACCCTGTCTAATCTGTTGTACTGCTACTGCTCACAAAAGAATTAATGTGAGGGAAATTGTTTTTTATTTAAAAGCTGGAAAGTTCACTGACAACAGTACCCACTAAATTTGATGATTGAGTATTTTTACCCCCTCAACTTCAATTTCAATGCTGATTTTCAAAAATCAGTGCTGAAATACCCTTTACTCCCTCTTATCTAGCGCTCTGGTTATACTTAAAGAAGACAATTTGAAACAGATTTTTTTTTTCCAGAAAAGAGGGTTTCACTCTTCATGTAAGTTGTCTCTTTAGCCTATTTGACAGTTTGAGCGATAACTGGCATGAAATGCAAAAAGGTAAAAAGAAAGGTCCAGGGAGTGCCACATTCACAAATTGCAGCCAATCCCCGACCCCAAAAGGAAGAGGAAAGAGACACAAACCAACAGGTATAAATAAATGCACGAAAAGCACACAGACTAGCTCCCTCTTCCCCAAGCAAGGTGATCGCAATGCTAAAAGAATTAAAAAAAAAAAAAAACTAACATAAGAACAAAACACAAGACAAGACTTAATATAAACAAGAGGCCCACGGGCCATGGGTCGCTCACCTGAGTGACATAGCCACTGCAGATATGCAGATGTTATGCAACATTTTTCCAATCCTGTCATCGCAACTAATGAAAAGATCATCATTTAAGCAGTTCTTAATTTTGAAGAATATATATAAGGCATGCCAGTCAATGGAGCGTGATTATTTGAACAAACTCTAAATGGCGGCCAGCTTGGATTTACAATCGGCACGATTTTAGCTAATTTTGATCTACGAATCACCCCAATGCTTCCTATCAAGTTTCGAGTCAATTGGCCTTTCGGATCAGGAGAAGAAGCGAAAAATAGATTTTCAAGATGGCTGCCATGGTGGCCACCTTGGATATCCGATTGGCACGATTTTAGCTATTTTTTATCTACAAGTCACCCCAATGTCTCCTACCAAGTTTGGAGTCAATTGGTCTTTCGGTGCAGGAGAAGAAGCTAAATATGGATTTTCAAGATGGAGGCCATGGTGGCCATCTGGGATATCGGATCAGAACAATTTCAGCTATATTTGAACTACAAGTCACCCTGATGCTTCTTACTCAGTTTCGAGTCAAGTGACTTTTGGGTTGAGGAGAAGAAGCGAAAAATAGATTTTCAAGATAGCCGCCATGGCAGCCATCTAGGATTTACGATCGGCATGATTTTAGCTATTTTTGATCTACAAGTCACCCCGATGCTTCCTACCAAGTTTGGAGTCAACTGGCCTTTCGGTTCAGGAGAAGAAGCGAAAACTAGATTTTCAAGATGGCTGCAATGGTGGCCATCTTGGATTTTAGATAGGCACGCTTTTAGCTATTTTTGATCTATAAGTCACCCCAAATGCTTCCTACCAAGTTTGAAGTCAATTGGCTTTTCGGTTAAGAAGAAGCGAAAAATAGATTTTCAAGATGGATGACCATGGCAGCCATCTTGGATTTCCGATCGGCACAATTTTAGCTATTTTTGATCTACAAGTCACCCTGATGCTTCCTAGCAAGTTTGGAGTCAATTGGCCTTTCAGTTCAGGAGAAGAAGCGAAAAATAGATTTTCAAGATGGCGGCCTCTTGGATTTTCGATCGGCTCGATTTTAGCTATTTTTGATCTACAAGTCACCCTGATGCTTCCTAGCAAGTTTGGAGTCAACTGGCCTTTCTGTTCAGGAGAAGAAGCGAAAAATAGATTTTCAAGATGGCGGCCATCTTGGATTACCGATCAGAACGATTTTAGCTATTTTTGATCTACAAGTCACCCCGATGCTTCCTACCAAGTATCAAGTCAAGTGGCCCAGGGGTGTAGGAGGAGTAGGCTTTTAAAGCAATTGTTGATGCCCTACGACGGACGACGGATATTGACTGACCACAATAGCTCACCATGAGCACTTAGTGCTCAGGTGAGCTAATAAAGCTTAGCAGAGTAAAGAGATGGAGAGGAAGGATGGTTGGGTTTGGGCAGGTTCAAGCATTTTTACAGTCTACTAACTTCACCTGGGTCTTGATGTGACTCTTAATAAGAATTATACTAGGACACAAAAGAAAAGAAATTGTACATAGTATATACAACAAATATTTTATTGCTTGGCTTAGAATGCTGAACATTGGTCAGATTGATATCTCCTTCACTGTGCTTCAGTACATGTGATTAAAATTACATAATAGTGTGAAAAGATGAAAGATTGTACAACAACAAGAGCTCCACAAGTGGAGGCATCATACGCCCATGGCAAGTAATAAGATGTAACACATGTACTGACTCCTGTACAATTCAATGCTCCAGATGTAAACTGTAAGCGGAGTTAGCTGGAAACCAAAAAATTACCAAAATTTTCAAAAGGGCATGATGCTGCTACTATTTGGTTGACTGTTACCTTGAAATGATATGTGCTGCTCCAATTAAAAGGTTTCTGCTTCATGGGAGATAACAAATAAAGTGAGAGTTCTCTCACTTGCATAAGACGCCTACTGGTCCTCCTCTTCGTCCCTACCAAATATTATCAAAGTATGTCTATGGGTATCAAAGTTATGGAGCGCACAAGGATGCGGCTACAATATTTCTGCTTCAGGGGAGATAATTACATAACCAATATAGTGAGAGTTGTCTCTCTTGCACTGGACACACATACTGGTCCTCCTCTTCATCCCTACCAAATATTATCAAATTATCTCAAACAGTATGGGAGTTACGGCATACACAAAATTTCAGCTTCAGAGGAGATAACTATATAAGGAAGACAGTAAGAGTTGTTTCTCTTGCAAGCAAAGCACCTAGTGGTCCTCCTCTACATTCCTACCAAATATCAAAATATGTCCAAGGGTACTGAAGTTATGGAGCAAACAAAGATGCGTCTATGGACGGACGCCATGCTGATCGCTATATCCCCCGAACCTATTGATCGGGGGATAACAAGAGGCCCATGGGCCATGTGCGCTCACCTGAGTGACATAGCCACTGCAGATATGCAGATGTTATGCAACATTTTTCTAATCCTGTCATCGCAACTAATGAAAAGATCATCATTTAAGAAGTTCTTAATTTTGAAGAAGAATATACATGACATGACAGTCAATGGAGTGTGATCATTTGAACAAACTCTCAATCACATGTAGACAAGAAGGGAAAAATAGATTTTCAAGATGGCAGCCATCTTGGATTTCCAATTGGAACGATTTTAGCTATTTTTATATCTACAAGTCATCCTGATGCTTCCTACCAATTTTCAAATCAACTTGGTTTTGGAAAAAAAGCGAAAAAAAAAAAAGAGTTCTAAGATGGCCGTCATGACAGCCATCTTGGATTTCCGATCCAAACAATTTAAGCTATCTTAGATCTACAAGTCACCCCAATGCTTCCTACCAAGTTTCGAGTCAAATGGCCTTTCAGTTCAGGAGAAGAAGCGAAAAATAGATTTTCAAGATGGCTGTCATTGTGGCCATCTTGGATTTCTTATAGAGACGATTTTAGCTACCGTACTCGCTCTAATTGCCGCACTATGCGCTTAATTTTTTCAAAATTACAAGAAAAACTTGTAGTAAAATAGCCTGCTTACACTTAAAGAAAGATCAGCAGAGAACTTCACAAGGGGCATATTTAATGATACTTAAGCACTATTTTTTTCTGATTTTCTTCATAAAAGCCTAAGTTGTTGTAGCCTAGCTACTAGGCCAATATATAAGTATGTTTGTCACTTTTTGTTTACTTATTATTATTATTTTTTTTTTTTCATTTACATTCTACTTTTTGATTCAATGTTTAGCTAGTCTATGGGTGAACTTTTCTTCTGTGGTTGTCTCTGAAATATATTGGCCTAGTCAAAAGCGAAATTTCTCCTGTAGCTTTTATTGGGTGGTAATAGGCTGTGGCTAATTTAAAGATGGCCAGATTACAAGCCTCGGCATCAATTTGTTTATATAACTGCACATTAATGGTTTAAAAACCATGTACTCCAAGATAACAAGAACCCGTTGATAAATTGGAGGTGTGTAACATGTGGTCAGATATTTTAACAGCAGAGTGAAAGCAATATGTGTATTCATTTTGTGTTCTTGAATCTAGTATGTTTTCTTTTTTTTTCTGGGTGAATATAAGAAAATAGTTGTTTCATCTTTAATCAACAAATGTACTTTTCAACTTTGTGTGGTGCAAGTACTTGCATCTTGAGAGGATCGAGACATGTGCTAGATCATTTAGGGTTTGCTTTGATTGCAGAGCAACAGATAAGGTGTGTATTTGATAATAACAGATAATTTTCTTCACTTTCCCATAAAAAAACATATCTTGTGGATACCATAAGAATCGCCTCAAGAGGCTGTTCGAATGAATAGACACATTTTTTTTTTATCATGATAACACGTCTATGTTATTTTGACACCCTCAAACCCAACTTTTATAAAGTGCACTTGGGTTTTCTCGGGTATACATTATTTCTGCTTTAAAACACAGATTGTGAGTACTTGTTAGAACCGCCTCAATCCCACAATCTATGTTTTGGGCAGAAATGAGTAAAATATTACATTTTTCATTTAAGCAGATGTACAGGTCTTTTCAGCTGTTTTGCCACTGAAAGTGAAAGAATATCAGTTTATTTAGTGAGCATAATTAAGAAATAGGCTTCATTGTTGACTATGTTAAAGGCTCCATATCCCTCAAAAATAGGCATTTTTTATCCAAGAAAGATTTAATAAATTGATATATAGTATCAATATGATCATAAAATGCAGCATCTGACAGCCTGTAAAATTTCAGTTAGCCTCTCGTTTTTGAACTGAATCAAAAATGAAATGATTTTTTATCTTATATTTGAATTAATGTTGGCAACATTAATTCAGAGATACGATAAAAAATCATTTCATTTCAAGAATGAGAGACTAACTGAAATTTTACAGGCTGTCAGGTGCCAGATTTTATGATTGTATTAATACCATGTATCAATTTAATAAACCTTTCTTGGACAACAAAATGTCTATTTTTGAGGGATATGGTGCCTTTAAAAAGATTACATATTAGATACATGTGCAATATCTTACATGGATGATATATATCATATCGCCAGACGCTGACTCGTCGGACCATGCAACTTCAAAACAATTTGACCAGCGTGTACATTCGCAGCCTAATTAGAGATTTCGGTCCAGGTCCTCAGTAATCTCTGCTGCATACGCCAAATACACTGATCTGACAACAGCCTGATCCAAGTTTCGCCAACAAGCATACAGGAATCGCCTGGCCTCAGTCCATATAAAGTCAAATTATTCAATTATCTTTAAGGTAAATTTCTCTAAGCATTATAGCAATCTCCACAAGGGGAAGACTCTGATCAGCATGTGCTATTGCAGTCTTATCAGAGTCTTCACCCGTTTAAAAAAGAACCATTGGGTCCCCAGCCATCTACAGAACACAGAGCAAAGACCCTGATCAGACTGCACGGATGCACAGGCCGATTTGAGTCTACGGTGGGAGCACCTGTATCTAGTACAATATAAATGGTAAGAATTTAAGGCATTATGAAGCCATTTCATTTGCAATCAAAGAAATTGTTACAGGTGTAAAAATGAAAATGTTATATAAAGATAAAAATGTGTGATCAGTTTTTTTTTCTTATTTCTGCACAAGAAATGGATTGTGGAAATCGTTAGATCAGCCATTCATTGACATGCCTATGCAATAAATAATTTGTACAGCTGTAAAATGCCTATTTTAGGTAAATTTGTAATCTCTGAAATATAAATTGTGGGTACTCATTAAAACTGCCTCATTGAGGCAGTTCTAATAAGAATCCACCTCCTTCTATAAAACCTTACAAAAATAATAAAATGGAATTTTTAATGACCGCAAAAATGAAAACTTTCAGATAAAAAAAATATTTTAGTTAATAGACGTCTTATTTCTGCCCACAACATAGCTAGTGGGATGGAGGCGGTTCTTATAAGTGCTCACAATCTATGCTTTAGAGCAGAAATAAGAAGTAATAATGTATTTCCCTGAAAACCCGAATTGTACTATAAAAAGCGGGTTTGAGGGTGTCAAAATAACATAGGCGTGTTATCATGATGAAAAAATCGACATATAGTGTGTGTATTCATTAGAATCGTCTCACGAAAGTGAAGAAGGTTATCTAATTATTTCAGTTGCACTCCTTATCTGTTGCTCTGCAATCAATGCAAACAATTTTTTTACAGATGTAAAAATGAAAATGTACAGATGAAAATTTGTGATCTTTTATTCTTATTTCTGCGCAAAAAGGGTTGTCAGACCCGTTAGATCAAACATTCATTGACATACCTATACAACAAATAATTTGTACAACTGTAAAATGTCGATTTTATGTGAAATTTGTAATCTTTGTTTTATTACAGCACAAAATATAAATTGTGGGTACTCATTAGAACTGCCTCATTGAGGCAGTTCTAACAGGAATTCACTAACTTGGCATTCCATCAAAGCTGCCAATGGCGATATTACAATGCATGTACACTGTCGCTTTTTCTCTATATATTGAAAGAGGAATGGTCCCATTTCAAAAACTAAACTCTTGCCACTTCCAGTAGGGGAACAAAAGAGTACATCTTTGCCTTTCATATACTGTTCTATAACAATGCATAAGCTTAGTATATCCATATTGTATTGCTTCTTCAAGATCCATGATTCACTGTGTAACTGACCTGGTCAAGCTGGCACAAAGTGTTGCAAAATCTCTTCAAGAATTCAGGAAGTAATTGTAACATCAACTAGATGGTATCAATTACCTGTTTAAACAGTAGCTCATAAACCTTAAAATACCAATCACTGCTGCACTACTAGGAGGCTGACATTAATTTATAGTCCCCTCAGATATCTGAGGGTCTTCATTTCGCTTATTACAAGGCTTAGAAATCCAGACCATATTATCTGTAGACTAGCCACAGAGCTCAATAAGCCAAAAAATAAATGTATATTTCTAAGCCTTGGGCAAGGCTAAAGTTGTTGGTACTCATTAGCATTGCCTCGACTTGTCAAGGCAATTCAAATGAGTACCAAAAACATATGTTTTTATAAAGATGTAGATAAAACTACACTGACTGTAGTCTAAAGACTACTATATTGCTTGACTGTGCGCTTATAGGAGCATGTGCGGTAATTAGGTCGATTACGGTATTTTTGATCTACAGATCACCCTGATGCTTCGTACCTAGTTTAAAGTCAATAAGCCTTCTGGTTCAGGAGAAGAAGTGAAAAATAGATTTTCAAGATGGTCGCCATGGCCGCCATCTTGGATTTCCAATCAGAATGATTTTAGCCATTTTTGATCCATAAGTCACCCCGATACTTCCTACCAAGTTTCAAGTCAGTTGGCTTTTGGGTTTAGGAGAAGAAGTGAAAAAAAGATTTTCAAGATGGCCACCATGGCGGCCATCTTGGATTTCCGATCAGCACAATTTTAGCTATTTTTGATCTACAAGTCACCCTGATGCTTCCTACCAAGTTTGGAGTCAATTGGCCTTTCGGCTCAGGAGATGAAGTGAAAAACAGATTTTCAAGATAGCAGCCATCCTGGATTTCAGATCAGAACAATTTTAGCTATTTTTGATCTGCAAGTCACCCTGATGCTTCCTTCCAATTTTCGAGTCAATTGGCATTTGGATTTAGGAGAAGAAGCGAAAAGTAGATTTTCAAGATGGCCTCACTGGCAGCCATTTTGGATTTACAATCGGCATGATTTTAGCTATTTTTGATCTACAAGTCACCCTAATGCTTCCTATCGAGTTTCGAGTCAACTGGCCTTTCAGTTCAGGAGATGAAGTGAAAAATAGATTTTCAAGATGGCGGCCACCTTGGATTTCCGATCAGAACTATTATAGCTATTTTTGATCTACAAGTCATCCTGATACTTCCTACTACGTTTCGAGTCAATTGATTTTTGGGTTTAGGAGAAGCAAAAAATAGATTTTCAAGATGGCCTCCATGGCAGCCATCTTTGATTTATGATCGGCATGATTTTAGTTATTTTTGATCTGCAAGTCACCCTAATGCTTCCTACCATGTTTCTAGTCAACCAGCCTTTCGGTTCAGGAGAAGAAACGAAAAATAGATTTTCAAGATGGCTGCCATGGCGGCCACCTTGGATTTCAGATCGGAACAATTTTAGCTATTTTTGATCTACAAGTCACCCTGATGCTTCCTACTAAGTTTGGAGTCAACTGGCTTTCGTGATTAGGAAAAGAAGCGAAAAATAGATTTCCCAGATGGCTGCCATCTTGGATTTCCAATCGGAACGATTTTCGTTATTTTTGATCTATAAGCCACCCCAATGCTGCTTCCTACCAAGTTTGGAGTCAGTTGGCTTTTGGGTTTAGGAGTAGAAGTGAAAATAGATTTTCAAGATGGCTGCCATGGAGGCCATCTTGGATTTTCGGTCGGCACAATTTTAGCTATTTTTGATCTACAAGTCACCCCGATGCTTCCTAGCAAGTTTGGTGTCAATTGGCCTTTCATTTCAGGAATAACAAAAAACAGATTTTCAAGATGGCGGCCATGGCGGCCATCTTGGGATTTCCGATCGGAAAGATTTTAGTTATTTTCGATCTACAAGTCATCCCGATGCTTCCCACCAAGTATCAAAACTGGCCCAGGGGTGTAGGAGGAGTAGGCTTTTAAAGCAATTGTTGAAGCCACACGACGGACCACAGATGACACATGACGGACATTGACTGACCACAATAGCTCACCATGAGCACTTCCTGCTCAGATGAGCTAAAAAGTTACACACCAGAAGTACATTTTGGGAATGGTCAGAAATAAATTATTTTGGTGGGGGGCCGATTGTGGGAGTGGTGGGGTGCGTGTCTTTAGCTAGCTTTACGGGATCCCAACCCTTGACCTCAGTTTCCATTATGGTAAAACGTGTATTTGTCCATGACCACTAGTCAACTACGAGATTGTCTGTCTGTTTACTTACACTGATTTGTCATAGTCTTTTCTTAACTTGTGAAGGTTGTGCTGAACAGATGCTTTAATAAAACTTATCGAAGTTCTCAGCGGGTCGTCTCGACGAACTGTGACCTGAAATAGATAAATAAGTCTGTTCATTCATTAGAAACACAATTAAGTATGTGTTGTGACAAGGAATAATTTAGAAACATCACACCAAAGAAATGAACTGTAGCTATATATGGCATAGAATATGATTGCACTTGTAACAAATAAAATGTTTGATGTTTAACATTTGTAATAGAAGATTTGAATTATTTTGTAGTTAAAAACCAGGGCCCAGTTGTTCAAAGCATTTTTAGCTTAACGAGCTCATTAGTGGTTTGTTTGTTTGTTTGTGGTGAAGTTTTAGGGCCCAGCCAACCCAATGGGGTCATGTCAAGCACGATCAATTTACCTAACCACACATTTACTAGGCAGGCTTAGACCTCTAAGCCGTTAACCAGTATTGTGCATATTCTTTTGCCAGAAACTGACTACTGCCCTTCTTGAATCAGCTGAAGGGAAAGAATGACCATATAAAATATTTCACGAAAAATCTCCACGAAAGAATGTTGCAAACCTCGGCCGGGGTCGAAACTGCAACCTCCTGGTCTCCAGTCGGACGCACATCCAACTGCACCACAGAGGCCGGCTTCTCATTAGCAGTCAAAATGTTAACTGTTCTAGTAAGTACGATATCTAATTTGCAGGTATTTTTGCTGAAAAAATGTGAGTAGCTTTTGCAAATGCAAAAGCTACTCACATTTTTTCAGTAAAAATATTTGCATATATGCCATATTTGATGATCAAAGTTTTATCGATACGTTAACTAATGCCATTGTTAATTTTCAACAACTGTGCCCAGCTCGCTCAAAAAATTAGCTCTGGATTCTCCTTATACCCATGCCCTTTAGCTTACCAGCTCATATTTTTCACGGAGTCTTGTCTCGTTCCAGATCCAGTCTGGATAGCCGATTCTTGGTTCAATAAGATCAACCTGAAGCAGGAAAAAATGATGAAAAGAACACAAAATATGGGCCATGATTTAGAATATGTACCATTTGTTTTATCAATTTTAAGATATCACATGGTTTTACTATGAAAATATAAAAGGGATGCCATTGGAAACAAAGAACGCATTACAGATAAAAAATAGGAGTGTTGGTTTTATCGAGATTTTCCATAAGCAGTAATGAAGTTTGCAATACTGCTTACGCCCTCTAGCATATACATGAGCAGAACTACATTTTCAAAGCTACTTCAAAGGGTCCAATTATCCCGAAGGAATAGAAAATATAATCTGCAATATGGTATATCTGCACTTTCTGTACTTGGTAGTTTTCTTTCAAGTTTGCTATTAGTCAGGCTAACCGTGTTCCTGTTTATGTTTTTTAGTATTCAAGCACCATTCCTTCACTTTGTTTCGTAACAGCAATGACTACTAAAGTGTATACTGAACTTCTCTCCATTCAGCTAAAAGCAGAGCAGTCACCTCATCTTATGGTTAACATCATAATACCCGTAAAGCTCTTTGGCACATGTTGAAACAAAACAAAAGCAACACCATAAATGCTTCTTTAGCAAATCATATTCATGAAAATTATAACATATGAAAACTAGTTTAAATGTAGGTCCAAACTAACTTAATAGCTCCTCTTGTGCAGTTCTTTATTTGTGGGGCTGTGGTTTCACATGTGGCCTTAGTTTTGTCATTATTCATTTCTAATCTCTTCTTTTTTTTGGTGCCATGCATCACGAAAGCATGCCTATATAATTTTGAGCCCCTCAAACCCCACTTTTATATAGTAAAACTGGGGTTTACAGGGGTATACATTATTTTTCTTATTTCTGATCAAAAACATAGATTGTGGGTACTCGTTAGAACCGCCTCGCCGAGGTAGTTCTAACGAGTACCCCCAATCTATGTTTTGACCAGAAGTATGAAAAATATCAGAGTTTTTTATCTGAAAATTCTCAGTTTTTGGAGGTGAAATTTTATATATATTTGAATAGGCATGTTTTCGTAATGGGGAGTTGGTGCTAAGTGATTGTAGCATTTCCAGGGTATTTTCATTTTTAGTAATTGTTTTTTCTGACCCTTCCAGTGTGGTTTCTCTGTTGCAGATCATTTTAATTTTTATATCAGTTACGCAATTGCACTGTTGTGTCTTGTATTCTTTGTTTCTTATCTCTGCTTCTTTCGATATTTTGAGAAGACTGCTTCCGGACTGTGGCTTTCCTGAGTAATTTCATTTATATTTTTGTAAGGTAATATCACACATGTATATGAATTTTACGATACACTGAATGTGAAGTGTTTTGCCCCACCAAATATTTTAGTTTTATCCTCCATCAAGTCAAATGTTGCAATGATGGCATTACTTATCACTCTGAAATAGTTACTAGTCCATTTTCCATTGCAGCATTTTGTATAAATCGCTTCCTTACCATAATGTTGAGAACCTGATTTTGATCTGATTGTATCAGTTCTTGTATTCACTTATTTACTTTGGACAATGTTTTATTTGTTATCTTCATATACCCCAATATTACATCTTTATCAGAATTAATACATTTTAAATTTATCTTCCATTCAATTCAAGTACACATTTGTTTTATGTTTCATTACCTTATCTTTAGCAAACATTTTAGTTTTATCTTCCATCCAATCTAAGTCTGTAATCATTTCTTTAAAAGATTCGCGGAGATTTTCTATCATCAGTAGTACCTGCAAAAATATTATATTCTTAACATCCTTCAGCCCACAATGTGTTTCACACAAAAAATTGGATCCACAACTTAAGTAAGCGTACTTTCTGACGTGTGTCGAATAGTACTCAAACCTCCCTGCACATTCTCATTAGTCTTTCTTCTCTATATGAGGACACTTGCATCCCTAGGCCCAGTTGTTCAAAGTGTCGTAAGCTTAACAAGCTTGTTAAGGGTCATTTCGTTAACTGTTTTAGTGGATTCAATACACAATATTCTGATATTTTTTGCTGAGAAAATGTGAGTAGCTTTTGCACTGCAAAAGCTACTCATATTTTTTCAGCAAAACATTTAAGCATATTTGCATATCACTCGATGTAAATTTTAACAAATATGGGCTCTGGTTATCAAAAATGCTCCTAAAGAAGATTCTTATCAAACTGCACAAATGCACAGGCTGATCTGAAATTTCGTTGGGAGCAAACATATGTTGTTTGATGTTGGGGATCATTTTTTTTTATAGTTAACCCTTAAACTGCCAATCACAACAACTGTCATTTACTTTGTCATCTGCTTGTGATTTTAAGTCATTTTTGCAAAGAGTATGGACCCAAATCAGACTATAGTCTGATCAGGGTCCATACTGTTTGCTAGAAAGCAAAAATGGGTTGGAAAAGTTTGCAAGTATTTTCAGCAGACTAGATAAACAGACAACATTTTCAGATGCAGGGTTGTCTTGGCATTTTAAGGGTTAGATTGTACAGTTTTAAAAGTATTGGTTCCAAGAAACTTCTTATAACAATATATCGATATTTGTATTACGAAATTAAAAGCACAAAAACATTGTCTGAATATTGGAGCTTTGTAAAATGTGTCTCCGAGTTTGCGGGCGCGTGTGCATGCATGCATGTGTTTGATAATCTAAGATAGATGATGATGATTTGGTGTTTTAAGTCCCTTTCAACATTTGTCATATCAAGACCATGGAAGGGTGATAATGAAAGGCTCTATTCAATGAAACGCTCTATAGTCATGAGGTGAATTCAGCCTCCATCAGGATTTGAACCCCGAGACCTTGTGATCCGAAGTTGTGAGCGCTAAACACTTGGCCATCCGAACGCTTACTAAGAGATATTTCGTGGTATGTCAGTCCATATTGATTTTGCTTTCCACTTAGCAAATGACTAAAACAAATTATTTCAACTTACATCTTTTTTTGCGGCTTTTTTGAAATATTCTTCTACAAATAAACGACCAGCTACCTCTGGCATACCACTTACAACAGTACTACTACATGATCGCCATCTTGGGGTTTCCTTTGTTTTTCCTAACAAAACCTTCAAAATAAGAAAACTTGTTAATTCAAGGCAAAAGGAATTTTCATGGGATACATTAAGTGAGTCAGTAACAAATATCCAAAACAGTGTTTCTTGAAATATTAACAAGACCTGTCATTAGACAGGATAGGTCACCTGAAATGGGGCTTGTTCATCAAATAAATTAACAAAAGTTCCACAAGCAGAGGCATTATACACCCATTGGGTGGGGGTGGAAGTGGGGGGAGGGGTGGGGGGGGGGGGGGGCACCAATATCTATTATCATGCCAAATATAAAGTAAATCCATGCAAGGATTTAGAAATTAGGAGATCTTAAAAACTTTGACACAAAAATTCGCATAAATTTTTTATGACCTTTACGTCATCAGCAGGGATGTGGATAGGGCTCAATAAAATTTTGAACCAACATCTATAATTACACAAAATATTAACTAAATCCATCCGAGGATATAGAAAATATAAAGTCTTAAAAACTTTGTTGTAAAACTTTAACATTTTTGTTAACGCTGCTGCCACCGTCGATGCCAACGCCGGGGATAGTGCAACAGTTCTCTCTGGACTTTCATACAGGCGAGCTAAAAACAATATTCTTACATAATTTCAGATTAATTGTTACCTCATCATTGAAAGTTTCATGTCAGTCAAACTTAATCACTTTAAGGTATTTTGTGGTTGTATTGAGTGTCGGTAAAAAGAGGGTTGACTGTATATATGGTCAGCTGTACTTTCTACTTTAAAGGGGAAATTCGTCTAAGGACTGCGTGTGCCTATAAATTAAACTGCACTTATTGACAGCAGAGAAGAAAGAGGGTGTGTGTTGTAAGAAAACGTCATCTTTTCTCAATATATTCAAAGACAATACAAAATATCTGAGCTAAGCCACCGCATGTAAATGAAACTGTGGTGTTTTTACAAGCTTTAACACAATTTAAGTAATTGGGCATCTGCTGCCAAAATCGGTATTCTGTTGCCAAAATGTGAAAAGCAAACTTCAAAATTTAAGACCTGCACCAAATATAAATTGAAGCTTCTATACGTGTCCGTGGTTTCCATATTTTGTTACATTACCTTCTTATATTGCAGTACTATATCTCTGAATTTGACTGGTAGGTAGTATGTCTTTCCATATATTCTGTGGCCAGCTATATAATTTGCAATGACCCTGGAAAAGAAACAATATTGAAACTTCAGATTGAAAACATCACAAGACCCTTGAAAGGAATTCTAGTATATTTGATCCCGAATACAGCAACAGCTCAGGTTAAGCAATAAGGACGTCCATTTTTGTAAGTCATTCATCAATAGATTAAAAAAGACTCATGAAAAGAATTCCAGTGTATTTAACTCTTTCACTGCCACAGGAGATAATAGGCTTTTGCAAACAGCAAAGATCCAGATGAGACTGCTCAATGAGCCATCTCATTTAGATTTGCACTGTTTGACATTCAGTCTTTCAACTTTACATATAAACGTCTTTCCAAGCGATGGTTTGTTAAAATAAAAAAGCAGACGACAACTGTCGTCTGAAATTTGGCACCGAAAGAGTTAAATCATCAGAATGGAAAGCTTATGTTAAGCAATAAGGATGTCATTTGTTCTGTTATTCATCAAGACCCATAAAAAGAACACCAGTATCTTTGAGCCAGTCTCAAGGTAAAGCTCAGTTTAAGCAATGAGTTTGGAGATTCATTTTTGTCAGTCATTCACTGTACTTACTTTCATATGACATCTTTTCTGAATCGACCTGACCGAGTTTGAAGACAATTTAATGTTGAGAACTTGATATGGTCCTGATGGTATCAGTTCCTGATTCACTTATTTACTTTGCATGTTTGACTGGAATACTATAGTTTAACTGAATCATCCGAATGGTTTTACTGCAAGGCAACTTATTTTTCTTTCTTGTTGTCAATAGTTTGGTATTTTGCTTATATTTGAAGCTGCGTTATTATATAACCTAAAAATAGACTGTTTTTCATTGGCTGAGTACTGTTTTCTGTCCAGTGTATATTTCTATGTTCACTGGGTTTTTTCCCATTGAAAATTTGTACCTATAATTAGAACTTTTTTTGGCATTGAGGATCTGGACTTCATTCTGAAGGAGAGATGGCTCCACTAGTATGGACACAGGGAATGATCCAATGGTGCAATCAAGACAGCCTTAGACCTACAGGTTGATGGAAAGCATAGGCCTGGGAGGCCGAAGATGACATAGAAGTAGCTGACAGAAAGGGATTGCAAAGAGTGGAAGCTCTCAGCTGTGAACCCTCATGATAGACATACCTGAAGATCTGGTGTGAGATCTGCCATACGTGCAGCAAGCCAGCTACCTGGAAGGGGGCCCACTGATGTGGAGGTTGCCCCTGTACCTGCATGTTAATCAAAAATTTGTTGATGATCAGTCTGTTCACTGATTATATAATAAAACAACTGTTGATTATTGAATCATTGAATATGATGTGATATCCACTGGAGAATACCAATATTGACCTTCGCTATCGCTTCGGATAATATTGGTATTCTCCAATGGACATCACACCATATTCACTGACTCAATGACCAATAACTGTATAATGTTGTTATGTAAATTTCATGTTGCGGTTCATGTGTAAGAAGGTGCAGCAACAAAGACATCCGCACAGGACAGTCTTTGACGTAGATGTTATAGTGTACGGTCTCTGGCTGCAAATCTTATACAGGCATTATTTAATGGGATTACCTTGCAGGGTATTTGTTGAGTACTCCCATCAGTTTCTCAAAATATGTAGGTGCCCTCACAATGACAGGTTCTGTCTCATCTATGTCCATATTTATGTGCCTGAATGTCCCTTTCACCAACTTTACCCAGTCAAGCTAAAATAAGACACAATATTAAAACATGTTCCGATATATGTTAGACCAATTTGAATGGTGCAGAACATCAGAGTATCTAGAAATGACAACCAACATTCAGCATGAATACATTTAGGTGACTTCATACACACGTTTTTACCCCTTTTAACAAGAAAGCTAGCCATTGTGAATTCCTTTCCTGTGCCCTATTGGTCTTCTGAAAAGGGAAACAAATTCTTTCCTCTTGGAGTTAATCTTCTAGCTATGTGTGGAGCAGAACCCCTATTTTCACAATTACACAAGCAGACTAGTTCATGACAATAGACCAGGGCCCAGTTGTTCAAAGCGTTGTTAGCTTAACGAGCTCGTTAAGGGTCATTTCGTTAACTGTTTTAGCGGATTCAATATACAATATTTTGATTTTTTTTTGCTGAAAAAATGTGAGTAGCTTTTGCACTGCAAAAGCTACTCACATTTTTTCAGCAAAAAATTTCAGCATATTTGCGTATCACTAGACGTAAATTTTAACGAATCCTTAACTAACGATGTCGTTAGCTTTGAACAACTGGGCCCAGAAAATTAAATCTACTCTATTAGTATGGGGAAAAATTTTTTTGGCAGCCGTAAGCCACTTAACACCAGCAGTAGTGAAGCTCTATTTGTTATGTAGAGAGTAACCATTGGAAGCAAACAACATATCAATGAATTGATAATTTATATGATACCATGCACTGTTCTGCATGCTAAACACTTACCCCTGTAAACATTTTGCTCAAATCTCCTACGGTCATTTTGTTATATAGCTTTTCTGGATCTAGCCTGTCCTCTCGTTGCATTGTGATCTGAAAACGTACACATACCTTCAAATGTAAATAGAGCTCTGAAGCAAATTCATCTGGTCTTAACCCCAGTCCTGCTGAACATGAATATGTCCTGCCTTTGCAAACAGTGTAGATCCAGATCAGTTGGCTTCTGCGTTGTTTGCCATTAAGTATGTGAATTTATTTCAACAATCCGGATCAAGAAATCTGATTGGCTGAAAATTAGAAATGGGTGTGGCATCTTAATTTATTCAGTAGGACAAGGGTTAAGGGGAAGGGATAAGCTTTCAGGGCTTATAACCCCATAACAATTGTTAAGTGTTTTGCTTCCTGTCTGGAAAGGTGTCTACTCTGAAGGGAAAGAATTTGGGAGCAAATTCTTTCCTTTTAAAATGGCCCCTTTTCAGAAGAGGTGGGATGGGTAAGAAACCAACCAAGAAGTAACGAGTTATCTCCCATTTTGTGAGTTCTTTGTTTCCAAAGGCAATCCTTTTTGACTTTTATTTTACTCTAGTAGTTGGTGTTGTGCCATGTGGCAGCTGTCAAAAGTCTCCCCGTACATTATCATAGTGCAGATTATGTTTTATTTCCTTTGGGATCATTGAGCCCATCCTGGTTATTTTGAAAATCAAATACAACTTAAGCAGGCGATAGAGGACATATGCAGCCTTGCAAACTACAGTGTTGCGCAAGAAGAGACTCAATCAAACCGAGTCTCCAATTTTTGTGATTTTGTGTATTCTATTTTCCAAAGGCAATCCTTTTTGACATCATAGATTGCTGTACAAAAGATTGTATATACATATGTATTTCCTTTGTTGCACATTCTTTTTGTTTGAGGTTTCAGTAGATAAAACAAGAGGCCCACGGGCCATGGTTCACTCACCTGAGTGACATAGCCAATGCAGACATGCAGATGTTATGCAACATTTTTCCAATCCTATCATCGCAACTAATGAAAATATCATCATTTGAGCAGTTCTTAGTTTTGAAGAAGAATATATGGGCCTGACAGTCAATGGAGCATGATCATTTGAATAAACTATCAATCACATTTCAACAGAAGGATCAATGTGAAATTTGGTGGAAACTGGCTAAGTGGTTTCTGAAGAATCATGATTTTATACATGTAAACAGCACAGGGGCAGGGAAATATTATAAATATAAACCAGATGATGGCCATCTTAGATTTCCAATCAGAACAATTTTAACTACTGTTGATCTACAAGTCACTTCGATACTTTCAATATAAATGTATATGGCCCACACAAATAGGGAAGCAAATTTGACCTTGGAGGCTAAAAGGTCAAATGTCAACATAGAACCATCATTTGAGCAATTTTGGTAGATCTCCTGTCCCCCGTAATTTGTGCAAAGATTAGGACCCAGGGCTTATTTGGTTAGCGAGAAGAAGATTTTTAAAGGTTTTTACTATATATGGGCATGGCAGCCATTTTGATCAAAGGACCATACCCATTTTAGCAATCTTTCATTCTCCTGCCTACGGAGGCTCTGCATGAAATTTGAGCAACACCGGCCCGGAGGCTTCAGAGGAAAAGCCATTTGAAATTATCAACATTTTTTCCATACAAATGTATGGGGCCCATACAAATGCATACAGAAGCAAACTTGACCTCGCCGTAAAAAGGTTAAATGTCAATGTATGACAATTATTTTAGCAACTTTGGTAGACCGCCCGTTCCAGATGATATATGCAAAGATTCAGCCACAAGACATCCTCAATTTTGGAGAATAAGATTTTGAAATGTTTTTTCGCCTGCAAATGCATAAGGAAGCAAACTTGACCTTGCCGTAAAAAGGTCAAATGTCAATGTATGACCATTATTTTAGCAACTTTGGTAGACCCCCTGTCCCCGATGATTTATGCAAACATTCAGCCCCAAAGCATCCTCGGTTCTAGAGAAGAAGATTTATAAAGGTTTTTTCCATATATGGGCATGGCGCCCATCTTGGTCAACGAACCGTGACCATTTTAGCAATCTTTTCTTCCCCCTACCTAAGAGGCTCCATATGAAATTTGAGCAAAATTGGCCCAGAGGCTCCAGAGGAGTTGTTTGAAATTCTGAACATTTTTCCCATACAAATGCATAAGGAAGCAAAATTGACCTTAACGTAAAAAAGGTCAAATGTCAATGTACGACCATTATTTTAGCAATTTTGGTAGCCCTCCTGTTCCCGAAGATATATGCAAAGATTCAGCCAAAAGGCATGCTCGGTTTTGGAGAAGAAGATTTTTAAAGTTTTTCCCATACAAATGCATAGGGAAGCAAACCTGACCTTGCCGTAAAAAGGTCAAACGTCAACGTACGACAATTCTTTTAGCAATGTTGGTAGACCTCCCGTCCCCGATGATTCCTGCAAAGGTTCAGCCCCAAGGCGGTCTCGGTTCTGGAGGAGAAGATTTTTAAAGGTTTTTACCATATATGGGCATGGCGGCCATCTTGGTCAACGGACCGCGACCATTTTAGCAATTTTTCGTTCCCCCACCCTAAGAAGGCTCCATATGAAATTTGAGCAAAATTGGCCCAGAGGCTCCAGAGGAGAAGTTGTTTGAAATTCTGAACATTTTTCCCATACAAATGCATAAGGAAGCAAAACTGACCTTAACGTAAAAAGGTCAAATGTCAATGTACGACCATTATTTTAGCAATTTTGGTAGCTCTCCTGTTCCCAAAGATATATGCAAAGATTCAGCCATAAGGCATGCTCGGTTTTGGAGAAGAAGATTTTTAAAGGTTTTTCCCATACAAATGCATAGGGAAGCAAACTTGACCTTGCCGTAAAAAGGTCAAACGTCAACGTACGATAATTCTTTTAGCAATTTTGGTAGACCTCCCGTCCCCGATGATTCCTGCAAAGGTTCAGCCCCAAGGCATTCTCGGTTCTGGAGGAGAAGATTTTTAAAGATTCTTACCGTATATGGGCGTCACAGCCATCTTGGTCAACGGACCATGACCATTTTAGCAATTTTTCGTTCCCCCACCCTAAGGAGGCTCCATATGAAATTTGAGCAAAATTGGCTCAGCGGTTTCAGAGAAGAAGTCGTTTGAAAATGTTAACGGACGGATGACGGACGAAAAGTGATCACAATAGCTCATCCTGAGCAGAGCTCAGGTGAGCTAAAAAAACAAATAAAACTAGAGCTGTCAGAGAATTTGACTTTTGCCCTGCTGCAGCTCTATCGGAGGAGAAATACATATAGTGTTGAAATATTTTGAATTCATCCTTACCAGGTAACACCACTGTAGGACATGGTAACATGGCATCCTAAAACCTATCAAGGGAATTTAATCCATGAGTTATGGGCCCTTGGCCCTGATTCCGGAATAGATGATACATTAACCCACTGTCCATGTGTGTACCATATTTTCAAAGCCCCCGTGTGGTATAACTTCTATCGAAGTAGGACCACAAACATAAAAGTTACTGAGCAAAATGCATTTTAATTTTCTGAAAACCTACTAAGGGATGTAACTCCAAGAGTTATAGACCCTTGGCCACTATTCCTGTATACACGATACATCAAGACATTGTCCATGCTGATAAGCTTTCTAGCTTTCATAGTTCCTTAGAAATCTGTTATGAAAATTTTCAAGAATGGCAAAATTTGAAAACCTATGAAGGGATATAACTCCAAGAGTTATAGGCCCTTGGACACCATTCTGCCACTACATCTTCCTTACCTTACAGAACAAGTGTGGTTTAAGTTTCACTGAAGCAGGACCACAAACATAAGTTATTGAAAACCTACAAAGGGACATAACTCCAAGAGTTATGAATCTTTGGCCCCTATTCCAGTATACACGATACATCCAGTCATTGTCCATGTTTAATATAAACTTTAAGCTTTCTAGCTTTCAAGGTTCCTGAGAAATCTGTTAGGAAAATTTTCAAGAATGGCAAAATTTGAAAACCTATCAAGAGACAGAACTCCAAGAGTTATGAGCCCTTAGCCACCATTCAGCCATTACACCTTCCTTACCTCAGAGACCAAGTGTGGTATTAGTTTCATTGAAGTAGGACCACAAACATAAAAGTTATTAAGCAAAATGCATTTTAAATTTTGAAAACATAACAAGGGACATAACTCCAAGAGTTATGGGCCCTTGGCCACTATTCTGCGACTACACCTTACCTCAGAGCCCAAGTATAATATAAGTTTCATTGAAGTAGGACCACAAACATAAAAGTTATTAAGCAAAAGTCACATGGGGCTATAATGAGGTTTAAAACGAAGGTTTATCTCTATGATTGTATTCTGGCATATTAGAGGACCACTGTTTATGTTTTAAATTGTCACTACTGACCAAGAAAGGTATGAAATAGGGGCTAGAATAAGAACACAATCAGCAGCCTTATCCAGTTCAACATTCAGAAGAATTATATAAAGTGTCAAATGACCCTGGCCAACCAAAGATGTAGTGGCGTGCTAGGAAGTTTACTGCCTTCTAAAATCTCCATTGAGGCTTGCCTAAATAGTGACTGGACTAACAGCTAAACATTTACCCTTAAAGTGGCAAGTAAAATTGTAGACTACCTTCAAATCTTTTTTCCTTGTTATTTCTCAGAGAGAAAAAGACTAGGAAATATCAAATATAGTTTGTTTAGGATTATTCCTTCGATATCCCAACTTGGGAGGATATTCATCAATATCAGTGCAACAACCCTTTTATTATATAGCTATAAATATTATTCTCTCATTTTGCTTCTATTTTGTAGTTTTGTTTAATTTGATGCTGCAAACAGCGCTTTCTGTAACAGTGCAAAACTGATATCAGAATGTGATATCATTTTTGCAGTACTGCAATATCAACATATCTTTTTTGCACTGTTGCTGTTTTGCAGCGAATCTAGTTGTAAAAACAAATTATTTGAGTAACAAGAATTCCGCGGAAGGCGTCATCGCACCTGCTGGTGCAAAAGTCAAAGGAGCTACAATCAGAATGTGGTTATTAAATAAGTTTACTTCATTCTTAGCAGTGCTTACTTGGAAAACTGGGTTGAAAAAAATGTCTAATGGCTATATCTTCAGCACTGACTTTTCGTATCATACAGCCCAATGATAATGGAACGTTGACGTAAAATGTGTAAAAGTCACTGGAGCATGAAATATAGGTCAAGGTCACAGGTCAAGGTACCTGCTAATTCAGTACATCAAGGAGAAGCACAATGCAAGGTATGGTGGTTGTAGGCCTTATAGTTGAGGAGTTATCAAACATCAACATAAAATGTGTCAAATATAGGTCAAGGTCACCGGGTCAAGGTACCTGTCAAGCCAATGCAATGAGGTGAAGCACTATGCAAGGTTTAGTGGTTGTAGGTCTTATATTTGAGGAGATACCGAACATCAATATAAAATGTGTCAAAGTCACTGGAGTGCACAATATAGGTCAAGGTCACCAGTACAAGGTACCTGTCGAGTCAGTACATTGAGAAGAAGTGCTATATAAAGTTTGGTGGTTGAAGGCCTTACAGTTGAGGACATATGGACGGTTGACGTAAAAGGTGTAAAAGTCAATGGAGCGTGAAATATAGGTCAAGGTCACCCAGTCAAGGTACCTACAGAGTCCGTATATTGAGGAGAAGCACTATGCAAGGTTTGATGGTTGTAGGCCTTATAGTTGAGGAGATATTGAACGTTGACGTAAAATGTGTAAAAGGCACTGGAGCGCAAAATATAGGTCAAGGTCACCGGGTCAAGATACCTGCCAAGTCAGTACATATAGGAGAAGCACTATGCAAGGTTTGGTGGCTAGAGGTCTTACACTTGAGGAGATCTGGAACATTGACGTAAATTATGTCAAAGTCACTGCAGCCAAAATATAGGTCAAGGTCACCAGGTCAAGGTATCTGCCGAGTCAATACATTGAGGAGAAGCACTTTGCAAGGTTTGATGGTTGTAGGCCTTACAGTTGAGGAGATATCGAACGTCGACGCAAAATATGTCAAAGTCACTGGAGCGCAAAATATAGGTCAAGGTCACCGGATCAAGGTACCTGCCAAGTCAGTACATCTCGGAGAAGCACTATGCAAGGTTTGGTAGTTGTACGCCTTATAGTTGAGAAGATCTGGAATGTCAGGTAAATTGTGTCAAAGTCAATGGAGCGCAAAATATAGGTCAAGGTCACTGGGTCAACATATCTGCCAAGTCAGGAGGTCAGGGAGATGTGTCATGCAAGGTATGATGGTTGTTGCAGAATTGTAGTTGATTAGAATACTAACTTTGACGTAAATGTCGAACTTCGACATAACAGAACTCTTAAGAGACAGACGGACGGACGAACAGATAGACGAATGGAAAAGCGGGCACCTATGTCGCAAAGTCAGGAGGTCAGGGAGATATTTCATACAAGGTTTGATGGTTGTTTAGTCTTGTAGTTGATTAGAATACTAACTTTGACATAATTGTCGAACTTCGACATAACAGAACTGTTAACAGACGGACAGACAGACGAATGGAAAAGTGGGCACCTATGTCGCAAAGTCGGGAGGTCAGGGAGATGTTTCATGCAAGGTTTGATGGTTGTTTAGTCTTGTAGTTGCTTAAAATACTAACATTGACATAAATGTCGAACTTCGACATAAATGTCGAACTTCGACATAAATGTTGACAGACGGACGGACGAATGGACAGACATACGGAAAAGCGGACGCCTATGTTGCAAAGTCAGGAGGTCAGCGAGATGTTTCATGCAAGGTTTGATGGTTGTTTAGTCTTGTAGTTGATTAGAATACTAACTTTGACATAAATGTCGAACGTCGACATAAATGTTGACAGACAGACGGACGGACGGACTGACGGACGGAAAATCGGACGCCTATATCGCACCCTGCTACAAGCAGGTGCGATAAAAATCAGTTGTGTTGTTTCACTAGCTACTTTCAAATTTTACAGTAATTCATTTGATGCTTTGATTGAGCATGATGTCATATTTTATGAGGTCAAGTGAAAAATGGCTTCAGCAATTTTGACACCAAATAACGTCAACATTCCACAATGGTTATGAAGTTTGAATTTATTAATGATCAACAAATTAGCATTACTGATCTAAAGAAAGCATGCAATTTTGATATTGCCTGCAGATATTAAGAAATATTAGCATCACTGTTTCTCAGATTTTATCATTCATTTCTAATAATCTAATATTTATAGCTATATAATAAATGGTGAATATTGTCCTGAGTTGGGGTACCAAAGGCGTCTTTCGATATCCCAACGCGAGGCAATATTCACCAATATCAGTACTATAGCCTTTTATTATTTAGCTATAAATTTCGCGTCATTTTCAGTTGTTTGTAGCCTCAAAATAAGTATTATCTAAAGTTCAGAGCTGCACAAATGCTGTCAAATTTTAGGGTGATACCATTGCCCTAAGACGTCATGGAAAGCAACATCATGTAACAGTACCATTCGAAGGCATCCAAGGAAGCTTGCAATATCGATTAAGCAAGCGGATATAGAGTGATATCTGCACACTTGCTCTTCTGATTTTATCGAACTTTTCATCATTCAATATTTAAAGCTTTATAATGAATGTCCTTATAAGATTGTGATTGCCATTGCTGTAGTTAAGGCGCTTTTTTCAATCCAAAAATAATGTTTTTCTTATTTCTCCACAAAAACATATGTTGTGGGTACTCATTAGAAGCGCCTCGCCAAGACCTTCTAATGAGTACCCACGTTTTCGTGGAGAAATAAGAAAAATATCAACCCGATATCCACTCTTATCTAGGCCTATGGATTGCACAGGCTACTCTGAGTTTAAGTTACCCGCATATGTTGTAGTTACTTTATAAACGACATTCTATTACACTTCTTAACACTTACATTTGCTAACTCTATTTCAAAGTCGACCATATTTTTGGTATCCTCTTCAGCTGTATCTCTGTCGGCTCCGAATGCCACAGCAATCTCTGTCCGCATCTTCTGGTAAGCCATGAGCATGGTGTTATTACGGCCTTTCAGATAGTAGTCCCTGCTTGGCATGCCCAGACTGGTCTGATCAATCTGATTTTGAAGTGTTAAAAATATCAAGCTTACCATAAAAATCCTACATATTCCAACAGACAGGCCTGAGCAAATAAGGTAGACCAAGATCAGACATTGCAGCATATGGCATCTGATCTGGGTCTACATTGTTTACCATTCATCCAGCACTATTATTAGACACATCAACAGGTAGTAAAATACAGTCGACTCTCGTTATCTCGAACTCCAAGGGACTCTATGAAACACTTCGAGATATCCGTACTTCGACATATCAGATTTGCGGAACTGAGTAAAATAATTAAACTAACAACCACCTTTAACAGAATGAATATGTAATTTGACTCCTTAGTTAGAGATATATTGAAAATATTGTGGAAAAGAGGAGAAATTGCTCCTAGGGAGCAATTTCTCCTCTTTTCCACAATATTTTGTTGCCTGTTGGTAGATCTCTTTATTAAAACAGGGACCAGATTTTCACTTCGAGATAAGCGGTTATTCGAGATAAGCGAGGTCGAGATAACGAGAGTCGACTGTAGATGTTTTCGAATTTGAGGAAAAGTATAATAATAAGTGAAGGTATCATCCTATTTAGGGGAAATGCGGAATTTTCTGTTGTTAGTAAGGAAACATTTTAAAATGTTCTGTTTTTATTTATAATCACAAATTCAAATATAAAGCTTTCCAGGTTTCTCTTGTTAACCCATTATAGTCGAGAGACCCATAAAAGGGTAATTGGCAAATAGTGCAGACCCAGATCAGATGCTGCAGAATGCGACATCTGATCAGGGTCTCCAATGTTTGCAAATAGTTAAGCCATTTTTCTATAGGAATATAAAAATTTCAGCAAGACCTACCTAAAATTGTAACTGGACTCTTACAATATATAGTGTGGGAGAGTCTATTCAGTCTACAATGGGTTAAAGCGCAAAGTTAGTAGTTGTTTCTGTTGACCATTCCGAGGCAATTCCTCTGTTGCAGTTCTTTTTTGTTTGGTTTGTTTGTGGTGAGGTTTTATGGCCCAGTCTACCAAATGAAGTTATGGCGAGTGCAATCAGTTCACCTAACCACACTTTTACTGGGCAGGCTTAGCTCTCTAAGCGGTTAACCAGTATTGTGCATATTATTTCGCCAGAAACTGACAACTGCCCTTCCTGAATAAGTAGAAGGCAGAGAATGACCATAGAAAATATTTCATGATCAATCTTCATGAAAGAATTTTGCCGACCTGGCAGGGGTAGAACCAGCAACCTCCAGATCACGTCAGACGGGTATTCAACTGAGCCACCAAGGCCGGCTCTTTTTTGTTTTGTATGTCAGTTATTACAACTGTATCCTTGTATCTTGCCTTGTTTGTTCCTTATCCCTCATTCTTTTGGTGCCTTGGAAAGGCTACCCTTCTTGTTGGTGGCCTTTCCTGGGCATTACGAAAACACGCCTATTCAAATATATTGAAAATTTTACGACCAAAAAAGAAAAATTTTCAGATAAAAAATTCTAATATTTTTCATATTTCTGCTCATAACATAGATTGTGGGTACTCGTTAGAACCGCCTCGCCGAGGCAGTTCTAACAAGTACCCACAATCTATGTTTTTGAGCAGACATATGAAAAATAATGTATACTACTGTAAACCCCAGTTTTACTTATAAAAGTGGGGTTTAAGGGGGTCAAAATTATATAGGCATGTTTTCATGATGGTAACTTATTTATATTTTATAATGACTTACTATTGCTCTCAGTGGTGGGTCCCTCGTTTCTCGAAATTGTGCTTTTCTTTGGCTCTGGCTTCCAATCATTACTTTATAAAGTAAAAGGAGATATGTGGGGGCAGTAGTCAGATGAGAAGACAAAACAGGATAAGGAACCAGCCTTCTAATATATGCATGTACATAGTTTGTTTTCATATTTTCAGTGAAGATTTATAGTCTGGTAACTAGTATGTTTTCTTTTTTCCACAAAAGGATAATGAATCAGTGCATGACAAAATCTACAAAATGACATGTGCACCCAGCGATGGACAAATATGTCAGTTACTTTTAATTCTCAACACTTGGATCAATAAAGAAAAGCATGTCAGTTTTCTTCTCAACACTTGGATCAACAGGTAAAAATGTCAAAATACTTCTCAACACTTGGCTGGACAGTGAAAACATGTCAATTTAGTTCTCAACACTTGGATCAACAGGGAAAACAAGTCAATTTAATTCCTAACACTAGTATGGACATAACATACACGTCAATTTAATTCACAACACTTGGCTTGACAGAGAAAACATGTCAATTTAGGTGTCAACACTTGGATCAACAGAGAAAACATGTCGATTTAATTCTGAATACAAGTATGGACAGAAAATAAATGTCAATTTAATTCACAACACTTGGCTTGACAGAGAAAACATGTCAAATTACTTACCAACACTTGTCTTGGATGGACAGAGAAAACAAGTCAACTGAATTCAACACTTGGATCAACAGAGACAATATGTCAAATTACTTCTCAACTCTTGGATTAACAGAGAAAACATGTCAGTTTAATTCAAAACACTTAGCTCAACAGAGAAAACATGTCAATTTACTTCTCAACGCTTGGATGAACAGAAAAAATAGATCAAATTACTTCTCAACACTTGAATGGACAGGGGAAACATGTAAAATTACTTCTCAACACTTGGATCAGCAGAGAAAACATGTCAATTTAATTCTCAACACTTGGATCAACAGAGAAAACATGTCAATTTAATTCTCAACACTTGGATCAACAGAGAAAACATGTCAATTTAATTCTCAACACTTGGATCAACACAGAAAACATATCAATTTAATTCTCAACACTTGGATAAACACAGAAAATATGCTTATTTTTTTTCTCAACACTTAAATGGACAGAGAAAACATGTGAGTTTATGTCTCAACACTTGGATCGACAGAGAATATATGTCAGTGTGCTTCTCAACTCTACAATGAAAGAAAAATGAGGGCTCGTCTATAAACTGAAAGTCAGAGCAAACAAAACCACTTGTAGAACAAATAGTGAGGCTGACCACATACAATTAAGACTAGGCACTAGCCTGGTACATTGATTTTTAGAAATAAATAAAATATTGTAGTCAAACTTTACGAATAATAGATCAAACATCTTTGGGACCATATAGGGTTAATCATAGAGCCAGATCTGGAGGCAAAACTGAATAATTTAGGAATGTCACAGTGAGGCAATTCTAATGAATACAAACAACATACAGTTTCATGATAAAATAAGAAATAAAAACATTAAACTACAATGATCTTCCATCTGTCACAGGCAACTCGATGTCTCCGTAAAAATTTGATGAAATTTGCCCATTAGCAATCCCAAACCAGATCTCCACAATATCAATGCACATACCAAAGTTTGGTGAAAATCCATTGACGTTTACTCAAGTTATCATCCGGAAACAAAAAAAATGGACGGATGTACATTGTACGACAGACGGATGGACAGACAGACACACGGATGTCCAAAGTGAAACCATAATACCCCACCACTATCGTGTGGCGGGGTATAAAAATACCTTAAATATCCTTAATAATAATAATAATAAATGTCTGTTTTCCTGACCTACCCAAAGATTATCCTAGACACTTGAAAACTAGTTCGAATCAGCCACGGTAAAAGCCCCATCAGAGTTTGCGTCATTAAAGTTTTTCTGTAGTGTGTTAGCAAATAAAGTCGATTTGTTCTGTCTAACCAGAGACATTTCTTAATCATTAATGCTTAGCACTCTGGGTAAAAAATCAGTAAACTATTTTTTAAAAATATTTTTCTTATTTTTTTTCCAGAAACCAGGTTTTGACATTTCATGCAAATTGTCTCCATTGAAGACTTGCATGAAATGTCAAAACCTGTTTCTGGGAAAAATAAGGGAAAAAATGTTATCAATCTGTCATCTGCTGAATTAACTCAGCGGTATGCTTTATTTACCTTAAGAATATATTTTGTTGGATTTTTTTCATCTTGGGACACGTATATTCTGACTAGCGGGAGAAAGTTTGTATGATTCCGCACCAAAATCAATAAATCCTCCAGATTAAAAGCCGACTGATCCCAGTTGCCTCCTTTATGAGCTCCCATGATAGGCCATCTGCCCAGTTCTTCCATGTAATCAAGCATGAAATCTACACCACGTTCTTCAATATTCTCTGAAAAAAAGGTGTGTTTTTTAATTCCGGTTTACATCACTTTCAACAATCTGTCAGTCAGATCATGACGGTGTCTGGTTGCTGCAGAAAGCTCAAAGCCCACTTTTAGAGTGCTGCCTTACTAAAATATCACGCCCCAGAAACGACACATGATATCCCACTCAGTCAAGGTTGGCTAAATGCCGGCAAATATGAGTATTTTCCATGCCAGCGGTATTTACCGGTAAATACCGGCAAATACTGGTCGATTGAATTGACCACCCTGGAATTTATACAATAACTCAACATTCATAGGGGTAATTTCAGTTATACTTGTCAAGTGACTTAATATTTATACTAAAGTTTAACACAAGTATCAACTTATTTAATAGCTTAAATTTAATAAACTATTAGATACATGTAAATACCTGCAAATACTGGAAAATACTGCCAAATATTAGTCAGTTCCAATTGAATTGACCACCCTGGAATTTATACAATTCATGTAACCTACAGTCAATAATCATAAGGGTAATTTCAATTGTACTGGTCAATTGACTTAATATTTATACTTAAGTTTAACACTACTATCAACTCATTTTTGTTATAGTTTATTTATTTATATAAAACAGGACATCATTTGTGACATTTTATCATTTCTATGCTTACCCCTTGCTATCTTCTGGCCCCTTGAATAAACACTTTCTTGACACTTGTTGTTTTAACAATTTAGACTATATGGTCTTGCTATTAGGTGTCAAAGGCCAGGTGCACACGTGAATTTTTATCTGTAACAGTTTACCTGTATTTTTATGCTATTGCATTTAAGTCCAAATAATAGAAATGATTTTTATAATTCAAGATACTTTATGCATTTTTTAAATAATTTCAAAATTTTAGACATTATTCCCTTTTTGGCTATTTCAAAAAGCTTAAATTGTGAAATAGTTTATTCTTTATGGTGATAACCTTATATAAAATTAATTAAAACATCTTTAACTCAGTTATTTTGATTATACATTATTTTAAGTCAACTTGGTTAAGATTTCTGTGGTTATTTCAAGGTGAGAAAGTTCAATTGACCAGTATTTGCCAGTATTTGCCACTTTAGGAGTATTTTCCAGACCAGTAAATACCACTGGTAAATACCAGGGGTGGAATTTACCGCCCATCCTTGCACTCAGTCACTTTATACTGACACCTAGCCGACCAGATCTGATTCCTTGCTCTTTTTCCTAATGCTAAGTGCCAAGCAAAAAAAGCAGCTAGTACCATTTTTGAAGTCTTTAGTATAACTCGGTCGGGGACTGAAACCACAACCTCCCGGTCACAAACGGACACTCTACTAATTGAGCTACAGTGCTGGTCTCTGGAAAGAGAGTAGCACCGGAGCACAATAGGGGTAGCTTCCGTCTGTGATCTAATTTTTGCGTGTTCGAATCCAGCTTGGGAACAATCACATTTGATGACTGCACAGTTCCCCTTTGCCAAGAGGCATTAACATATCAAGTTATCATTTCCTGGGCTGTGTTACATTCACCAAAATGTTTTTGAAACTACTGCAAACTTTCAATTCAATTGTAACTTTTCGGCAGGCAATGGCCAGTATCCGCGGAGTAAATTTAAGCTGTCTTGTGGAGCAACCAAAATGGCATCATATGTGATAAAATTTATAAATGCTTCTTTGTAACAAAAATATATGGGACAGTTTACTGAGTTGAATAACAGTTAGTCCCAAATTGGGGGTCATATTAGATGGGTTTAAAATAATTGATCAGAAGATGCAAAATAATTTGTAATAAAAACATTCGCCAGTGTTTTGCTTTATTGCACACAGCTCAGATATCAATGAAATACTATTGACGAAACGTAAAAATATTAAAAATCCAGGAAGTAGATACCTTATAACCTGACAGTATTCTTCTTAACTCTATATCGGACCGTTGTCAGCCCGAAACGAGTCCTGTGGAGCCGATAGAATTCCAACATAGGTTAAAGTAGAATGCTAGCTGGATAGATGGCAGATATCGAGCACTGCCTCCCAGAAAATGCATCCAGGTCAGTTCTGATTTATCATTGGGTACACCTACCAAAACCTTGGATTTTGCCATGAACCACCATGCAAAGTAACAAATTTTGTTTTAATTTGTAATGAAATTATAAGATGAATGGGTATATTTTAACTATATTAGAAGAGAGATGATTTTTATGACTTCTTTGCTTTCTTTGCTTTCTAGCTTTTCAGAAGGGAAACAACTGGTTTGAACAAACTGCCTTCCCTGAAGGTGTGTCCATTCCCTAAATATAGGCTCTTAAACTGTACTAATTCAAAATCATGACCAAGGCCCAAGAATTCACAATGCTCGTTTTAGAGGCAAAAAACAAAACAAAAACAAGAAACTTCAATACGCATTGCTTACCCACACATCAAAGGAATAGTAGGAACAGGTTTTACACAGTGCTTGCACTGACTGTCAAAATCAGGAAGTCCCAGGACTTCCTAGCTCCAATATCTGGAAGTCCTGGTGACTTTCAGAAATTCAACCTCAATATTCTTAAACTCTCATTTATGGAGTAAAACTGCCATTGTTAAGCTAAGTAACACATAAATTCATTCTAAATTTTTGTTATAAATGATTAAATATCTTTAAAAGTTGGGAGTCCCAGACTTCCTGGCATTGATTTTTGGAAGTCCCAGGGCAATTTTTGGGAGTCTCTGACTCCCAGATCTCCCTTAATGCAAGCACTGTTTTACATGAAGCGTAATTTCCTTTATAGGCAAGCTACTGTGTGGAAAGGAAAGTTTGACAATAACCAAGGGACATTCATGTGTTTTAAATTTGCTAAAATTGACATGTAACAATCCGAACCTTGTCTGGTCAACATCAATGGATATGCAAAACATGGTCAAATTCCATCAATTTGTTCCTAAGCTATTCAGCGGAAAGGAAATCTGACAATAACAATGGGCCATAACTCTGTTGTATATTTGAGAAAATATTGCCGCATAACAATCCCAACATAGATGTGATCAATGTCAATGCATGCATACAAAAATTTTTATCAAATTCAACCAATAAGTTCACAAGATATTAAGTGGAAATAAAATTTTGACAATAGGCAAGGGCCTTAACTCTGTTGTAAATTTTCAAAAATTGATGTGTAATGATCCCAACTTAGATCTGGTTTAGGACAATGCATAAGCAAGACTTGATCAAATTCCATGAATTCATTTACAAGATATTAGTCGGAAATGAAATTCTGACAACAACCAAAGGCCATGACCATGTTGTAAACTTGCGAAAATTGATGTATAACAATCTCAACCTATATCTGGTTATGGTCAATGCATGTGCAAAATGTGATCAAATTTCATCGATTCGTTCAGAAAAATATTCAGATGAAATGGAATTATTACAATAAACAAGGGCCCTTACTTTGTTGTTAATTTGCGAAAACAGACGTGTTACGATCCCAACAGAGATCTGGTTAAGGTCAATGCATGTGCAAAATTTGATTAAATTCCATTCATTCGTTCAAAAGCTATTGAGCGGAAATGAATTCCGATGATAATCAGGGGCCATAATTTTGTTTTAAATTTGCCAAAATTGATGCGTAACAACCCCAACATAGATCTGATTATGGTCAATGATGCATTTAACGACCCCAACATCGACCTGGTTGACGTCAGTTCATATGCAAAATTTGGTCTAAATTGGTTCTCATGATAATGGGTGGAAATGAAGTCAGAATCACAGAATCACGGAATCGAATGACTGACAAGACTACCTCATGCCCCCTATTTCGTTACTCTTTATGTCTTGTGTTAAGCGAACTCATCGTGTGGTTTGATGGCTATGCCACTTACATCTGAGTGCTTAGGTAACTGTGTATTTACCTTCATTTAAGCAACCTTTATAGAAATCTCTGGCTTTTTGGTTCACTTCTGGATCTGACGGTTTGTTTTCAACTTCAAACAGGTCTGTAATAAGAACAGAGGAACCGCATATTTCAGTTTTCAAAAGCATGTGTAGGTTGTGCCATTTGACAAAGATGTCGATCGTAACAAAACTTAAAGTCACTTAGGAAAGGAACTAAATAAGCTTTTATGCTTTCGTTCTAATCCTATCGTTGTATTTTTGTATGTGTTGTACATGTAAACATTTTGGAAATAAATATGTTTAAACCAAAGTCATGTCCGGCATTGTGTTGACGTCTTTGGGGAAGAAAGAGCTGGTTGCGTTGCTTTTCTTTGGTATGTGTGCTCTTCCTCTTGGTGTCTGTCATAGGCTATGTTCTGCAATTGAGGCTCTTCTTGGAGATCTTCAAAACCTTTTTTTTAAGGGGAAAAAAAATGAGAAAAATATCATACATTATTTTCCTTATTTTGTCATATAACAGGGTGCTAGGGGCGTATACAACCTCACAAACTACATTGCTGTACATGTATATGAAAAGGCTTGATAAAACCGAATCTCTGATTTCATTCTAATCTTTTGTGTGTTCTTCATTTCCACTGGCAACCTTTTGGATTTTTATTTCACTTTTCATTCAAAGTATTTGTTTTATTAACTATTTTAATCAAATTTTATAAACTATTTTCAACGACGACTAAAGTCAGGTATTCGTCAGGTATCGTCTGCTCGTGTTGCAAACATACTTCTAAACATTAACTCTCAATTTTTTTTATATACATTTGCATCTTTTGAATTTGAGCCGATCAAGTGAAAATGTGCCTTAGGGTCATGAGCGGACTGCAAAGCCTAGATCAGACTGCGCATCTGCGAAGTCTGATCAGGGCCTTCACTATCTGCTACCATAATCATTGTCTAATATAAAATGTACCAATGGAGAGCAAAGACCCGGATGATACCTTGTGCATGTGCAGAATGATGTGAATCCGCACATTATGCGCATGCTGGAAAGTACTTTTTTCGCTTGACACGACCCATTTCATGCGAGATTTGTTTTCGTAATGTATTTTTTATTACGTTTAAGTTTAACTGCGAAGTAATCTCTAAGCTGTGAGAATGGTTTGTAATAACTTTTGTCTTCTGGTAGGATAATCTTTTTCAACCAGGAACCACAGGCAAACTGGTAGAAGTCGTCACATGGTTTGACAGATGGATCCATGGAATTACGTACTTTTGCAGCTGGAATGAACAAAACATAGCACTATTTAATAGAATATAGCCAAACCTTCTATTAACCTTTGTCCTGCTGAACCCGAATATGTCCTGCCTTTGCAAACAGTGTAGATCCAGATCAGTTGGCTTCTAAAGAAGCCAACTGATCTGGATCTACACTGTTTGCCATCCAGTATATGAATTTATATCAACAATCTGGATCAAGAAATCTGATTGGCTGAAAATTTGAAAAGGGTGAGGCTTCTTAAAACATTCAGCAGGACAAGGGTTAAAACACTAATTTAAAACACGATTTTGACATGATATTAATGTTTTCCCATTGAGACTAATGGAAACTTCACCACGATCAAACTCCAATAGTTCACGTTGCCAACCTAGTGCCTGTAAAAGGGTGTGCTTGATGACGCCGCATGTAAACATTTACTTCTGTTGGCATCTGCCGCAAAATAGCTCTTTTGCAATGATGTTGATTTTCCTTTACGTTTCATGTTAGAATCTGATTAGCTTTTCTCTGCTGTGAATTATCGACACTAACGCATGGTGCTGTTGGGCGGATGGGAATATTAATTCGCCATTGGGAAGTAATACTTCGCAATCTGCCCTCCAACTCTATGTGTTATTCAAAGATAATTCACAGTGGAGAACAATTATTTTTTATGTATCAAACTGGTGTTAAGTGCCGTAAAGGCAGCAATAGAACGGATATAGAGATAAATCTATCTTTAGTTTAAAACACGGGATTTTAAACAAAAGAATGATTAATATACAGTCGACTCTGGTTATCTCGAACTCCAATGGACTCTCTGATCCGTACCTCAACATATCAGAGTTGCGGAAGTGAGGAAAACAATAAATCGAACAACCACATTGAACAAATGAATATGTAATTTGACTCCTGAAGTTAGAAATATATATAAAATAATGTGGAAAAGAGGAAAAATTGCTCCTTAGGAGCAATAATCTCCTCTTTTCCACAATATTTTGTTAGCTGTTCTTAGATTTCCATATTAGAACAGGGACCAGAATTTCACTTCGAAATAAGCGGTTATTCGAGATAAGCGAGGTCGAGATAACAAGGGTCGACTGTATATTATGTTTAATAATGACCATTTTTGCTATAATAATGTTAAAAAATGATGTAATTTACATCATAACATGGCGTCATTTGTCCCGCTTTTGATGCGTCATGGTGCTTTACTATATTAGACTCTAATTATTTCTTCGTTTCAAAAGAATACTTTCCCACTAAGAAATATCACTTTTATTTCCCTCAGAAACTACTATAAAATAGTACTGGAAATGTAATATTTTAACAATAGCTATTTTAGCATGTTTAATAGAATGTAACCTTGTAATAGAACATAAAGTTTAATGCACCCCGAGTTCAAAATACAGGAAATATTTCCCAAGATATTTGCAAATCTGGGCCCAGTTGTTCAAAGCGTCGTTAGCTTAATGAGTTCGTTAAGGGTCATTTCGTTAACTGTTTTAGCTGATTCAATATACAATATTCTGCACTGCAAAAGCTACTCACATTTTTTCAGTAAAAAATTTCAGCATATTTTCGTATCACTCCATGTAAATTTTAATGAATCGTTAACTAACGATATCGTTAGCTTTGAACAACTGGGCCCTGATAAACAAAAAAGTACACAGCATGAGTTTGTTCATAAGATTTGCAAGTCTCGAGGGAAATATTTCTTGTATTTTAAACTCAGTGTGTTTTAACATATATAACATCTCTTAAAGATTTTTTTTTTTCAGATTCCATTTTACACACAAGCACCTGACCCATGGACAGTGTTTTTTCACTGACTGTTTATGTGTTTGGTATACTATCAAGTAGGCTCTTACAGAGATTTATGCCCAAAGTCTTCAATTTTAAACATAATACATGTATATGAAATGACCCCGTTCACTAATGACTACATTTCGAAAAGGTATAAAGCATTCCATCTACCGTGAAGGGCGCGCCAATTTAGCATGCAAATAAAAACACCTTTTCTGCAAATATTGTCATAAAACTTACATGGATAAATTCACTACATTTAGATCGTTCGATTCATTCTATTCAATCACACCAGACTTCACACGATTCTGCTATATATATATTACGAAAATCATTAAACTTTGAAAATTCTGATACCAGATATTGCACTCTAAGGAAAATGACAGTGTTGACCTGTGACTGAGACTGTATTTTGTAACAGACAGAGTGATTAGTTATATTTGAAATAATGGGAAAACATCATGACAGCATGAGTACAGCGGTAAAAACCGATAAATCCGAAATACAAAGTAGACAATCAAATTTGTCCTGATTAAAAGTAAACAAAAGGACACAAAGGAGGTCAAATCTGTCAGATCTTTGGGCACAATATCAGAAATTTCGAAGCTGGACGATTTTCGTAATATATAGCAAAAATTATGCGAAGTCTGGGCCTCCGGCGTGATTGAATAGAATGAATCGCACGATCAAAGTGTAATGAATTGATCCATGTAAGTTTTATGACAATATTTGCAGAAAATGTGTTCTTATTTGCATGCTAAATTGGCACCCCTTCACGGTAGATGGAACGCTTTCATACCTTTTCAAAATGTAGTCAATAGTGGACAGGGTCATTCTGAGAGAGATTAAATGTTAATCTCATTTTAAACTGCGAATATAAATTGCCTACGTTCACTTTGTTAGTCCAGATGTTATTATTCTCCTTTGCTCTCGTTGTATCTCGTGAGAGTGTGTGTGCTTGAATGTGGATGAAGGGACATATCACTGACCTTACTGTTTCAGGTTATCCCATCTCTTACATGCACACCTGATTGGCTATCCTAAAGGTTGTTAGGGCAACACCATTTCCTGGTCTGCGGTCTTTTTGCACACAATCCTAGCATATAACACGTCCATGTTCCTGTATATGGTGACCAATTGTTTCAAATTCTGACACTTTCAGCATCCAATGGTATTGCTGATAAGCCCATGCTTTCAAATGATCAAGCAGGCAAGTCAGTTTCATATTGGCTCCCCAGCTGCAAACACTATGTGAATGTTTTTCGTTGGAAATAAATTTAGAAAACCTTATTTAAACCTGATAGACTATTTTTCTTGAATTCCGTTTTATATCAGTGTCTAGTTTATATATACATGTATATATGTAAAATTAAACAGCTTTTGGAGAGTGTGGATAATTTGATATTGACACACAGAATCACATTATTGTGAAATGTAAGAAAATGGAGGACGAGCAAATAGTTTGTCACATTTACGCCATTCCAGAATGAGTTTAGAAGATTGTCTTGATATATAAATGAAGCAAGTTGTTCCCAAGAAGCGTGATTATATCGCGTGTTAGACTGTTCTGCCTTTTATTTTGAGGTAGACTGTTATTTCTGCAGAGGTTACGCAAAGCCAGTGACACACAACTAACAGTCAACCTGGACGTTTTGTTATTAGTAAAATTACAAATGACGGACAATGAAAATCTGGCCACATTTGAAACGGGACATGCGCACGTGAGAGAATTATCTGACGAAGAAGTGGTTATCAATTATTGCCTATAAAACAAAATATCAAAAACCTAAAACCTGTCATTGATGAACATTTGAAGAGATGTTTCACCAGTCTCAAAACCCTGAGACTGGTGGAAATGACTGACCTTGCTGGCCCAAACATTCCGAAGAGCCAGCGTTGCCTTATTCTACATGTAGCATCGGCTTTGAAGGAAATGGGTGGCACAGTTATTCCCCGTTCGACAGGATACTCACCAAACGACGGAACAATTTGAGTACAAGCTTTCATGGAAGCACCCGAGCACCCCGATCAACGACGGTTTCCCATAACGAAGATTTCAGCAGTCCCGGTGTTTACACTAGACTTTTCAAACTCCTGATTCCAGCCTGTGCAGACAAACGAGCAGGCCGACTTTTACCAAGCGGCAATTGTAAACAATCTTGTTCAACAGCAGTTTCCGGATGTGACAACTTGCTTAATACAGACAATGTATTCACATGAATGACTTTGGCACAGTCGCAGGTGTCATGGAGTGACCCATAGGTCCACATATCGTTGGCAGCAGTAAGTCAGGCTCTGTTATTCATTTAGACATTTGCAATTTTGTGCAAGGCAGTGTTGAGGAGGAAGTCGTTCTAAGGAGTCATGGGGATTAGCAAGTAATCATTAAACCAGGCCCCAAGAAGCCCTGTTTGGAAAATTTAACCCAGCAGCCACTCTGGCCATCTTATATAGACTTGTAAATGAAAACAAATTACAAGAGGCCCTTATGGACTACCTATATATATCTTACACAACTAAGATATACCAGCTAGTACCGAGGTATAGCCTTGCGTCAGTACTTCTCTTTGATAGGGAGTACAGAAAGGTTCAGGCTACCATAAAATTTAGAGGGGGAGCACATGTCAACCGTCCATTTGCAACCAAGGGAGAAGCCATTAGCTCAGGGCAACCTTCCAAAGAAAATTTTCTCTACTGTTAAACCCATTAGAAGCTTCAAAAGCTAACCCGACAAACCTGTCTGCCATAATTATAATTTTTAGAAAGGCTGTAGTATGGCTGAGTGCAATTACTGGCATATATGCATTATTCCAGGCTGTGGTCAGTCACACTCAGCAGTCAAGCATACAACAGAAAAAACTAGAGCAAGTGCCCAGAGGATCATGAATACTCCCGGCAGGTGCCATTTCTTAATTATAAAATATTTTAAAGTTCATGACAATAAAGGCAAGATATTGTTTATAACGTAGTCTCTGAGTGACACTGATCTATCATCCCAAGAACAAATTTCCTGGAGTAAATAGTCTTCAAGACATGAAGCAAATTTACTTGGCCATAAAATATAGGTCACTGACCTACATATACTTGAGAAACAAGGCAAAATCATTGGACCATAAAAGGTAGGTCACAGTGATCCAAATGTCTTATCAGGTTATTTTTCATGTTGAACTTTATATCCAAAGTTTCATGCAAATCCATCATGTAGCAGTAAAGATATAAGGCAAAATCACTGGACCATGAAAAATAGGTCACAGTGACCCACCTGTCTTATCAAGTTATTTTTCATGTTGAATGAACTTATATCGAAAGTTTCATGCAAATGCATCAAGTAGAAGTAAAGATTAGAGAAAAATCACAGGACCATGAAAAGTTGGTCACAGTGACTCCCATGTCCAATCATGCTGAAATGAACATGTTCAACATTTCATACAAATAAACCAAGTAATAGCAAAGAGACAATGCATAATCACAATAATTCACATAAAACTATGACGTAAACATCACACAGTTTTTCTAAGTTCATGACCTTGACCTTTGGTCAGTAGCTGTAGCAGCAGGATGATGTCAGCTATTGACCTTTGGTCAGTAGCTGTAGCAGCAGGATGATGTCAGCTATTGACTTTTGGTCAGTAGCTGTAGCAGCAGGATGATGTCAGCTCTTCTGTAATCATCCTGCAGTAGTACAAATCAAACATTAATAACCTTAAGTCAAAGCTTTTAGAAATACAAATGTACAAGCAAAAGACAAAAACTTCACGTAAAACTTTGATGTAAACACCACACTATATTCTAAGTCCGTGACTTTGACCTTGGGTCAGCAGCATCAGCAGAATGATGTCAGCTATTCTGTAATCATCTAGTAGTAACACTAACCACACATCAACATCCTAAAGTGTAAGCTTTCAAAAATATATGCAAAAGGAAACTTTGGTCAGTAGCTGTAGCAGCAGGATGATGTCAGCTATTCTGTAATCATCCTGCAGTAGTACACATCACACATTAATGACTTTAAGTCAAAGCTTTTAGAAATACAAGCTAAATACAAAAACTTCACGTAAAACTTTGACATAAACATCACACTATTCTAAGTCCGTGACCTTGACCTTGGGTCAGCAGCATCAGCAGAATGATGTCAGCTATTCTGTAATCATGTAGTAGTAACACTAACCACACATCAACATCCAAAAGTGTAAGCTTTCAACAAGAGCATCGCATGTGGGTGCCAATGCTCGGCTGCAGTTTGACCTTAAAAATTAGGTCAAGGTCACCAAATTCCTTTCTGCAATGGAGACCCTCCTAATTATGCTAAATACCAAACATGACCAGAATCTATCCAGTGGTTCTGGAGATATAGCAGTGAAACCCATTTTCTGAATGATCAAAAATCCATGGTGACCTTGAAAATTAGGTCAAGGTCACCGAATTCCTTTCTGCAATGGAGACCCTCCCAATTATGCTAAATACCAAACATGATCAGAATTCATCCATCAGTTCTTGAGAAATCGCAGTGAAACCATTTTTCAACAAAAATTCTGTTGAAAAAGGGGCATAACTGTGCCAAAAATATTTTGAGGATTGCCTCCCCTATTGGTATGAGTTCCCCTTTTCATAATGAACAACTAGTCTGAGTTTCAAGTAAATATCTTCAGTAATAACAGAGATATTACAAAATATCCAAGTTTTTGCATGACGCAGACTACGACAGAGCTAAATACCTTGTCGTTTTCTTCGAAAATAGCCAAGCTAAAAATATATGCAAAAGGAAAAACTTCCCGCAAAACTTCGACGCAAAATGTTAACATTCGTATGGACGCATGCACGGACAGACGAAAACTATATACCCCTCGACATACTTCATATGCCAGGGGTATAACTAGGTATTCAAGTTAACCCCTTAACTTGCCTTAACCTTGCTGCTTGGGAGTCAGAACTGGAGGGTGATCAGGACAAAGATTTTCTCTTGCATGGTACATGTATTGAACATGGTTTTCATATTATAGATGATGATGCATCATCCTTCAGCCAGACCTGGGAATGCTTTGTATCGGAAAGCATCAGATCAGGTAAGGAAGGTATTTGCTGGAAATTACGTCACGTGTGTGATAGTCCGCCAGAGTGATTAGTCCAATTGCAGCCATTCCCAAACCTGATGGGGATGTCAGACTGATAAATGAATGCTCTAGACCTGCAGGTATGGCAGTGAATAATTATTGCTCCACAGACTGGCATCAAAACTTTTCATTAATGGACTCCTGGATGTTACTTGGCTAAGGTAGATTTTAGGTCCACATACAGGAGTGTTAAAATCAGTGAGGAAAGCCACAAGGTCACAGGTCTGAAATGGACATTCAGTGGGCAGACAGTATATCTCAAAGATACTTGCTTACCTTTTCGGAGGAAATTAAGTCTGAGTATTTTTCACCGCCTGACTCAGGCAGACAAGCAAATGATGGCAAGGAGGGGGTATAACCTGCTTGTTGTCTATCTTGACGATTTTTTGATAATAGCTGAAAATAAATCTCAGTGTGCTAAAGCATTGTCTTTTCCAGCTTCTCAGGAAGCTGGGATTTGCTATTCATTGGGGTAAGGTTGTAAACCCCACGATCAAAATCACTTTCTTAGGGAAGAGTTGGACTCAATCACTTTGACCCTCAGGCTGCCTGAGGAAAAGCTTCTAAACCTTAAGAATGAAAATAAAATGGACTATTTCAATCCCTTGCGGGATGGCGTCCTGGGCTGCTGGCATTATTAAAGGTGGACGAGTATTTCTCTGACATATTTTCAACAGAATAAGCTCCTTGGGGCATGCATCACATAGGGCCCTTATAGGCAATGAGCTTTGAAATGATCTGCAGTGGTGGTTTGACTTCCTGACAACTTGATCAGCCCAGATAAAAAACTCCAATGCTCTAACCACTGAGCCAATGAGTCGACTCCCTGATGCAGGTGTCAGAGATTGAATATATACCTACAAGCTATGCATAATCTGCCAAGGCAGATAATCGAAGGTAGGAGCGTGAGGTCGTAACAATATATGCAGTTTCAATCAAACTTTCTGGGCAGTATGCCTGGAGGGGTTCTTTTCCTTTTTTAGAAAATCTAATCGCCTCATCCCTTCATTTATTTGACCCATCACGACACTTGTGTGCATCAGACGTTCAGTTTGGACCTCATGGTGTTGTAACAGAATAGTATATATATATATCGTTTCTACAGCCCGGCTTTTATGGTGACAATGGTAGAATAATTGACTTTCCTACAAAGTTAAGCAACGTACACCTTGGTTAGTACCTGGATGGGTGACCGCGGTGCTCGACTTCGTAGAAGACCAACAGTGTCATTCTGACTATCCGATGGTCCAAATTTATCCAGTTTCGTGAACGTATTTTGCATATTACCTTGCCTCATATTCCAAAAACTGTGTTTTGCCCCAGTAATGCCCTCCTACATAGTATGTATGTCCCTTGAATACCCCAAAACTTCCACCCTTGTTCCCCTTTTTAGATACAGGGAGAGGGAACATGTTGAACCACTAACACAACCTGCATTTACTTCCATGTTACATTTAACCCTGACCCTGCTTGTTTTCCCTGCCAAAAATTACTCAGGACATAGTGGCAGTATTTACCTTTCTCATTCTTTCCAACATTGCCGGCGACAGATCCCGACTTTCCTCCCAGCTCAGCCTACATTTTTTGGGAGTGTTGGAGATGTTTTGAAAAAAAATTTCAAATGCATGCAAATGATTTATTGAGCCAAGTTGTCTTTTGTACATTTCATGCTTGTTTTCCCTGCCAAAACTTACTCAGGACATAGTGGCAGTATTTACCTGTCTCATTCTTTCCAACATTGCCGGCGACAGATCCCGACTTTCCTCCCAGCTCAGCCTACATTTTTTGGGAGTGTTGGAGGTGTTTTGAAAAAATTTTCAAATGCATGCAAATGATTTATTGAGCCAAGTTGTCTTTTGTACATTTCATGTGAACATGGGTAATTATTTGCTTTACTTCCATGAATTTTTTTCAAATACATGGTTCCCTGATCCCCCAAAAATTGTTTAAAGTTCCCATTGCATAATGCGATCATCAGCAGACAGCTTCTAGTGGGTTGGTGCATGGCACCCACTGGAAGCTGTCAGCTGACATATGTAATGAGAAATTTGAATATATTTTGTTTAAAATTGAAGTTTTGGGCATAAATCTCTGTAAGGGCTAACTTGATAGCCCCAAACACATAAAAAGTCAATGAAAAACACTGTCCATGTGTCAGGTGCCAGTGGTTTTAACTTTTATGCTCCTTCAAATGACGTCAATGTATTTTGTGATGCTACATTATTTACAGTCGTCGTGCAGTGTGATAGCCCTCTACAGGAAATATTTCCTCCTGGGTATTATAAATTATATGTCCCACAGAAATTATTAATGCCTAAAAAAATAAATGTTCTGTTTCTAATTTCATCACCAATTTGCCATAGGGTCTCTCCTATTTTTTTCCAAGTCAAATTGCGGTCTGCGAATCGTAATATTTTTTAATGGAATCTTAAAATATTTTGACTTCTCTTACCAAACTTTCGACCATTTTTGAATATCTATGATAAAGGGGCACTGTGTTAAACAGATTTTATTTTATTTTAGCCCGAGATGTGGATGTACGCTTCGAAATAAACTGCACTAATGTTGTTGTTTTAGCTTGTAAGGGTGCAGTCATACTGTTACTGTTGTCTATAAATTCTGCAGGAAATGGCACACCTCCAGCTGGAGTATCTTCTTAAGTTTGTAATAGTAGACTTTCCAATATGGAGTTGGTGATTTTTGCAAGGTTTAAAATGACGTCTTCCCGTCACCCTATCTACAACTCTACAAAATTTTGTTAAAAAACAGAACATTAACGACTTCATGTGCTGCAGCCCATTTTTTCCGGTTACCTTTCTACGTCAGCCTGGGATTAAGGAGAGCCATATTGGAAATAAATAAACAAACAATGAAGACCAAGAAAATCCGCAAAATGGTATGGACGGCTAGACTTTAGAATCTGCCCGCCACTATTTTCTGACTTCAGTATGTGAGTCTATACACCCATTAAGTGCACAGATGGTGAGGGTTAAGTTAGAAGTACGTGTGTAAGTCACTGATGATTTGGGTTAGGTTAGTCTGGTCATCATATATCATACTTCTATCTGGAATATTTACAGCCGGTTAAGGATATTAGTGGCGGACAGATTCTAAGGTTGCTCTGTACGGACAAATCATGTAACGAAAGTATATAATAAAAAACGGGATTGTCTGGAGTTGGTCACGGATTAAACATTTTTTTCTTCGTGTGCAAAAAACATGGTAAATGTTTTTGACAGTCGGGACATGTTTTATTAGGCCTACAAATAGCTTCAAAACAAAAAAAAAAAAAAACAAATCTGGTAAACAACTGCCGAAATTTCCCAGACAATAAACTTTAACATTTCATGCGAAGTCGTTTTAAAAAATAAGTTGCACGAAATGTCAAAGCATATTTTATCAGAAAAAAAAAAAAAAAAAGTATCGCAATTTGTCGTCTGCTGAATATTCAAATTTTGACCCTTGGCAACACTGAAAACTACATTGTTATTTGCTGCAGTGTACCTTATATATCATGTATATATGTATAGTTATTGCTCTTGCATCAAGACAAAATTGGCCACAGCTGTAAATATTCGTGATTTTATTTCTATAGTGGTTTAATTCACTACGTTCATCGACGCGCTGCTTTTTCGGTACGGGCGCCGCCATCTTCAAAGACTGGTACAACCCTTGTCAAAATTTTTATATTATATTTCGGCAATTTTATTTTTAAATACCAGTCAAGATTTTAGACTGATCTTCATTTGCATATACCAAAAGTTGCATACAGGGGTGCATTAGTAAAATGTCACCATCTCGCGGTATTTGGGAATACCGAAATCCAATATTTACCGGAATCTACCGGAATCCAATATTAATTACCGAAATCCAACTATATTGTCAAGTTTACCATGATTTGTGTAAATTTAGACATATACACTGTTAAATAATATATAATCAAACAATATGGCCAAGTTAAGAATAATCATGATTTTAGAATAATAACGATTTTATTAACGTTTTTTACAATTTCGGAATCTACCGAAATCCAATATTAATTACCGAAATCCAACTATATTATCAAGTTTACCCATATACACTGTTAAATAATATATAAACAGATAATATGTCCAAATTTGGAAGAAGTTGTTGGAATAATAACGATTTTATTAACGTTTATATAATTTTCATAGGTTGATCGAGTTACTTCCCTTCGTACCTTAGCTCTGTGACGGGTACATAGAAGTACCTGGGAACACAGCGAAACATTTTTCATATTTTTCCAATAAATAAACCTTTGATTTTTCCTGCAAATTGTCTCCACTGGAGACGATATCAAGCATGAGATGTCAATATATGAAGCATAGTATTGGTTTGGTTTTGTATTTAACTGCATGCAAATCGGTAGCCTAACGATTGTAAAAACTCTCCCACAAATACTTCATTTAAATGGATTTGTCCAAACTTAAACTTTACCACTTTAATTTCTGGGCTAATTCAGCAGATGACACAGAATACAGCGTCTGATCAGGGTCTGTTTTTTTTTTTTTTTTTTTTTTTTTTTTTTGTTTGTTTGTTTGATTTTGGCATTGAATTGTATACAAACTAAAAACTCTCCCACAAAAACTATAAGCTTACCCATGGCTAATTCAACAGACGACAATTTGTTATTTCTTATTTTTCCCTGAAAGGGTTTGATCCGGGTCTACACCTTTTTTGTACGCATATAAAGCATTGACCAGTAACAACCTTACGCGGCGTTCAGCCGATCCCGGATAGGGAGGGTTGTTACAGATTCTGTGCGTTATATAGCTATGTCTGGTAGATAGTTATTTAAGCCTGGTGAACTCAAATAGTGTAGTCCTAGATCAGACGCCGCGCTCCGTGGCATTTGATCTGGAACTACAGTATTTGCTTATGTCCTTTTATAAAAACCTATCAGGTTTACAATTTCAGAATTCTCTTTATAGACATTCGCTTTTTTTATACATTAAAAGTTGCATTAATTATTTTATTTCTGGAGTTGAGTTTACAGCTTTAAAATATGTTTACTATTATTCTATTTCATATGACATTGTTAAATTTATGACACGGGCGTCAAGCTAAAAAAGTGCCTTTGAACATGCGCAAAATGTACGGATTCACCCCAACGGGCAAACGACGTCTTAGGAACGTCGCATCCACGTTGTGTGCCCGCTGGGACATCTTCCAGTTGCCCTGCATGCAGTCTCATCCGGGCCTTTCATCTCGATTCATACATTTTGCGGTACCAATGAGTCTGTTAGCAGACAGCGAAGACCCTGATCAGACTGTGCATCCGCGCAGTCTGTCATCTGGGCCTTCGCTGTCCACATATGTCTGAGGACACGTTTCCGTATGACATGGCAGATATATGGCTGATTCTTCAAATTGTTTGGTTTAATAAGTTGATATTTGAATATATAGTGTGTTTTTATATACTTTATGCTGTTGAGAGAGAGAGAGAGAGAGAGAGAGAGAGAGAGCTTTTATTACATTAAATTGATTACTTAATTGTGGAATAAAACAGTGCAAGTATAAAACATATCTTGCTATATTTTATTCTGTTTGCCCTCTTTCGTTATCTGCCCAGGCTAAAAGTAATGTTTCGCTGTGTTTCCCCGTATTTCTATATACTCGTCACAGAGCAAAGCTACGAAGGGAAGTAACTCCACCTATGAAAATTATAAAAACGTTAATAAAATCATTATTATTCCAAAAAATTCTTCCAAACTTGGCCATATTGTTTAATTATGTATTATTTAACAGTGTATATGTCTTAATTTACACAAATCATGGTAAACTTGATAATATAGTTGGATTTCGGTAATTTATATTGGATTTCGGTAGATTCCGAAATTGTAAAAAACGTTAATGAAATCGTTATTATTCCAAAAAATTCTTCCAAACTTGGCCATATTGTTTAATTATATATTATTTAACATTATATATGTCTAAATTTACACAAATCATGATAAACTTGATAATATAATTGGATTTCGGTAATTAATATTGGATTCCGGTAGATTCCGGTAAACATTGGATTTCGGTAATCCCAAATACCCCCATCTCGGGCAAAATATTCTACCAGAAGATTTATCGGCGTTTACTTAATCCTTGTCCTGCTGAACCCGAATATACCCTGCCTTTGCAAACAGTGTAGATCCAGATCAGTTGGCTTCTGAACTGATCTGGATCTGCGCTGATTTGTATTCAGTATGTGAATTCTGGAACAAGTAATCTGATTGGCTGTGAAAATTGGAAGTGGGTGTGGCATCTTAATGTATTCAGCATGACAAGGGTTTTGCCATAATTTTGATCGTTGAGGCCCTCCCAGGGGTTTTGGAGAACAGATACATAAGGCCAATTATTTCAGGGGAACAGGGGGACAAAATGCTAAAGCAGAGGGGATTAGGGGAACAAAGGTAATTTTGGAGAACAGGGAACATAGAAAATCAAGATTTTGATTTTGAGGAACAAAAGAAAATGCCATTTTTTTTTCAGGGGAACAAGGGAACAGGTACCCCTCCACCTGGGAGGGCCTCATCGTTGTAGTCGTAATGTGGAATTTGACCTAAAAATCGGGATGATTTCACAAAATAATCTTAATAGTTGACATCTATGCAGTATTGGTTTGTCATTCTCTCCTTCTGTTGAATCCTGCTGGATGTCTTCACTTATTCTGTTAACTTCTGTGATGGAGCAATGTATTCAGATCCCGGGGATTCAGATATTTAGTAATGTATTGGTTAATGAGGCCCTCCCAGGGGTTCTGGGGAACAGGGGAATATATAATTTATTTCAGGGGAACACAGGTATAAAAATGATGGGAACAAGGGAACAAAGGTAATTTTGGTGGAGCAGGGAATATAGAAAATTAAGATTTTGATTTTGGGGAACAAGGAAAAATGCTGAATTATTTCAGGAGAACAAGGGAACAGGTACCCCACCCATACATACCTGCTAAAACACAGCCCTCTGTTAGGCACACATCTACTGTAAATAAATAAATAAATAAATGAATAAATGTAAAATAAAAAAATACATTAAAAGGATTGCAAAACTGACAAATTTCATCTAACCCTGGGCTGTTATAATAATAATAATAATAATAAATAAATAATAATAATATAAAAATAAAAGTAATAAAAATAAAAATGGTAATAATAATGAGGATAATAAATATAATAACATAATGGTCAACAGGGAATATCCGTGTGAGGCGTTTCGTTATGACGCGTGTCATCTGGGTCGACTGGTTTGAAACAAAAATAGTTATGCCTGCAGGAATGAACAGGTTAATTACCATTCATTATGTATGCATTATGTATGTGTATATCTACTTTGGGTCGATTTTAAACACTCGGCACAAAACTACGTACAAACACATTGAAACACACACACATACACACGCACGCACGCACGCACGCACACACACACACACACACACACACACACACGCACACACACACAACAGCACCTCATCCCAGGTTCATCACATCCCTCAGTGAAAGAGACAGGCAAAGTACATGTACATAAGGCAAGGATTCAAAGATGATCATCATTCATTCATCATCATCATCACATCATCATCGGATATTTTATTAACGTGAAGGTACAGGGGCAACATCCACACCAGTGGGCACTCCCCCCCCCTCCCCCCCACGCACCTTCCAGGTAGCTGGCTTGCTGCACGCATAGCAGATCTCACACTAGATCTCCAGGTATGTCTATCATGAAGGTCGATAACCGAGAGCTTCCACTCTCTACAATCTCTCTCTGTCAGCTGCATCCATGCCATCTTGGACCATGACTGCACCATTGGAGCGGAGCCTTCTCTCCTTGAGAATGAGGTCCAGATCCTCGATGCCAAGCCATGCAAGTAGCTCATTGGATCTGGTGGTGACAATGTCCAGCAGCTTGACATTGCAGATCTGTCTGATCATTGCCCTGTCATTTCTCTGCAGACGTTGGAGGTTTGGCTTTGTCAATGGCCAAGTCTCACTGGCATGGAGCATTGCGCTCCGCACACAAGAGCTGTACACACGGCAGCGTGTCTTGAAAGAGAGGTGGCGGGAAGAAAGAATTGGAAGCAGCTCCTTGAACTTCTTCCAAGCGGGTTTTCACACGTGTTGTGGTTGAAAGTTTACAGCCACCGACTGCTGAGAGCATGTCTCCTAGGTAGCAAAAGGAGCTTGTCGGACTTCCCTGTGTGGTCTGCCGTCCAAGAGGCGTGCAGTTCCCTGGCACCATGTACATCTGTAGTCAGGGTCTTTTTCGAGCGCTTGAGCCCACTGCATTTCTTGTGCTCCCAGTGCTTGCAGCCGCTGCAGAAGATGTTGCTGCCCACTCCAGTGCGAAACTCGCCTGAACTCTGCAGGAGGTCCAGTCCCGCACCACAGATCATGATCTTTGTCTTTCCTGCATTTACTCTCAGTCCTTTCTCCTATATTGCTTCTTTCCAGGTCATTCCTCGAGCGATTCAGTGATGTATGGTGATAGGAAGCACTGTCGGCCTGATTAGCTCAGTTGGTAGAGCACCTGAATTGCAAGCAGGGGGTGGGGGGGGGGAGGGGGTCGTGGGTTCGAGTCCTGCATTGGGCACACTTTTTCCTCCTTAGTTTACTTTAATAGCGACGAGGTAAACTGGTGAGTGCGGGGAAAGGCTAGAAACTGATAGTATGTTCAGTTGATGCCTTTCACTTAAAAGTTAAAGGTAGGGGGTGGGGGAAGTGTGGTTATAGGCAGGACTGTCGGCCTGATTAGCTCAGTTGGTAGAGAACCTGGCTTGCAAGCAGGGGGTCGCGGGTTCGAGTCCTGCATCGGGCACATTTTTTCCTTCTTAATGTACTTTAGATGATGACAAGGTCATCGGCATAAAGGTCCTCCCAGGTGACCCCAGAGCGGAACTCACGTCACAAGGCTTCAAACACAATGATGAAGAGCAGTGGGCTGAGTACCGAGCATTGGTACCCCTCACCGACACGGACACGGCTCTGCGCATTGGCATACATGCATCCACTGCATCAGTCGCACAATCCACTCCTCCATTCCAAGTTTTCTAGGCGCCCACCAGATGACCTTCCGTGGCACTCGATCAAACGCTTTCTCCAGGTCTATGAAAGCCATGAAGAATCTCTTATTGGCAGCTAGATACTTCTCTTGCAGCTGCCTGACAACAAAAATTGCGTCTGTTGTGCCGAAGCCAAACTGAGAATTGTCAATTGACACCAACTGTCTGATGATCTGTTCACAATCCTCTCCAGGGCTTTCATGACCTGCTCTGTCAGCTTGAGACCGCGGTAGTAGCCCCGTTCCAATGCATCTCCACTTACCCTTGTAGAGGCAGACAATGAAACTGCTCCCGGTCAGAGGGTACCTTGCCATCACGAATGATTGCAGCTGCGAAGTCACGGATCATGGAGGCGCCCGTGTCACTGGCTGCTCGTATCACCTCCACCACTATGCCTGATGGACCTGGTGTTTTTCCCCGCCTTCATCTGAGAGATAGCCTTTTAACCATATCAATAGTGATTGGGATGGGCGGACCTTCATCAGAAATAGCCTAATGATGATGATGATAATGATGATAACGATGATGATGATGATCGAGGAGGAGGACGTACCGCACTGATATCGGGGTGGGTAGGGGCGGGGGTGGGGGCAGGTTGGGGTTTGGTGGGCGGGGGGGGGGGGGGGGGTGTGCAGATGAGGTGGAGACGATCCTGCTTCCACAGTCTAGTCTTGCGACCTTGCCCGTGTATGATAAATATTGAAAGCGCAGATCAAACAATTTAGTGGGGATTCGATATGGGTTTACACTATTCATTCAGATATGTATCTCTGGACAAACTCTTTAACTGCTTGGTATACTTCTAAATTTTAAACAAGTAAATTTGTCCACCTGTTGGTGTGTATAAAACAGCTGGATAAGTTTAACAGCGTAGATCCTGATCCGGAGCCGCGTTCTGTGGCGTCTGATCTGAGTTTAGAGTCTGTGTCCAGGTCCGTTTGTCCGAAAACTCAGGGGAAATACGACCCACGCTTAAGTATTTACCAGACATTGGCACCAGTCTCCAGTGACTAAATATTTTTATCTTATTATCCTGTTTGATAACCCACTAAAATAAAACCAAAATAATATCATGACTTTAAAGGCTGGTAACTAGACCAGCTTTATTTTATAGTGGAATATCAAAAAGGGTTATAAGAAAAAATATTTAGTCACTGGAGACTGGAGCCAGTCTAGGGATAACAATACATATGGTGTTGAAAAGGATTAGGGTATCAATTTAGTATTTTACAAAGGTTTAAATCTGATACAAAGTTACAGGGGTACGAGCACTCTGTTTTTACTTGACTTGATTTGTGAATATTAATATATAGTATACACATGCACTGTTTATTTATCAGATTTCTCAATACGTTCGGTTATAGTATATTCTGTTTTTTAATACGTTCGGTTATAGTATATTCTGTTTTTAAGAGTAGTGTTGAGGTAAAGAGGTTTCATAAAACGCCAAATCTCAAAAAAAAAAAAAAAAAAATAGCTTAAGGCTTGGCATGCTGATAAGTGAGGGTTAGGTCCGATCCATTCCGATTTAGGTTTTTTAACTGATGTGCTTCACCTTTAAAATGCATCGCCTTTGAACGATGAACAGCAAATTCTCTCCTTTCAGAATAGAACCCTTTTTAGAAGGACTTTGATGTGCGGAAAAGCAAACAGGAAGTTACAAAAGTTGTCTACATTGTAGAAAATGGTTTCCCTATCCCAGCCACAAATACACACCACAGCCACCACATGTGCTTTTTGCGTTCTCCTTACTTCCTCACCCCCCACCCCACGACACACACACACACCTCTTTCCCATCTACTTTTGTACAATGTACAATCAAGCGTTCATAAGAGATGGGCCTATTACCGTTTTAACCTAAATATTAGGTCACCATAACTCCTTTCCACACTTGTCATAAAACTTCAACAAATACATTTAACTGTTTTCTTTGATATACCTAAATTCTGCCGGATAGTACAACAACCTTTCAGTCGCACGTTCGTAAGGCATGATCCCACTAGGCACCCAACGTTGAGACGTCAAGACGTTGAATCAACGTTGAGTCGACGTTGTTTCAACATTAAGTGCCTGCTGGGTCCTTCTCTTTACCCTAAACATCATTTTTACCCTAAATATTGGGACACCTTAACTCCTACTCGTTGAAAAGTTTTTTTGTTTTTTTTGACAAGTCCATTCTACTATTCGCTGATGTGTCTAGAATTGCTGGATGAGTGGCAAACATTGTAGAACCGTCTGAGCTGAGTGTATATTGTTTGCTCAGGCGTGTCTGTCCAAATGTCTTTAGTAAATCCGGTACACGAGAACACCAGACAAGCACACACACACACAAACAAACACACACACACACACACACACACACACACTCTTATACCTCTGATAATTATTAAGAAACCCACCTGGTTGAGTAGGTACTGGCGGACCTGTAACAGAAAAAAATACAAACCAAATAAAGGACGTATACATCGAACAAATTGACCTGTCGCTTTGACCTTTATATTTAACCCTGTTATGCCTAGAGCATCCCATAAAAGGGACATTGGCAAACAGTGTAGATCCAGATCAGACGCCGCAGAACGCGGCGTCTGATCTTGGTCTACACCGTTTGCATTAGATACAGGAATTTCTATTAAACATGGTAATAATGAAAACAAACCAGACACCCCTTAACCCCTTGCCATGCTGAATAAATTAAGATGCCACGCCTACATCTAATTTCTAGCCAGTCTGATTACTTGATCCAGGTTTTTGATAGAAATTCACATATCTAATGACAAACAGTGCAGATCCAGATCAGTTGGCTTCTTCAGAAGCCAACTGATCTGGATCTGCACTGTTTGCAAAGGCAGGGTATATCGTGTTTAGCAAGAGAAGGGTTAAGTTGGAAATGATTCTGTCTAAAGCGATAGGTAGAAAAATCCATTAGGCATAAACAAATTAATATTCATAAGGATGCGTCCATTGTACAGTCTAGTCTTAATACCGTCTTAATATCCCGGCCGCATTTCTCGTGAGACAGCAAGTCACACACCTGTACAGATAATGCCAATTTACGCAGTAAACGTGTACCTATATTATGATCAAAAAGCCAAAGCAACAGGCCAGTTTGGCGCTTTATATAGGTTTCGACTTTTCGATTAATATGCCTAGTCCTAGTTATGTGGCTGGCTTTAAGGAAAGAATCTGCCATACCAACTTTAGCAACCCTGCTTGTACAAGACAGTCTGTCCAACCACTGCCATCCAGCCATCCACCGAGGGCTTTGAAAGCTGCCATCTCGATATGAAGACCTCCTAACATCACAACAAATTGGTCTTCACCAAATTGCTCTGGCCAGTTCCATTTAACTTGTTTGGCAATGGCATAGAGGGTTTGATCAAAGGTAACAACTGGAATTTGGCCGGGGTTGAGAAATTGGACTGCCTTTCTAACAACACTCATTGAGTGCCTTATCATTGCAGGAGAGTGAGCTTGTTCCTTGAACAAGGGGAGCATAGCTCCAAGAGAAATACTTTGAGACAGCTCATTATGTAAACTGGCATGGTAAGCTGCCCAAGATATGTATTCATCCTTTTGTACGTCGCCCTGCGTCAGTTTTTCGAAAACATTTTCTAGCCAGCTTTTTTCGCATTGAAAGGCATTTGGTAAAGACATATCGTTTCCTATAAGATCGCCATTTTGGGACGGTACCACGGGAGTAGATGATGGGGGAATCAAAGGCGGTACAGTTGTGTACGATTCTTGTAATGTGTTAATGGCCTTGCTGGTTGAGGATGTTTCAATGACTACGACATCACGAGATGAGCCCTCATTTTCAGCTGTTGGGTGCTGAAACATTGATATGCCAGTTCCATGAAACGAGTCTGTGGCTGTTGTTGAACTCGGATTATGGTCTATATTGTCAACAGCCGCATACAACTTGCTCCTGCTCAAAACGTCTACAAACACTATTTGCAAGGTCTGCAGACAACCAGAAGTACTCTATCATATGGAATACACAGACCTAGGTGAGAGAGTTTGTCGACAAGGTCTTTTTTTCGTGTATGTGCATGCAATAGCAGGCCAAGGTAAATAGGAAGGGGCGTTTCGGAGGATCGCGTATGGCGTTCATGTGTCTGTTTTCGTTTTCGTTTTATTGTGTTGAAAGCAATAAGGTGTGATATGGCAAGCGCATTGTTTGATTGAGCGTTCTGATCTTTGATATTCGGACCTTCATGTATCATGCGCACTAAGCCTAACAAAGACCGGGAACAGATGTTTGACAGTCATCATCAAAACTAACACTGAATTCATCTGTGGAAGACCTTAATCAAACAAATCCCTTCGGATAATCCTTGCTGCTTTTGCCAGAACCGCAGCATCATTATCGTAATCCATATCGCATGCAGCACTCAACACATGTCCTATGTCGGATTCAAATGCTAACGCAACCTGTTTTCCTTGTGGATGAGCTTTTAGATCAGGAATGCTGGCTAAGATTCTCTCTTTAAGTTTGGTAGAATGCACTCGTTTTTCTACATTCAAACCAAGTTCTTTGATGCGAGATGTATAAAGAGTTACCAGATCAGACAGCTGAAAAACAGGAGCTATTGAAGACTCTGTACGAGCATCTTCTATATATGAAACAAGTTCTGCCAGTGCCAAGCTGTTAGTCATATCTTCATTGCTTACTGCTGCGCGTTTGCTGCGCTCAAGACTTCTAACACGGTTATAAAGACCAGTAAGGCATTTCGGGTGGTACTTAACTTCCTGTGCCATCACATCACCTGCACTCAACATTGCAAGCAAAGCCTCGTCTTCGAGAAGCCTAGCACTTTCCAAAGCTCGAGAATTAACTTTGAATGTCATTACCTCACGGCTTTCCTCGTCGAGGATTACCTGGCCACAGAACAGACATGCAACTTTTATGTCTACTTTTGCTTTTTTCTGAGACCGTGTATATTTCCCGCCAACGGAGTCCAACTCCTTGAAATTGTCAGACCTGCGCTTTTCTGCCCTTTCCAATTTAGTTGCATTAAACATGCAGCGACAGGATTTGTGCCATGAGGCTTTTCGACAACGCAGGGTTGCTTCTATACCATCGCCATCATCAAGTCTTTCTAACGAGATCTTGACTGGAAGTTCGTCAATATCCGAAAATCTCATTAGATTTTCTGTAAAAGACTTGCAACCCGCACCTGCGTCTTTTCTCTTTGACAGATAATGCATGTTGTCCAGTCAGAACTAGAATGCGAATCACTGAAAGAAGCAGGCGGCGAAAGTGAGGCTGCCTCAGCTAATTTAATGCGTTTAGCCATATTGATTCTACTAATTCAGTTTGTGGAAAAAACCTCAAACGAAAGATTGAACACGTGGCTGTATCGTCTACGATGTAACCGTATTGATGACGTCACGGTAAAATTTCAATCTACTTTCGTTTTCCAGTGCGAAATGGCATGACATCATCAGTGGTAAATACAACGTCCCACATTTCTGGAGCAACGTCTCCAAAGAGACCTAAAATAAGAATTTGACGGGGACGTAAAGCCTACATGAAAACAAACAAATAAACCTTTGCCTGGACAGGCTTTTCTTAGTCACTCAAATTGGATAAGTTCCGCAATTATAGATCTACGCAAAACATATTTATTGCATTTATGACCATTTATAGCGATGTTATTTATAGTAAACAGCCAAAAAGGCATTGCGCATGCGCAATTAATAATTTCTAATGCAGTTGTTTATTTATGAAAATGTTTCAAGAACGGTACAACGTTTCCGCTTAAATCATAGTTTAACTGCACCTATTACAATTCAACGCATGTTCGGTAACAGACCAAAACAAGCAAAAATGGACCGCGCATTCAACAAAAAAATGGACTGCGCATGCGCAATATACATTTTCCAAGTGAGCTGTATATCTGGAAACGCTTTGTCAGTCAAGCTATGCAACTGTACCAAGTTTCATTATTCTTATAAAAAGGTAGGCCATGGTGTTGTATCTTACACAATTTTCGTGTTTATACCAAAAACGGGTTGCGCGAAAATGCACTGCGCATGCGCAGTGAACATTTGTCAAGGTGGTTCTATATCTAAAAATGCTTAGTCGGTCATGGTCTACAACTGTGCCAAAAACCATGCTTGTATCCGGAATAGCACAATCCATTGAAAATATGGCTCTTAGCCGTTCTGCTAATACGTTTACTTCTCAAACATGTGTGACTGCAAAGCTGAGCTGGTAGCTGGTATCACGTGGAATGCAGGAATTTCTGGCTGTCATGCGTACTGTGGACCTATCCTAAAGCATACCACGCTATGGGCTGATTCAGCAGACGACAAATTAGTAATACTTTTCTTAGAAAATAGAATCTGATACGTCATGCAAATTGTGCATGAAGTGTCAGATCCTTTTGTCTAGGAAAAAATAAGAAAAAAATATTTCCAAATGTCGTCTGTTGAAAAAATTACTCAGCATGCAATGTGCTAATGAATATTAAATGTCAAGGTCAAAGCGATAGGTCAATTTAACCGATATATTATTGCTGAATAAAGAGAAAATAAAACGTGTGTTTGCATACTCGTGCATAGACTTGCTCCAGTCGTTTCTGCAATTGTGTGTGTGTGTGTGTGTGTGTGTGTGCGTGTGTGTGTGTGTGTGTTTTGTCTCTTTAATCCCATTTCACTGTTTTACTATCTTTTCCACTAAGAGACATAACTTATCAAATCATTATAAGCTGTACTAGATTGTATACTCTTGACAAGAAAAGAGAAAATGATAGAAAAGATAGAGTCCAGAGACAGACTAACTTGTGCTCTAAATGTAGACGTTAGCCTGTAAATCAACTTGATCAACGATAGAGGAGACAAATTTGAACGTCCATGTAATCTGGCCAGGGACATTGCTGTTCTAGACCGGTTTTCATTGGTGATTGTGGCTTTTCCTACAATTTTTCAAGGACGGCAACATACCAAAATACATCGTAGACCATCAAATAACTTTTCACTGTTCGCAGCTGTCAATTACACAAGCTTACATAAGCACACATTAATACGAAAACATGCCTATATAATTTTGACCCCCTTTAACCCCACTTTAATATAGCAAAACTGGGGTTTACAGGGGTATACATTAATTTTCTTATTTCTGCTCAAAACATGGATTGTGGGTACTCGTTAGAACCGCCTCGTCGAGAGGAGTTATTAAGGGGAAGTATTTGCCTTTTGGTGACGATTTTGGTATATTTTTCTCATTTCTCAATGAAAACATATGTTGTGGGTACTCATTAGAAGCGCCTCGGTGAGGCGCTTCTAATGAGTAGCCGAGGCGCTTCTAATGAGTACTCACAACATATGTTTTTATGGAGATATAAGAAAAATATCCCGGAAATGTCGCTAAACACTCCTTAACAATTCCTCTGACCCACCTGTAAATGAGAATGCGGTCTAGGACAATTTTTCAGGGCGCTTCATGGTTTAAAGAATAAATTCCTTGTTTTTACTTGAACATAATAATTATGAGATGATTTTTCTCCGGACGTGATCATCCTCTCCGGACAAGTCCGCCCAGCGAAGACACAGGTCAGTCTCCGCATCCGCGCAGTCTGATCTGCGTCTTCGATAGCCAAATATCCAAGGTATCTTCAGGCAGACAGCGAAGAGTCTGATCAGGCTGCAGGCTGATCTGAGTCTTCTCTGGGTCACATGTGGGAAGGTACATTTTCTCAAGTGACTACTCATGTCTACTTACTTGGTTTTGAAGTTGTTGCCCGGATTGTTGGCCCTGAAAGAGAAACGTACCAATAAAGGAACTGACTCCAATCGCACAACGAAAACGCGCATATTCAAATATATAGAAAATTTCACCTCCAAAAATTGAAAATTTTCAGATAAAAACAAAAACAAAAAAACACTGTTAGTTTTCTTATTTCTGCTCAAAAAATAGATTGTTGGTACTCGTTAGAACCGCCTCGGCGAGGCGGTTCTAACGAGTACCACAATCTATGTTTTAGAGCAGAAATAAGAAAAATAATGTATACCCTTGTAAACCCCAGTTTTACTATATAAAAGTGGGGTTTAATGGGGTCAATATTATATAGATAAGTTTTCGTAATTATAGATCGTGTGCCATTTTTTCAAGAAACAACTTTTTCTACTTCCTTTTTGCTTCCCATTCCCTTTTCAAAAAATAGTTTCCAAGGGGCGCAAATTATTACCTTTTCGAGTAGACCCCTATTTCAGATTGAGGTTAAACAATTCTTAGAGTTGTCTCCCTTGAAAATGAAAAAATTTAAGATTCAAAATTAAAAAAAAAAAAAAAAAAGAAAAAAACAAACAAAAAACAAACAAACAAAAAAAAAAAAAAAAAAAAAAAACAAAGGCAAGCAAAGATATCAACAACATAATAGGCAACGAGAAAAATACTCAATACTAATACCAGTACTAGGGCTGACAATATCAGTCGTAGAAGTCACTCTAATAATAGCACAAGATATTAAAGTGATTTTGGTAGGAAGAAAGGCAGCGCATCACAGGCAAATATCCCACAGAGCCGATCAACTTTTGAATAGGGATTTGCATGTATAGAAAATTTTATTCTAAATAGCTTCAATAGTTTTCGTTTTGTGTTGCTTATGTGCTTTTGAACTTTTTCAAAAACATTAGAACCTATCCCATTTCCAATTGACCGAGACACCCAAGATTTCCATGCCTTGTTTCAATACATGTTTTAGGCCTGAGGGCAAAATTGCACCCTTATCGTGTCATTCACTCATAAGATATTGAATGTCAAACTTGGCTAGCGATGCAAAAGTAAGCTTTTCGTCAAAAGTTGAGTACCGTGCTGTAATTCGGTACTTGTATTTGAAAAGGAAAACAGGTCAGGAAATACATTGCGAGTTGACCAATGTTTATGGGTCTTCTGCACCATCGTATGCACAAGTTAAATTCTGGGTTGGGGAATTCAAACGCAGTAGAACGTCTTTAGAAGACGAAACCAGGTCTGGACGCCCATCGGATGCCACCAATGAAGAAATGTGTAACAAAGGACGGGATCTGGTGTACTCTGATAAGCGAATTAAGGTGGAAGAAATAGCGAATGCATTACACATTTCATGGTAGCGTTTCAACAACTTTACATGATCGCTTGGGTATGCACAAGCTAACAGCCCGTTGGGTCCCAAGATCCCTTAGCGACGAGCAAATGGCAACCAGAGCATCAGTATACAGCGCATTGTTGAAGTGGTTTAGGTCAAAAAAGGGAAGATGATTTCCTTTCACGTCTGGTGACTGTAGATGAGACCCGGGTCCATTATTATGAGCCAGAGAATATAAAGCTCAAAGTCGCCAGAGTGTAGGGCCGGTGTCTCTGAGGCCAAAGAAGTTCAAAACGCAACCCTCTGCTGGCAAGGTGATGGCAACTGTATTTTGGGATGCACAAGGCGTTATTATGTTGGACTTTCTAGCAAAGAAAAGTACAATAACAGGTGCGTATTATGCAAATTTGCTCGACTAATTGAGAATTGTGATCCGTGAAAAACGCCGAGGTAAACTCTCTAAAGGGATTCTGCTCCAATAGGACAATGCGAGAGTCTACACTTGCAAAATTGCAATGGATGCTGTTGAGCGGAATGGGTACGAGCTAATACCGCACCCCGCCTATTCCCCGGACTTAGCTCCTAGTGACTATTTCCTATTCCCATATCCGTGGACGTCATTTCCGGTCCAACGAAGAAGTCGTGGCGGCAGTTGAGGAGTGGGTCAGAGACAAGAACCCTGGCTTCTTCAGTTCTGGGCTGATGGCACTGGAACACCGTTGGTCCAAGTGCATCATTCTAGAGGGCAATTACATCGAAAAAGAAGAGATCGATCTCACCCAGAAATAAGTTAGGCTGGTTTTTTATTGACTCGCCCTCGTAGTAATGAAACATCTCCAAATAGTAGGGGATTAAGCGATATATTTTGATACTGTGATAGAGCGGTAAAGATAGTCTGGCAACACGCGGTGAGTTTTTCATTTCTAATCTAACAAAGGTAAAATACTCCCCCTTGACTATTTTTCTACACATATTATCTCCCTTAACAATCAGAAACTCATATCAGAGAGAAGGGCATTCCAAAAAGATAGCAGTTTCGTACTTATGCTGATTCATATATCAGTTAGACGGGAGCCAGTCTACGGTAGAGTACATTTCTCTGCGCGGTGTAAAACGAACAACGAAGAAATTTTCTGCTTGCCCGCAGCGGTAAAAGCGAGAATCAGTTATACTTTTTTTAAAGTAAAGGTCATTATTAAAACTGCTACATTTTGTTAAGACGTGTATCCAAATCTGTGTTTTCCTATTACCTATATAGAAATATTTTGGAACAGACGTCCTGTCAAGGTTAAAGAATTCTTGAAAGAGATAACCGAACCTGAACGTTTTGCTCCATCGGACAAGTCGTTCCATTCCCTTACAACAGAAGGTAGAAAGGACTGATAATATAGATTAGTTCTTGCGTGAATAGATTGTGAGTTGTCTGCATTTCGGAAGCTGTATTGGGATATAGAGTTTATTTGGTTGTTCGGATCGATTACAGAGAAATAATTCACTAGTGTTCTAAGGCTTGCGCGTAAAAAAACGAGTGAGCGAAGCGAACGAGAACACGAGTGAATTATTTCTCCGTAATCGATCAAAACATAGAGTTTATTTGTTTGTTTTGATCGATTACGGTGAAATAATTCACTACTGTTCTAAGGCTTGCGTGTAAAAAACGAGTGAGCGAAGCGAACGAGTTTTTTACACGAAAGCCTTAGAACACGCGTGAATTATTACTCCGTAATCGATCAAAACAAACAAATAAACTGTTTATTACATTTTCATTTATGTTTTACCTTTGAGTTATGATTTCCTACTAAAATAGTTCCAGTCAGTGCATGAATTTCAGGAGGCGTGGTTTAGTTTGAAAATCAGTCGCCATCTTTTTTTCACGTTAATTAAAATATCATCCTGTGCTTGAAATACAAAGACACAACAATGTCACGAAAGTTGAACTGGATTATCAAGAAAATTATACTTTATATTTGCGTTGCAGGTCTTTTCTCAAAAACGCCAACTGGACGTGAAAATTGCAGTCTGATCTTCATAGTTTTATCAAATTTTCCGCGAAACGTCAACTATTGTTTTTGTTGTTGCCAACAACGTCAGCAACGTCGCCTAGCAATTATGACGTCAAAACGTTCGAAATGAAATAATTCACTTGGTGAATTATCGATTATAATTCACTGAGAAAGCTCAGTAAATCACTGCTGAAAATGTAATAAAGATTATTTACTGAGTGCATTACTATAAGAGGAAAGATAAGACGGAAAGTCATTACACATTTTATAGAACACGACGAGTTTATGATTTTCTCGTCTCTTTTCAAGTGTAACCCTGCCACTTTGATACAGGGCATTAAGTGATATACGTTTGGTACGTTGTTCCAGTGGCAATTCATGCTGCTTCAATTTGAATTTTCTTGATTTCATATCGGGTGCAGTTATCTCATATTATATCTCCATATTCAAGTAAGGGCCTTATAAAAGCGATGATTAATTTTTCCAGAGATTTCCTGTCCATTTGAATTTAAGTTTGCGCATAATATTGCGCATAATATTGATCCCGTTCCATGCTTTTTAGTTATGTAATCAATATGTTGGTGCTAGGTGCAATTGGAAAATACCAAATAGCCTAGACACTTGAACTAATTGTACTTCTTGCATATGAATACGTCTTACTTCCTGAAGAACAGGGCAAATGATTCACGTTCACACATTCGTCTCATTCGTGATTCAGCAATTTAACGTGGATCATATTTCTACACTGCCTCATTGAATCGTAATACATTTAAGATCAAACCCGCTTGAAATCCGATGATTATGTTATATAACGTATTTTATATCTACAAAGTAGTTCAAACAGAAAATAAAGCGGCGCAACCCGTAACTTTGAAGTCGGACATATATATATATATATACGAGGTGTTCGAAATGAATTGCTTATTTCTATCTGGAGACTTCAAATTTCAAGTTAGCCCAAAAGTACTCATTTCATGCCCTCGAAGTACTCCCCGTGGCTAGAAATGCAAAGTTTCAGCCGATGTATCCACTTCTTGAAGGCGTCACGGTACGCTGATTTGGGCACAGTAATAAGGTACTGATGAATGGCAGATCCAAGTGCCTGTCGGAACTGGTATTTCCGCCCAGCAAGGAATGCCTTCAATTTCGGAAACAAAAAGAAATCACATGGGGCAAGGTCTGGGGAATACGGAGGGTGAGGCAAAACAGTTACTTTTTCTTTCTTCAAAAACGCCGTAACTATTGCAGAGGTATGAGCTGGGGCATTGTCATGAAGAAAACGGACATGTTTAAAACCATTGGCAGGGCGTCGTTTCTGATAATACTTTTTTTCAGTTTCGTCAGTACTACGTCTTTGTAGTACTTTCCGGTGATGCTTTTGCCCTTTTTCACTGGCACTTTTATTGCGACTCCTTCACCAGAGAAGAAGATTGCATACAAAACCTTCTTTGTACTCAAAGAACGTTTGGCAATTATTGCGCGTTTGCTGTGTTTAGTGGCCCAGATCTTATTGCTAACCTTTCTGACGGGCTCAAAATAATGGACCCAGGTTTCATCACCTGTGACGACATTGGCAAACTGCTTTTTATCATATTTTGGAAACATTTGAAACAGCTTTTTGGCCACTTTAACCCATTGCCTCTTTTGCTCGTCAGTCAACAGATGTGGCACCCATCTAGCAGAAATCTTTCTTTCAAATGCTTCTTCAAAATAAGGTGAACCGTTGATAGTGATATGCCTACCTTTCGTGCAATATCACGAACTGTAAATCTGGCATCTCCTTCAATGATTTCCTTTATTTTGGAAACGATTTCTTTACGAGATGCAGATTTTGGCCTACCTGATTTCGGTGCATTTTTGATGGACTCTACACCAGACTCAAATTTCTTTTTCCACCGCCGAACTGTGTCATAAGACACACAAGAAGGTCCAAAAGCAGTAGAAATTTCAGTCATCAGCTTCTTCAAAGAACAACCAAGTTTTGAGCGAGCTTTGATGTAAGCCCGTATTTCATTTTTTTGGTCGACACTTCTACCAACCATTTTTACTGCAGTGGTCAATGACTGCGTGTATTCAAATGGCAAATTTTATGTCTTACACTTAGTCTAACATGTACTTTTATACACCATTGTGTAGATATTGAATAGCCCTATACAGGCATGTATTGGTTTTTATCGTGTCCCACGTGGATATCGAGCTAGAGGACAATAAGCAATTCATTTCGAACATCCCTCGTATATATGTATGTATGTATGTATGTATGTATGTATGTATGTATTTTTTTTAACAAATCTCGATAAAGTTTTGTTTATTACAATGTAGGAGAGACAATCTGATTTGACAGCCCATTTCTTTTCAACACCGTCCGCATTATTGTCTCCTAACTGCTGTCTACAACAGCTTTTTCTAACGTTAGATGAGCCGCGACGTCAGGAAACGTACCATCGAACATGTGCGCCCAGTGAAGATTCAGATCAGCCCGCGCATTCGCGCAGTCTGATCAGAATCTTCACTGCGCAGTTTGGATAGCCAAGGGATGCAAAATTTATTCATGCGGACAACAGAATTTGATCAGACTGGGCGGATGCGCAGGCTGAGTCTCCGTTGGGTGCACATGTCAGAGGGTACGTTTGTGTTAAGTTTTACGGCCCAGTCAATTCATTAGGGTCATGTCGATCACGGTCAGTTTACCTAGCCACACTTTTTCCTGGGCAGGCTTAGTCCTCTAATCGACTAACCAGTACTTGTGCACATTCTTTCGCCAGAAACTGACAACTGTCCTTCTTGAATCAGCGGAAAGGAGAGAGGATCGTATGATCGTAGAAAATATTTCATGATCAATCTCCACGAAAGAATGTTGCCGGACGCGGCGGGGATCGAACCCGCGATCTCCTGATCACCAGTCGGACGCGCAGCCGACTGAGCCACTGAAGTCGGCGCCACTTAGAGTGCATTTAGAGAGGTGTCGTTATATATAGTTTTAGGGTTCTTATCTTACCTTATCTTTTACTCCTGTGCCTTACTATGACTTGCAATCGACACTAAAGGACCACAGTGGAAATAAGAGTAATCTCTCTTTTCTGTTATTCTTGGTGTTGATTGACAAGACATGTTATATGTTCTGTGATTATGTTTTATATGTATAATTTATATGTATATTTAAAAACACATTGTGTTATCATGTACATTACGAAAACACGCCTATTCAAATATACTGAAAATTTCACCTCCAAAAACTGAAAATTTTCAAATAAAAAACTGATATTTTTCATATTTCTGCTCAAAACATGGATTGTGGGTACTCGTTAGAACCACATCGGCGAGGCGGTTCTAACGAGTACCCAGAATCTATGTTTTTTGAGCAGAATTAAGAAAAATAATGTATACTCCCATTAAACCCCAGTTTTACAATATAAAAGTGGGGTTTAAAGGGGTCAAAATTATATAAACATGTTTTCGTGATGAGAATCTTCACTAGGCACAATTTGAATAGTCAAAGATGTAGTCTCTTGATGCGGACAAACAAGGACTCTGATCAGACTTCGCGAATGTGCAGACTGATTGAGTCTTCGTTGGACGCACGTCAGAACGTACGTTTTCTGACGTCGCGACTCATATTATGTATGCAACAAAATGCATGAGGCAAGTGTCGAAATATAGAGCTCACCCCTTATAGTTGGGTGTTTATGTCTTCTGTTCACTATTGTCAACCATTTTCATTCTTTAACACTTACCGCGATGGGCAAATTCAACAGACGACAAAATAAATAAAAAAGTAGAAATGTGTCCAAAGGACGCTTGAAAAACGTAAACGCAAATTGCTTACGCCGGCCGCGGACGTAGACGGACGGACGGACACGGGTAACACTATATTCCCTTTCCACTATTATTCGAATAGCGGGGGCATAAAAATAACAATGTACCTTTACCCTTTCAGCTTCAATTTCAATGCTGATTTTTAAAACATCATATGATCAGTGTTGAAATACCCTTTACTCCCTCTTATCTGGAGTTCTGGTGTTATGACAGAAATAGCTGCCTCGGACAAAAAGTGGAAAAATCGGATAGCTGTCTCAGTTTGTCTGTCACCAACCTAACTGTGTCATAGTTTCTGCAAAGATAAACTATGTTCTTCATTGTTTGCAGGTCGGTTACTGGCTCTGCGCTGTTTTGTTTTATACTTATTTGTTTCTCCTCTTTTTTTTTTTTTGGTGCCTCGAGAAGATTGACCTTTGTAATTGTAGCTTTTTTTTGTGTGTATGACATCATATGGGCCACGCCATGCGAAAACGTGTCTTCGGGCATATGAGGACAGCGAAGGCCCAGATCAGCCTGCGCATCGCGCAGTCTGATCTGGGCCTTAACTGTCCGCTAACAGTTAACAGTTGGATACTACAGAAAGTATTATGGAGAGCAAAGGCCTGGGTGATAATTTGCGCATGCGCAGGATGATCTGAATCTGCGCATTTTGCCCATGTTCGAAGGCACTTTTTTGTTTGACGCGGCCAATCAAATTTTGACCAAATATGTCTAAATGGTTTAATGTGTCTGACAATTAGTCTAAAACGTCAGCGTCCAGGTGCAGCTTACAGGTAAACTGCATACATTTTTTTTACCTTACGTATTCAGACACCTGTACTCTTTACCATACTTGTCCTAAAATTTGAACTAGTCACTGTTAATATCTGCTATACCTGACAACTGTTAGTGGCAAACAGTGTAGACTCTGATGCCACATTCTGATATTGCCTCAGCTCTATTGGACAAGGACTTGTATAATTGGAAGAAATACAGTAAAACCTCAATGGCTTAAACATCTTTGGGACCACGAAAATTTATTGGTAGTTCGAGTCACTGAGGGTTAATCATGGAGCCATGTCAGGAAACAAATGGTGACAATTCAGGGAAGTCTTTTTGATCTATACAATAATGGTATGTTATGTGTATTCATTAGAATCGCCTCGATGAGGCGATTCTAATGAACACACACAACATACAATGTCATGATAAAATAAGAAAATTTGCCTAAATATTTGTTTTCTTGAGCTGTCGGAAGAACTTCGCAGGGACTCGAAAACGAGTTCGAATCACCCCTGGTAAACGAGCCATCAGTGTTCGAGTCATCGAGGTTTTACTGTAAATGGTAACGGCACCTAATTGTATTTTCTGATAATCAAACACCATATTCAACCTAATTACTGCACTGTGCGCTTAGATGTTTCAAAGTTACTGGGGAAAAAAGCTTGAAATAAAATATCAACCTAGAAGGGCGCACTTGAGAGAAAGATTAGCAGAGAGGCATTTTTATTGATGCTTATGCAATATTTTTTCTAATTTTCTAAAAGCATATATGTTCTGGTACTCATTTGAGTTGCCTGGAGTTGTAGAGTCAATTCAAATGAATACCAATAAGGAATATAACGTTTATGAAGAAGAAGATAAATGTATACTGGTTGTAATCTGAAGACTACAAAACTGCTACACTGATAAGGATATGTGTAGTAATTAGGTCGAATATGGTACCTTTAAGGCTCCATATTCCTCAAAAATAGACATTTTATTATCCAAGAAAAGCTTAATAAATTGATAAATGGTATTAATACAATCATAAAATGTGGCAGCTGACAGCTTGTAAATTTTCGCGATATTTTTATCGTATCTCTATATTAATGTTGCCAACATTAAACAATTAAATATACAAACCTTCATCAATCTCATTTACTCTTATAACTGTGATAGCAAGCACTACAGCCAAAGCAACTGTCACCAAAGCAAACAATATCACAAGGAAAAGCAGCAACCGATTACCATTATTTTGTTGCGAGTTTCGCGGCTTGCTATCAAATCCAGAATCGCTGTAACAATAAATGAAATGGATTCATGACAAAACAAAATATGCAAGGATATACCAAAATCATAAAGCATACTTCAATTATCAAGTTTTTCGCCTGTGAGATGAGAAGGAAGCAGTGTAACAGTCGAACTTCAGTAACTCGAACATCTTTAGGACCATGGAATTTTGTTCGAGACCCAGTCAGCATTCTACGTAAATCTATATCGGGCCGTTATCGGCCCGTCAGGGTAGCTGACGGGCCGATGACGGCCCGATGTAGATTTACGTAGAATGCTAGCTGGGGATATGGATAGTTCGAGCCACTGAGGGTTAATCATGGCGCCAAGCCAGGAAGCAAATATCGATGATTTAGTGAAATCTTTTCGATTTTCTACATAATAAATGTATGTTGAATGTACTCATTAGAATCGCCTCGATGAGGAGAATTCTAATGAGTACACTCAACATACAATTTCATGATAAAATAAGCAAAAATTTGTTCTAAATATTTCTTTTCTTGAGCTATCGAAAGAATTTCGTAGGGACTCAAAAAAAAAAAAAAAAAAGAGTTCAAATTTGCCATGGTAAAAGAACTATTGGTGTTCGAGCCATTGAGGTTCGACTGAATAATGTAAAATTTAGCCATTCTTTTCTACTTCGTAATACAAGTAACATTCAAATTTTCACAGTCCCTGTTTGCTTAGGATGATTTGTTAATTGCATCTGGACATGCCAATGAAATATGTGACTCAAGAAGTCTTTTATATCCAAGCTTTCTCAAAATAAAGTATCAACTTTTGCAGTTTAATTCCAGTCTTTGGTTGGTCATTCAAAGGTTAAGTGTACTTAGGGGAGTAAACTCAGTTTTGAGTAGAAGCCTTTTCAGAAGGGAGTAAAAAACAATATTGGCAGTTGCCTCCCCTGAAATTGTACCCATTCCTCTTAAAACAGTTTTACTCGCAATTTTTTTTTTATATCTCGCAAAAGTTTTATGTCTTGTAAAATGGCAGAGAACCTAACAAATGTATCCAGTGAATCTCTTTAAGTATCAGCACCGCTAACGATACTTTACTATAAGTAAATAAGTTGGCTTTATTTAAAGAAGGTGACTCATTTGGCCCTCTAAAATACATACAATACAAAATATCAAAACAACAAATACAATGCAATATACACAAGTATGAGAATGATTAAAATGATACTGATGGAGCTGAAAACATTGTACATAACTTTAGCATCATTCTTAATACATTTCAGTTATTCCATTATAATTTCTAGATATTGCATCAAGAATAAAATGTGGACGTTTTTAAACAGAAAACTGGAAGCGAGACTCATCGAAGAAAGACTCCTTTTAGTATACCATATTTTTACTTTAAATATTGGGACAACTTAACGCCTTATCATACTTGTCCTATAATTTGTAAAAGTCTGTTCAACTACAAGTTGATGCTCTTAACATCACGAAAACATACCTAAATAATTTTGACTCCCTTAAACCCCACTTTTATATAGTAAAACTGGGGGGTTTACAGGGGTATACATTATTTTTCTTATTTCTGCTAAAAAACATGGACTGTGGGTACTCGTTAGAACCGCCTTGGCGAGGCGGTTCTAACGAGTACCCACAATCTATGTTTTGAGCAAACATAAGAAAAATAATGTATACCCCTGTAAACCCCAGTTTTACTATACAAAAGTGGGGTTTAAGGGGGTCAAAATTATATAGGCGCTAGTGGATATGAGTGACGAGATGTTTTATGAGTGACGAGAGCAGCCAAACTGGAAATAGATATATGTTTCAGCTTGTAAAACAAATGCTTATTTCAAAAAAATATTGTTACGCGCCGAGGTCAGCAGACTCAAACTCTCCTCAGTAATAGAATAGGCCCACCGTCTGAACAGTCACTGGCCAATAGTGAAGGCTATGGCTGCCCTGTATCACTGCCCTGACGTGACTACCGGTAGTTCAGGCTCTATGAGTGATGTCTTGGGTGTTCGAATATACCAGCAACCCGGAACAGTCACCGTCTAATGGTGATGGTTCTGGCTGCCCAGTGACAAAGCACGGAAACTGCGTCTCAGGCTTTGTATGTATAAAAAATGTGAACTTCAGTAACAAAAAGGACTTAATGTGACAGCTCAATGCTGCTAACGGAAGGGAGAGAAAACAAAACCTGAGGCATAACTATGCTAAACTTAATTTTATGAAAAATAAATGATAAAAAAACTGTGACAATGTTACATATCTCTAACTATTTGATTTATTGGGACAAACACAAAGGACGGGTAACTAATTAGACAAGACTAGACGGATTGTGATGTGGTGTAACGACACGGTTGTTTATGGTGAGACGGCAGTGATCCCTCGCAAGTACAGCAGCATATGATAATATGTTTAATAGAATGAAGCAAATAGCAGAGAAACTCTTTTAAATAAATTAATCATCCCATTAATGACACTGGATATTCCATATCCAACTACTAGTGCAGCTACAGATAGGAGTTAGCCTATCTCCAGACTCTTATCTTTTCTATCAATTTTCAAAGGTGTACAATCTAGTAGTTTTAAAAGTTATGTCCCTTTGTAAAAAAAATATAAAAAACGCATATAGTTTCTGTAGTAAAACAGTGGCATGGGACTAACGAGAACCAATTTATTACATCTGCAGGAAAAGAAAAAATGGCAGAAACGACTGGAGCCAGTCTATTTTATATGGGTCTACAAAAATAGATTTATGCCCTAATGCAAAAACACAAAACAAAAAAAACATGAAAACTGTGAGAAAAAAAACAACTCACAATATGCCCAATGGTAATATAAGGACTTTTGAATAAAAACGAACTTTGGAAATAATTAAAATTTTAAAATAAGCCAAAAAGATGCAAACCAGTTAAACGTGAAGTGTACCCTACGAAATCAAAAATCTGAAGTTACCCCGCAGATGCGGGAGCTCGCTTAAATACTCCTGCATCCCGCATCCCGCAACCCTCAACAAAAGAAAAGCAGGATTTCCCCATCCCAAAGCAAAGATGCTGAGGGGTCACATGATCCCACAGACTCGGGAACGTAGGAAGACGTTCCCGCAAGAAAGCTACGATGTCGGCCATCTTGATTTACTGAAAAAAAAAAAAATCAGAGGGTTGCCCCGTTCAAATGCAAATATTTCAATATTCTTAAATTAAACTCATGCTAAAACATATGTGAAAATAACCCCAATTAAATTTACTAACAGATTCTTACACTCAGAAATGTTAGAAAAAACTGTACTGAGCGATAGACCACTGCGAACAAGGACTGACGAACTTTGACAGGTGTTTGTTTTGACCGTAACTAGGTTACAGTTGTGCTCAACACACTCTCACAGTTCAACACACACGTAATCAATACACACACAGATGGAGGTCACCGGCCGCAAACACGCTGCTCGCATACAGATTTTACAAAAATACATCGTCTTATTGATGAATACAGGAATTACATAGATGAAAAAACGTGAGGTAGGTTGTCTTTTTACTGATGCAATGACTGTCAGTGGGGTTATATAAAAACAGACCGCGGTAAATCGGTAAACATCAAATCAGCTGATTTGGGCAACATGCTTTGACGATCAATACACAGTAAGATTCAGACTAAGAAAACTGGGCCACTACACTACCCCCCTCCAGGGTCGTTAAAGTTCCGTCTAACGACTCCGAATATGAGCCATAAGTAACCAGTTTTCTCAGTGAGCCCATCAACACCTGTAGTAATTACAACCTGGTAACGGCACCAGAAATAACATCAGGTATGTGTCCAAAAAATCGATTAAAAAACATACATTTAGACATGATGACTTTTACATGGAAAACAAGTAATGTCTCAGATTTCCAGTGAATGTGCATGATCTGCTGCTCGCTGGGAACTTGATGCTCATCACAGATCTGATGTTCAAAACACTGAACATGAAAATATAACAAATTAATTAACATGGATTACAATAATACAGTTAAACATGGATGTGCCGCTACCTGTTCAAATCAATTGACCAGAGTCTCATGCGACAGACTGAGCATATAGAATGACAATTTATCAAGCATGTATCACTAGAATAAACAAATATTTCAGCACGACAAACAGACTGCTCATCATTATGAAATACAGCTCACAGCCACTAACAAATGGTTTCATAGCATTACTGAGAAAATAATTACATGCACAAGCATGCACACAAGCCTTGTTCAATTTTTCAGAGAAAAAAAACTTGAGCATAAAAATGATGTGACATTCCATGTGATCCCCACATATAGTGATGGGACAGCAATTTTAGCTGGACGTCTTAATTCTGAAATTGTATTATATGTATATCTGATTGAAAGAAAAAATGCATCTACATATTAACATTGACAACGTGCTAAACCTTAAACCCTCACCAACAACAAAAAAAATTATATGAAAATGACTTAACATTACACTGCTACTCTCACTCCCTCATTCGTTACCCTCCCGTGACCTCACTCTCACACTCATTCTCCCTCGCCATTTCTTCTTGGCATGCCAGACAATGGTGTTACTTAGTCTCTCTTGCTCTTTCTGGTGTTGTTTTCTTTGTCCTTTTCGGCCAGCACAGATGATAAGGATGGTCTGCTACTTGTCCCACTCTGCCTCTCTTCCGCCCTCCTTCTCTCGCCTCTGGCAATTCTGTCTATCTCCCATCTCTTCTGCTCCCACTTCCGATCTTCCTCCTTCTCACGTTTTCTTTCTGTCTGCCTTGCCCGCTCTAGCTCCTGCCTCCTGTCCTCTCTCTTTCTTTCCTCCCTTTCGCTAGTTTTAATGGTCTCTTCCAGTCTCTGAACAACGCTCGTCAACTTCTGTATCATTGCTGTGTTCTCCATCAGAGCCATAGCCACCTTTTCATCAGATCTTATCTTCTGCCTTTCACTCTCTCTAAGGTCTTGCAACACCGAAACCAGACTGTTTATAGCCACCAAACTAATGTCAATGGTAGGCTCTTCTGGATCATCTTTATGCCTTTTTGCTTGGGGAACGTCAGAGTCAGAAGAGGGTCTTTTATTACTTGAAGACAGTTCCATTGGTTCCGGAGCCAGGAGCTGTGACAGAATGTCTTCTTCTAGTTCCTTGTTTGGAGTGGGATCCTCCTCTTCGCTGTCTTTGGCCTCGTGGTGCCCATCAGGTGTCATCTGGCCATCCTCAACAGAACCTGCCTCTTCTGGTAGACGGTCATGGTGCTGCTGCACTTTCGTCGTCGAGTTAGCGACATGCGGATCCGAAGTCAGAGCTATCAACCGAGTGTCCTTGCTGCTAGCGGTAGGGTTTTCTGGCTGGCCTTCTGGGTGGCTTGGCGGGTCCAACTTCACACTGGTGGGTGGCTTGACACTGAGGTCCAGAGGCTGATCACAGTCTAATGATGTTAGCCCAATATCCAGTGGCTGCCAGGAAGCTTCTGATGCTGAAGTTGGCTGTTCAGGGTCATACTGCTCGGTGTTTGGGCATACCTCCGTACTGCTATCATCATTCTCTCCTTGGCGTAGGAGTACTTTTGGAGTAGGGACATACCTAGGGACTGCCAGCAAACTGTTGACTGTGTCCTCCCTTGTCTCATCTGCATCATGGGACGCCTCATTACTCTGGCTGACCACGTGTGATGGGATTGTCTGAAGAGGTGAGGTACCTGCTAGCAAACTCAGGAGCGACTGTACAAACGTGGCAGGTAACTCACTGCCTTGAATCTGCTTCGCCGCATCCTCAACTGACGTTGGTGTGGCTACAGGCGGTGGAGAAAACACTGGCGGTGCTGTGCAGGTTATGTACCCAGCCTCCATAGTGGATTTGGTTATGTCCTCCAAAAGCTGCCCAGACTCCAAACGCTGAACAGCTGCTGCTACGGGACTACAACGCTGAGTCGTCTGATGCCGCAGAAAGTAGAGTAGGCTGGCCTCTGCTGACAACTTGCAGTAGTCCATCTCAGTGAATTGATGGGGGTTGGGACTCGTCACCAGAAACTGTGAATGGTCGGTCACCTTCCTCTTGTTGGCCATCTCACGGTGCCTTGCATAGCTTGTCACATGCTGGAGCAGTTGGTCATGGCGCTGGCACCTAAATAGACACAAGCGACAGTAATATGGAACCTCGTCCAAACTCACATGGTTCTTAAGGATGTGTTCCTCTATGCGCCCCTTCACATCTATCGTCTCCTTCCCCTCTTTGTGATAGCACGGGATGCACTGGTAGGCCCGCCCCTTATGTTTAGCCCTGGAGACTGCCTCAGTATCATCTACCATAGAGTTTGTGTCTTCTGGCTGCATCATCTTCCTCTGAAAGTATAAAGTTTGTACCCCTAATTTAGTCCCTATGAGAAGTGTATGCCCAAATGCTGTACAAGGGTGTGATCACCACCTTCGCCGACGTTTCCGCTTTTTAGTCAACTCGACCGCGCTGCTTACGTCTCTATGAAACTTCTATGTCCATTTTTATCATATGACACCTACCCCTCATTGGCGGTAAAGCATTCAGGTTGCAATATAAGTGAACTGAAGGTCGCCCAGGTAACCCAAAGGTCAAATAAGCAAATTGAAATTTGCATTAGTAAACCGGAGGTCGCATTAGTATATCGAAGGTCCGATACATAGTTAATCCTCCCCGCGCTACTTCATTTAAGAGTAGCAATCAATTAGATCTGCTTCCGGTCGTATCTTTTTCTTCTACCTGTAAAAGCCAACACTCTTTGTCTTATTTCTTATCATTTATCTAAACACCGAACGCATAATCCCAAGTATATGCCTTTTGCAATGCTCAATCCGATCTGCTTCCCTCACAGCTAAACGCTTCACCGTACGTACGACCTCTTATGCGGTAACTATTCCGTCATTGGACGCCCTTTCTACCATTTCCATTTTAACCGAATGCTATTTTGCTTCACCCTGTAAAAAGTACATCATGGCTCCTAGTATCCCTCTTCTCCCATTGACTCAACATGACTTTGTCACTATATCATCCAGCAGAAGATACTTATTTCCGAAACAGCTGAAAACTTCCAACCCCTTTTTTGGCAAAACATACAAAAAATAAGAAGTGCTAATGCTTTCCCTCAAACCGTTTATTAATTACAAGCATATATTACATGGCGTATTTATATAAAAATAAGCACTAAAGAAAAAAAATCAATTTTAGCTTAAGTATCTATTGCTAATCTTGCAGATCTGGACACCTTAACAGCTTCCTCCTTGCCCTTTTCAACCAGTTTGGTGGACTATCACCCTCATATGGCTTGAGCTTATTGTGGTGAACCAGTTTCTCATCACCATCTTGGTTCAGCTGCAACACGAAATCTAATTCTGTTACTTTCTTTTTCACCAGGAAAGGCCCATCATATGCATTTCCTAGCTTTGACATGATCCCAACTTTCCTGGTTTCATCTAAGCACCACACTAAGTCACCCCGCTCATATTTGTTCACAGCCATCTTTACATCATACATCTCTTTACTCCTCTTAGCCGCTGATGACAGATATTTCCTCGCCACTTCATGCGCATGTTGCATCCTGGATCTTAGCTGGTCTACAAAATCACCATACGAGGTTATCTCACCCTGGTTCGAAGCTGTAAAACTCCCAAAGACAAGCTCAGCAGGAAGCCGAACTTCTCTGCCCATAGTCAAAAGGTTTGGAGTGAGTCTTGTGGACTCATTGGGAGTCGCTCTATATGCCCCTGCTAGACAGCCTAAATGTAGGTCCCAGTCATGCTGCTCTCCGCATAAGTATGCTTTAATCATGCGTAACAGGGTCCGGTTAAACCTTTCGGACTGCCCATTGCATCGTGGGTTCCTTGGACTGGTTCGGGTTTTCCTTATTTCTAGCATTCTGCACATTTCTCGGAATACCTTACTTTCAAATGTCCGACCTTGATCACTGTGTATTGCTAATGGACATCCCCAACGTGCAATAAATTCATTGACAATCTTTGTGGCACAGACTTCTGCCGTCATATCCGGCACAGCTAAAACCTCCACATACTTAGAGAAATGGTCCGTTAGCAACAGAATATACCTATTTCCCCTATCCGTTACCGGGAATGGACCTAAATAATCGGTGGCTATACAATCACCTGGGGCACCTGCTGCAAGAGAACCCATTGGTGCTCGTGGAGTTTTAAGCGGTTTTTTGTTAACTGCGCATACATCGCATTTTTTAATGTGTAGATATATGTCCTCTTTGAGTGCATACCAGTAAAACCTCTGAAGGGTCTTTTCTTTGGTTTTCTTGCACCCTAGATGACCAGACAAGATAGAATTATGCATTTGGAAAAGTATTTCTTGTTTCATGACTTTTGGTACTACGAATTGACGATATTCGCCAGTTCCATCTCTTTTTATGAATTTCTTAAAAAGCAAACCCTTTTCTATGACTAGAGACTCCCATAGAATCCAGTAATGCCTACTAGCTGGGCTCATACTGACCATCTCTTTACTGCTTGGTCTGATGCCTTGGACCTTCGCCCTAAGTATGGGGCCTATATCAGGATCAGTATCCTGAAGCCTACTCAAGTCCTCACTTGATTTGCTGCCAACCCAGGCCATTACAGACGTTGCAGGATTTTGCTGCTCTTTGGGCCTCTCCTGACCTTGACTTGAGGGTCCCGGCTCTGGCTTCGAGTTTTCACTTCCTCCTCTTGTAGCTTTCACGACATTCTGCTCAAGTTTTGGTCCCACTTCTGCAGACTTTACATTCTTAGGTCCCGCTTGAGTTCTTGACTGTGTATGCGCCTTTACTTCTTTCTTCCCTTGTAAGTTCAATGGCTCAGTCCTCTCATCACCCAGCTTTATCCCCTCTACACCTGAAACTGAAGAGGATTCAAAAGACCATGTTTTGTGCAACATTTCCTGTGCTCTTTTGATACACTTGGAGCATGGTCCACATTTTAAAAGTTCACTTGTGTCTTGCCCAGGACAGTCACAGTCTTTTGGGTTTTCACATCGGGATAGTGCATCGCAATGCCCATGTTTCTTACCTGGTCTATACTCTATAGCGAAATCATACTGGCTAAGAATTTCCAACCATCTAGCTACTTTTCCACGTGGCTCTTTCAACCTGAAAATCCAAACTAAAGCCTGGTGATCGCTTCTCACAAGAAATCTTCGCCCCAACAGGTATTGCCGGAAATATTCAATAAAGAAGCGTACCGCTAGTAACTCCTTCTCTGTAATACAATAATTTTTCTCAGCCTTATTTAGAGCCCTGCTGGCATAGGCTATTACTTTCTCTTTGCCATTCTGCTCTTGGTGTAGCACACCCCCTATTCCAATATCTGATGCGTCCACATCTAAAATAAAAGACCCTGCCTCGTTCAGAGGATACCCCATTATATCTGAGCTTATGAGGGCCTGTTTCAGTTTGTCAAACGATTTGTCACAATCAGGTGTCCAGACAAACTTTTTACCCTTCTTGGTAAGTTCCACCATAGGTCTTACTATACTGGCAAAGTCTTTCACATAACGCCTATAGTAGGACCCCATTGCTACAAATTGCTTCACCTGTCTAGGTGTCCTCGGCTTCGGCCAGTTTACAATCTTCTCTATATTGGTAGGGGTTGGTTTTACGCCTTCTCCTGACACTTCATGCCCAAGAAAAGTCACTGCTTTTTGTAACATCATGCATTTGTCAGGTTTCAATTTGAGGCCTGCTGCCCGTATTCTCTCTAAGACTTCTTTTACTCTACTGAGATGTTCATCAAAATGCCGCCCGAAGACGATTATGTCATCTATATATATCAGGCACGTGACCCATTGTAGGCCTTGCAGGGCCATTTCCATTGTTCTCTGAAATGTAGAAGCGGAGTTGTTAAGCCCAAAAGGCATACGGGTCATTTCGAAGTGCCCGTATTTGCACACGAAAGCACTCTTTGGGATATCTTCTTCTTTTAGTGGGATTTGGAAATACCCGCTTGTCAGATCGAATGTGCTGAAGAGACTCGAACCTGCTACTGCATCCAAACAGTCTTGTATTCTTGGCAGTGGAAAACCATCTGGTTTTACTAGCTCGTTGACTTTGCGGTAATCTACACAAGGTCGTACGCCGCCATTTTTCTTGGACACCAATACAATGGGGCTAGCCCATGGGGAAACACTTTCCCTTATGACCCCTTTTTCCTTGAGGTCTTCAATAGCTTTCTTCTCGTCCTTAGCAAAAGCGAGCGGTACACGCCTTGGAGCCTGTTTGATAGGTGGGGCATCGCCTGTATTAATGGAATGCTCAGTCAGATGAGTTAGTCCCAGGTCCCACTCATCTCTTGAAAATGTGTCCTGGTATGTACTCAGTAGGTGTGCGACTCTTTCCTTTTGTTGTACTTCCAATCTTTCAGTGGCTCTATCATATAGCTCCCTTAAATGGCAGGGTATTTCTGCTGCTCTAATATCTACATCTAGAGCCCTCACAGTAGCTTTTTCTGTAATGTCCTCCTTCTCATTCTGTGGCAGGTTTATTCTCCTCACCCTTGCATAGTTTTTAGACTGTCCATGGTCTTCCTAACCCACTACTACTTTTGGCCTACCTTCTACTGGCTCTGCATTACCTATGACTGCATCTTGTTTGATTGACATGGACGTTGGGAAAGGATTTAGCAATCTTACCTTGCACGTGCAAGCTCGATTTATATCAACCAATGTGGAAGCCATCTGTAAAGGATAGGTTTCTCTAAAATGTTCCGTGGGTTCAATAATGTACTCTCTATCAGTGGTGAAGTCATCGTACTCTCTTCTTTCAACATATGCTTCTATTATGCACTCGCTTTGGGCTGGTATTATAAAATGATCCGCGGAAGTGACTTTACGGACTCTATTTTCAAGGCCCACTTGGATGATTGGAACTTCTTGTCTATTGATTATAAGAACGCCCTTACTCAGTAGCAAATCTGCAGGACCATCATCTCCATTCTGAAGAACATCTACCCCCAGCAATCCGTCATCATCTATATCAGTGACTATAGCTTCTATCTCTAGGTGTACCGGTCCTAGTTTTAAGGCAAACATACCCTTGCCTTTTTCTTTTATTGTGTCGCCGCTCGCGCCTACTAGTTTTGACGTCTTTGCCAGTTCTGGTCTATCTTCTGGTTTCATAGCTTCAAAGACGCGACTTGAAATTATTGTTTTTGATGCACCCGTGTCTGTTGTGAATAGCAACGGATATTCTTGAACCTCCCCCCGAACATAAACCCCATCAGGTAACTTTCTAGTGACCTTAATTGATTTTATGACATTATCATCTCGATGTTTTGCTTGTATACTTTGGCCTTTTATGCTTGAACAGGCTTCTCTGTGGCCCCCAGAGACAGCCTGCTCCAGTTTAAATGGGTCTTTTCCTTAGCTTCTTGTTGGTGCTGGTGCTGCTTTCCCTCATTTGTGCCCCTATTGCCCTTACCTTCCAGTTTTTTGTTTGGACAGTCCCTTAAGACATGACCAACTTGTTGGCAGCCATAACAAACTACTCTTCTCCTTCCATTACCTTGCATTTTCTTACCTGGGTCTCTCAGTGACTGTTCCTTCATTTGTGTGACTAACATTTGAATCAGGTCCTTTGTTTCACTTAAAACTTTTATTGTTTCTGACTCTGTCATGGAAGAGCTATGTTGCTTCTGTTCTGTCTGCGGCTCTGACTGGTGTGTGTTTTTTGGGTGTTGCCTTTCAGATCTTGTCGGCACTCGATATGCTCTATCCAGCTCTTCATCTGTCTCGTATAACTCTTCTGCTTCACTCTGTCCTTCATCTTCGAAGTTTGTTCTTCTGGCATGCTTCCTAGCCTTCTTCTCAGCATAAGTGTCATATGAACTCCTGCGTCTTGTTTGAATAAAATTAACCGCATGATATACAGCCGCATCAATGTCCTCTGGTTCTTTATGAAACTCTATTTCAAATCTTGCCTCGCTGTCACGCAACCCATCTAAAAACCTGCGGACAAGGTCTTCTTGCCTAGTCTTATGATCTCTAAACCGATATGCTTTAGCATACAACCGCTTTAAATCAGCTGCATACTCTTCCGCTGTCTCATCTACTCTCTGAACTCGCTGGCTGAACTTAGCAGCAAAAGTCTTCTGGGTTTCAACTACCCTGAACCTGCTATTAAGCTCCTTCACCAGCTCCTTGTAGCATGCTAGTATACCTCCTGGCAACTGGGTAAAGACAAAGTCGCCTGCCTTCCCTTGCAATTTTGGTAGGAGGTTGTCAAGCTTAGTTTCCTCACTCCAGCCTCTTCTTTCTGCAATTGCCTCGAATCGGTTGATCCAAACTCTCCAGTCCTCTTTACCGTTGAATGGAGGTAGCTTTAATCCAAAATATTCAGGTGACGACTGCCTCTTACTTCTGTGAGGTCTCTGATAACTCTGATTCCTAGTGCCATCTTGACTGTTGTATGCATCTGAAAACTGCACTACCTGACGCCTTTTGTCATATTGAGAGCACCTTTCTTGACTACAGTTAAAGGGCAACATTTGTCCCCTCACTGATGTGATTGCGGGATCATGATGTGTCTGAAAATTGTCTAAGTTTGTTGGGTTTTCCCCTAATGTACCCGGTAGTGCGTAGTTTTGATAGTTTTGATATGTTCTAGCCCTGTCCGAAAATCCCTGATTTACTCCGTTTAATGAGGCGGTCGTATTGTTCTGGTAGCTATGAACCCCGTCCGAAAGTGTTTGGTTCTCCCTTAATGCTGAGGTGATTGTGTTACCCTGGCAATTACGGACATTGTCCGAAATTCCCTGACTTTCTCTTAAAGTACTGGTGTCTACGTAACTTGGGTGCTGCTGAAGACTGACCGAAAGTGTCTGGGTGTCCCCTAAACTGCTTACATCCATGTGGCTTGGCTGTGGTTGAAAACTGTCTGAAAGTGTCCGAACCTCTCCTAACCCTCCACTTCTATCATTGTTGTGTATGAAGCCATTACCTGCCGTGGTTTCATCATTTAAGTGGGAAGTGCTAGCATTTGCCCCCACCGATGATTCGGAGCTACCATGTCCAACACTACTACTACTCAGATGGCCCTGTGTGGGGCTGCTTTTGTCCCTTAAACTTCGCAGGGCTGTTAGCACCTGCTCAAGCGTACCAGTTATATTATCTTGTCTCATATACATATCAACTTGTTGTTGTTGCAAACAGCCAATTGCATTGCTGAGCCCAGATATAGTGTTTTGCATGTTTGCTTGGGAATAGAGTAAGGGATTTTGCCACCTAGTATTTTGAGTGGGAATTTCCTCATCTGCTATTAAGACATTTCTCGTACCCCTATTAGATCTATATACTGACTCGTCATGGTAAGTACTGTGACCTTCACCTGAACCATTCTTTGACCCTATATTATTTATATCACCCTGGGGCTGGTTATTATACGTGATGTCCTGCAACTGCATTAACATGGAAGCTGCTGTATGTTGCGCATCAAGTTCTATACCTTGCGATGTATTAACATTGCTTGCAGATGCTAAGTTTTGGTTTACTTCGACTGGTTCCCTACTTTGGGATGCATTGCTGGAACCTTCTTCCTGTCCTGAGGTGTGGCAAACTTGAGAGTTCTCGCTGCTCATTTTATAATTGGTTCGTATCACTCGGTCTGTTAAAGCATAAAACAGATCGCACCTAGCTGCCACCACTTGTGTTACGCGCCGAGGTCAGCAGACTCAAACTCTCCTCAGTAATAGAATAGGCCCACCGTCTGAACAGTCACTGGCCAATAGTGAAGGCTATGGCTGCCCTGTATCACTGCCCTGACGTGACTACCGGTAGTTCAGGCTCTATGAGTGATGTCTTGGGTGTTCGAATATACCAGCAACCCGGAACAGTCACCGTCTAATGGTGATGGTTCTGGCTGCCCAGTGACAAAGCACGGAAACTGCGTCTCAGGCTTTGTATGTATAAAAAATGTGAACTTCAGTAACAAAAAGGACTTAATGTGACAGCTCAATGCTGCTAACGGAAGGGAGAGAAAACAAAACCTGAGGCATAACTATGCTAAACTTAATTTTATGAAAAATAAATGATAAAAAAACTGTGACAATGTTACATATCTCTAACTATTTGATTTATTGGGACAAACACAAAGGACGGGTAACTAATTAGACAAGACTAGACGGATTGTGATGTGGTGTAACGACACGGTTGTTTATGGTGAGACGGCAGTGATCCCTCGCAAGTACAGCAGCATATGATAATATGTTTAATAGAATGAAGCAAATAGCAGAGAAACTCTTTTAAATAAATTAATCATCCCATTAATGACACTGGATATTCCATATCCAACTACTAGTGCAGCTACAGATAGGAGTTAGCCTATCTCCAGACTCTTATCTTTTCTATCAATTTTCAAAGGTGTACAATCTAGTAGTTTTAAAAGTTATGTCCCTTTGTAAAAAAAATATAAAAAACGCATATAGTTTCTGTAGTAAAACAGTGGCATGGGACTAACGAGAACCAATTTATTACATCTGCAGGAAAAGAAAAAATGGCAGAAACGACTGGAGCCAGTCTATTTTATATGGGTCTACAAAAATAGATTTATGCCCTAATGCAAAAACACAAAACAAAAAAAAACATGAAAACTGTGAGAAAAAAAACAACTCACAATATGCCCAATGGTAATATAAGGACTTTTGAATAAAAACGAACTTTGGAAATAATTAAAATTTTAAAATAAGCCAAAAAGATGCAAACCAGTTAAACGTGAAGTGTACCCTACGAAATCAAAAATCTGAAGTTACCCCGCAGATGCGGGAGCTCGCTTAAATACTCCTGCATCCCGCATCCCGCAACCCTCAACAAAAGAAAAGCAGGATTTCCCCATCCCAAAGCAAAGATGCTGAGGGGTCACATGATCCCACAGACTCGGGAACGTAGGAAGACGTTCCCGCAAGAAAGCTACGATGTCGGCCATCTTGATTTACTGAAAAAAAAAAAATCAGAGGGTTGCCCCGTTCAAATGCAAATATTTCAATATTCTTAAATTAAACTCATGCTAAAACATATGTGAAAATAACCCCAATTAAATTTACTAACAGATTCTTACACTCAGAAATGTTAGAAAAAACTGTACTGAGCGATAGACCACTGCGAACAAGGACTGACGAACTTTGACAGTTGTTTGTTTTGACCGTAACTAGGTTACAGTTGTGCTCAACACACTCTCACAGTTCAACACACACATAATCAATACACACACAGATGGAGGTCACCGGCCGCAAACACGCTGCTCGCATACAGATTTTACAAAAATACATCGTCTTATTGATGAATACAGGAATTACATAGATGAAAAAACGTGAGGTAGGTTGTCTTTTTACTGATGCAATGACTGTCAGTGGGGTTAAATAAAAACAGACCGCGGTAAATCGGTAAACATCAAATCAGCTGATTTGGGCAACATGCTTTGACGATCAATACACAGTAAGATTCAGACTAAGAAAACTGGGCCACTACAATATTTTAAAAAGTAAGGCCTTACCTTGGCATTTAATGCCCCTACAGGTGCGGATCCAGGGGGATTTCGAGGGGTTCGATCTAATCATATTACCGTACATACTCTACATATTCGGACAGACAGGCCTGAGCAAACAGTGTAGACCCAGATAAGAACAGAACACTGTCACTCACCCAGCTGTTTTACAAACATTTAGAAGTGGTAAAAATTTATCGACTTTTTGAAAAGAAGTAGAAGGAAATGTGTCCGAAATCTATCAGATTTGTCCAATTTTCCAATGTAAATGAAATTTCGAGTCAAAGAGAGATTCGACCGAACCCTCCGACCCCCACCACCCCCCTTTGAATCCGCCACTGCACTCTACCCACGGGATGCGTAAGAATAATACATTTCTTGCTACGACCTTGACTGACTTCGTTTGGCAAAAGAAAAGTATCAATTCTCCATTACGAAAACACGTTTATTCAAATATATTGAAAAATTTCACCACCAAAAACTGAAAGTTTTCGGATAAAAACGTAGATTGTGGATCAAAACATAGATTGTGGGTACCCGTTAGAACCGCCTCGCCGAGGCGGTTCTAAAGAGTACCCACAATCTATGTTTTTGAGCAGAAATAAGAAATAATGTAAACCCCAGTTTTACTATATAAAAGTGGGATTAAAGGGGGTCAAATTATATAGACGTGTTTTCGTGCTGTCATAAGAGCCTGAGTGAAATCTCGGTTCGGTCTGCAGATCCAACAGATAACAGCTAAAACATTGTTCAGAGAGTGCGTTCCCACTTAAACAGAGTAAACCCTGTTCAGACTGTGCATTCTCAGATAAACATGAAGATCCTATTCAGCATTTGCCTTCACAAAGGCAAAGAATCAGTAGTGCTGGTTGTGGTAGTAGCTTTTGTTGTTGCAGTAGAAGAAGAACTTGTAGCAGTAGTAGCAATAGTAGTAGTAGCAGTACTAGTAGTAGTAGCAGCAGCAGAAGTGACAGTAATAGCAACAGTTGTAGTATTAAGAGTAGTAGCGATAGTAGTAATGATAGGTAGTAATAGTAATAGAAATAGCAGTAGTAATAGTGGTAGTAGTAGTAGTAGCAGCAGTAATTGCAGTAATAGTACTAATAGTAAAAATAATAGTAGTAGAGTGCTAGAAGTAGCAGTTGTAGTAGAGCTGTAGTAGTAATAACAGCAGTAGTAGTAATAACAGCTGTAGTAGTAGTAGCAGTAGCTGTAGTAGTAATAGCAGCAGTAGTAGTTGTAGTAATAGCAGTAGCAATGAGTAATAATAGCAGTTGCATTAGTAGCAGTTGTAGAAGAAGTAGTAGTAGTAGTTATAATAGTAGTGAGTAGTAAAAGTAGTAATAGTAGCAGCAGCAGCAGTAGCAGTAGTAGTAGTGGTGGTGTTGGTAGTAGGTATAATAGTATTCAGTAGTAATCTTAGCAGCAGAAGTAGTAGTAGTAGTAGAAGTAGTAGTAGTAGTTTGTTTGTGTTGAGGTTTTACGGCCCAGTCAACCCAATTGCGTCATGTCGAGCGCGGTCAGTTTACCTAATCACACTTTTAACAGGACAGGCTTAGTCCTCTAAGCGGTTAATCAGTATTGTGTACACCACTTCTCCAGAAACTGACAACTGCCCTTCTTGAATCAGCGGAAAGGAGAGAATGACCGTAGAAAATATTTCATGATCAAATCTCCACAAAGACCCGCCGGCGAGTGTCGACCCGCAACCTCATGATCACCAATCGGACGCGCGTCCAACTGAGCCACCATAGTCGGCTGTAGTAGTAGTAGTAGTGGTAGTAGTAGTAATAGCAGTAGTAGTAGTGGTAGTAGTAATAGTAAGTAGTAGTAGTAGTAGAAGTAGCTGTTGTAGTTGTATGTGTAAAAGCAGTAGACCACCTACCAGCTCGACAGAATGAATTGTTCGGACATCTTGCTGTTTATGGTTTCCTCCACAAATGATAGTTCGCTTCGATGTGTAAGTAGTGACTATTTCATTGCAAAAAAATATACTTTTTTAAAAGTACAGTTTTAACCCTTGTCATGCTGAATAAATTAAGATGTCACGCCAACTTCTAATTTTCAGTCAATAAGATTACTTGATCCAGTTTGTTGATGCAAATTCACATGCATAATGGCAAACAGTGCAGATCCAGATCAGCTGGCTTCTTCAGAAGCCAACTGATCTGGATCTACACTGTTTGTAAAGATAGGTTATATCCAGGATCAGCAGGACCAGGGTTAAAAGTGCAGTTTTAAAGCGGTTGTCATTACATAAAAGAAAGACAATGTTAAAGCGGCGGTCTCTATGACAAGTGAGCAATTGTAGAGGCAATGTGGGCAATCTTAAAACGGGATCTGTGTATGCTCCCTATGAGATATATCAATATAACATACTGCGTGTGCGATGTAGATGGATGTCTTTCAGAGTTTTAATCTTGATATTGTCATGACAGTAGTGACAAAATGGCTGACATTGTTTCTGACGGTGTATTACCTGACATTGATGATCCATTGTGTACAGCCTAAATTAAGAAAATAACAGAGACAAGGAAATGAGGATTTATGGAGTTTAATTTGAAAATTGTTGAAAAGAGGTAAAAACATATACAGCCGAACTGTATTGGCTCGAACATACTTAGGTTGATGAAACTTTGTTCTAGACATGGGTAGTTCGAGCCACTGAGGGTTAATCATAGCGCCAGGTCAGTCGGCAAATGCAGATAATTGAGGATATCTTTCCGATCGTCGGTGAAATAATGGTATGTTGAATTTATTCATTAGAATCGTCTCGATGAAGCGATTCTTATGAATACATACAACATACATTTTCAAGATAAAATAAGTAAGTTTCTCTAAAATATCCCTAAATATTTGTTTTCTTGAGAATTTCCTACGGACTCGAAAAAAGGGTTGAATCAGCCACGGTAAACGAGTCTTCCCAGTAAGCATTCTACACAAGTCTATAGCGGGCCGTTATCGACCCGTCAGGGTAGCTGACGGGCCGATAACGGCCCGCTGTAGATTTATAAAGAATGCTAGCTGGGTCGGTGTTCAAGTTATTGAAGTTTTAGTATACAGTGACCAATGATATGCAATGTAATACCCATATCAATATGGAATATGACACACCACAGGTGTAAGGTGTATGCGTAATTTAAGTAGGTATGGAGCCATCGTAACATTACATATACAAACACAAGAATCATCTTCAAAAAAAAAGAAGATAAGCGACGAAAAATTGCAGATAATTTTTGTAATTGGGTAGGTACTGGAACTGATCATGTAGGGCTCATGACCTCATGGATGACTAGGTTTCGATTTTCGTGGTTATGTGTGTTCTTTGTTTCCAAAGGCAATCCTTTTTTACTTTTATTTTACCCAGCTAGCATTCTTTATAAATCTACCCTGACGGGCCGATAACGGCCCGCTATAAATTTATGTAGAATGCTATATGGGTAGATGCGGCAACACGAACTACCCAAATCATGGTGCGTCTAAACACCTAATGCACACAAACACTCTTGACAACCTACAAAACCACCGACTTCATTCCGCTTATTCAAGTTAAACAGAGATAAAATGACAAGAACTGTACTTTGGTTTAGCTTTTCGACACCTCATTACATGCCACTGCATTATTTAATCACGTCATGGGATGACTTTCTAAGCTTTTTAGAAAGATAAGTTTATTGACTATTTCTTACGAAAGCACCTTCGAGCTATGTGCATAATTTACTATCAAATTGTTATTCTAAACAGAGAAGGTTTTCTTTGATTTTCAAAACTTGATTTGGCATGAACTTGATGGTCATATTGTAAAGATGTTTTAAAATGCAAACAATGAAAGCTGAATCAAAGGATTTGAAAATCAAAGGAAAAAAAAAACAAAAACATAAATGAGGTTTATCATCGCTTCAATGCACGTGCATTTATTCATACAGATGCTGTTATATAATCTTACAAGTTGGTTTCTTTAAAAAGAATCAAATGGAAGGTCTGCTGCTTTCAGTTGAGTAATTACAATAAAAAGTGTAATTACTGCAATACAATATGAAACAATATAAAATGCTCTATTTCAAAATGAAAAGTATGTAAATGTCGTGAGGGACTTCGTCCAATAACCTTGTGCGGTGACCTGAGAAATTGAAAATCGATACCAGAAACCACAGATCACCGGATAATGTTGTATTTTTACCTATAACTCGTAAATTGTATATAATATAGACTTTTTATTTGTATGATTATTTCAAAGCATGTTCGAAGAGTCATCTGGTCAGGATCTGCACTTGTCATTTTGTTTCTGATTTCTGACCATTATTTGCAACAATGGACGTTACCAATTTTAACCCATTTATGCCTAGCATCCCATAAAAGGGGCACAGGCAAACAGTGTAGACCCAGATCAGACGCCGCTTAATGCGGCGTCTGATCAGGGTCGACACTGTTTCCAATAATAAAAGCAATTATCACGATTTCTGTATAACACTCCTTTGACTATACAATGGACCCTTCCAAAGTTCATGATTGCAGAGTTTATTGAAAATATTCATGCGTAAATGGGTTAAAGAAAGAGAAGTCCATTCCATAAGTTCAAGGGTGAAAGGTTTAAACTTCTGGAATATTTATGCGCATATAGTCAACATATATAACATTACATTAACAAGTTTATGTAAAGTGTAAACCCCATCCCCCCACTATTAGCATACAAGTATTAGCTTTCACAAAAAAGCTTGGTCTACACAGACCAGCTTTTTGTGAAAGCTAACACTTGTTTGAGCAGAGCAGCCCATAGAAAATAGTATTGGTCCAGCCCATGACCTTTCATAAAGTGCTTCCGGAGAAATAAACTAAGATTGTCTACGCCCATGGGCGTAAAAGCTAGGGTATACGGGAGTATATACATCATTAGACGGATCAACAGTATTTTGCCGCTTTTAAACCAGCTTTTCTATTTGTTTAACTTTTTTTTTTACCGAAGACCTATAAGGTTAGGTGTCCATATAGGTACTTTATTGATCTCCAGCTGAAGAGTACTTAGCAAGGGAGATAAAAAAGCTAACAGGTCCAAGTTGATATTTCTGTTGTAGTTCCTTTTCTTTGTTCGTCTAGTTTCGTTGGTGTGTTGTTCTGTGATGTCGTTTCATGTTGTTCTGTGATGTAACCCCACAGCTAGCATTCTTTATAAATCTATAGCGGGCCGTTATAGGTTTATAAAGAATGCTTACTGGGCCTAACCTTATTCCATGATTTGGGAGGGCAGTGATCTGTGATTGTGGCATTATCAGGATATGCACATATTTATATTATCCGTTTACACGAGTTTTCTGTGATGTACCACTGACTGGGTTAGGGAACCTCTCTGCGAGCTGAACAATAATTTAGTATTAACTCTTGCAACCCTGCAGACCAACATGGATGCCTATGCAAACAGTGTAGATCCAAATGAGACTGCTCGTAACGAGCAACAATACTGTTTTTCTTTTTTTTTTTTTCAGTTTAGACTGAAACCCCATATATGCATCAGTGGACATGTCTAAATTCAAGGCTGGGAGAGTCCACTTAATACACTTAGGAGTGAAAGATTAACCTACACTAAAGACTTGGCGCCACTAGAATCGAGTTCAATTCTTCAGTAGTTTTTACAGTAAAACCTCAATGGCTCGAACATCTTTGGGACCATGGAAATTTATTCCAGACAAGGATAGTTCGAGCAACTGAGGGTTAATCATGGCGCCAAGTCAGGAAGCAAATGATGATAATTTAGGGAATTTTTATGATCTTCTATACAATAATGGTATGTCGAGTGTACCAATTAGAATCATCTCGGTGAAGCGATTATAATGAGTACACACAGCATACAATTTCATGATAAAATAAGAAAATTTTCCTACATATTTGTTTTCTTAAGCTGTCGGAAGAATTTCGTAGGACTCAATAACGAGTTTGAATCATCCAAGGTAAGCGAGCCATCGGTGTTCGAGTAATCGAGGTTTTACTGTACTATTCACCGTTCTGAGGCGTTCTACGGCTGTGATTCTGGAGTTCTTTGTTCTTTATGGGTGCTGAATGTGGGGCTTTGTTTCGTGTTTTGTCTTGTTTGGAGTCCTATTGTTATGTTTGATGGGCCCTATCTCTGGCACTGAGATCGCCTCGTTGGGAAAGACTTGGTTGCTATGCTTTTCGTTGTACAGTGAACTCTCGTTATAACGACAGCATTTGTTCCCAAAGACGTTGCCATTAAAACGAATTTGCTGTTGTACAGAATACTTAATGAGCAGACAGATGGTTAAGAAAGGTATCGTTTTGTTCTTATTTCCTCACAGAACTTACATTTTGGATATTTGTTAGAATCGCCTCACTGAGGCGAGTCTAACAAATATAAAACATATGTTTTTTTAAAATATTAAATATAATATTCTTGTATTATTTGTGACTAACTGTTACCTCTTAAGCGAAGGTTTCGTGAGTCAAATTGTCATTATAACGAATTTTGTCGTTGTATCGAGTGTCGTTATAAAGAGGGTTGCTGTATTGTTACGTATGTGTTGTCAGTCATAATTTGTTGAACTGTTCCTCTGTGCTCAGCGATTGTGGCACATCCTGGACATCTTCTAACCCATTTTTAGTGTTAACGTTGTGTTGAGGTTTTACGGCCCAGTCAACCCAATGGGGCCATGTCGAGCGCGGTCAGTTTACCTAACCACACGTTTACTGGGCAGGCATAGTCCTCTAAGCGGTTAACCAGTATTGTGCTCATTCTTTCGCCAGAAACTGACAACTGCCCTTCTTGAATCAGCGGAAGGGAGAGAATGACCGTAGAAAATATTTCATGATCAATCTCCATGAAAGAATGTTGCCGACCTCGGCGGGGGTTGAACCTGCGACCTCCTGGTCTCCAGTCGGACGGCGCATCCAACTGAGCCACCGAGGCCGGCTTTTAGTGTTAAACATTTGTTGTTACCCTCTGATGAAATTAGCATGCTAAGCATTATAGCGAAACAACTACCAATATGCGTTGAAGTGCATTCGTTCAATTCATCCCATATCAGATGCATAATGATACAAAAGAATATGCTGTTAAACGCCTAAAAATAAAGAAGTTTAGACAGTCCCGATATCGAGAAATTGGTGAGCATTGCATCTTTCATAAAACACTATGTTGCAAAATGTTTTGTTTTTTTTTTGTGTTTTTTTATTCAATACATATCAAATGCAAAGTTTTACACACTACAGACTATGCTGTCTTCGGTAAACACAGTTCAGATGCATAATTTTACAAACAAAAACACTTTCTATTCCTAAACAATATCTCTGTCTCACGGCATTTAGGTAGGAGGCCAGTTAATGGTATAATGGCATATCCTACTAGCAAGAATTGTGTCTAGCATTCGCCCAGTTTGCTGTTCTCCCACATAATCTATGACCATCATACGAGGGTACCCTCGTAGAATGCAAAAGTGTATAGTGAAGATTCTGACCAGAACAGGCGAAAGCAAACACTGTCTCGATTTCGCTTTGAGCACATCCCTTTCAGGTATATTTTATTCTCTTAACAAACAACTCACTTTTGTGACAGCAAACACGCAAAATTAGCACTGATAGTTAACGGTAATATATGTCACGTGTGTGCGTGAGTGCGTGCGTATATATATATATATATATATATATATATATATATATGCATGCATGTATGTATGTGTGTATGTGTGTGTGTGTGTCACTACCTTTTATTCGGTATTATGACAAAGGCAGAGGACTTGCTATGAAGGAGTATTTGCAGATAATTCTGTGATAGTTTTCTCCAGTGCTCCATAAATACATATGTTGTTGGTACTCATTAGAAGCGCTTCGGCGAAGCGCTTCAAAGGAGTACCCACAACATATGTTTTATTATGGGGAAAACGTATCACTGAAATATTATCAAATACTCCTCCTTAACAAGACCTAAGCAAAGCTGGTATGTCTGTCATTTGTTTCTTCAATCATAGGTGTATTTGAAATACTACTGCGTATTTCTCAACGAACTGCGCATGCGTCACCATACTGCGCATTTCTTGAAGGGGTTCATGAAGGAACCCGGACGACATCCGAAGGCTCTGGAAAACTCCACGTTATTTTGCAGTGGCCCATATACCCTGAAAAAGACGAAAAGTTTGAAATATGATACGAGAATGAACGTAAAAAATATTTCATGAGCAATATTCACGCAAGTTATGTGACCGAGTTGGTGTTCGATGTTGCGACGCCTGGATCTGCAGTCAGACGCGATACCGACTGCGCTATGAGACCTGCTCTCCTGAAAGGACTAAATTGTCTCATGACTGCAAGCGTCAAATAAAATCATAAAAAAGATACATTTATGCTCAGAGCATTTATGCCTGAATGGAATTAAAACTGCGCATTGCAAAGAGAATCACTGACGACATGCCTATGTGCAGTCTTGATACAATAATAAATGTACATTTAATAGAAAATCATTGGCTTCATGTCTATGTACCATCTTAATACAATAATAATTGTGGATTTCAAAGGGAATCATTGACGTCATGCCTATGTGCAGTCTTAAAGCAATTATAACTGCATTTCAAAGAAATTCATTGACGTCAGGCTTATGTGCAATCTTTATACAATAATATATGTACATTTCAATGAGAGTCATTGACGCCATGCCTATTTGGAGTCTTGATACAACTGTAATTGTAGCTTTCAAAGAGAATCATTGAAGTCATGCCTATGTGCAGTCCTAATACAATTATAACTGTGGCTTTCAAAGAGAATCATTGACGTCATGCTTATGTGCATTCCTAATACAATAAAAAAACTGTGCATTTCATAGAAATTAATTGACGTCAAGCCTATATACATACTTAATACAATTGTAACTGTAGCTTTCAAAAAGAATCATTGACGTCATGCCTATGTGCAGTCCTAATACAATTATAACTGTGGCTTTCAAAGAGAATCATTTACGACATGCCTATTGTAGTCTTAATACAATCATACAAGATTTCAAAGAGAACCATTGACGTCATGACTATGTGCAATCTTCATGCAATTTTTCAAAGAGATTCATTCACGCAATGCTTAAGTGTAGTCTTGATACAATGATAACTGTGGCTTTCAAAGGGAATCATTGACACCATGCTTATGTGCATTTTTAATACAATTATAACTGTGCACTTCAAAGAGATATATTGACGTCATGCCTATGTGCAGTCTTAATACAATTATAACTGCGGGTTTCAAAACAAATCATTGACGTCATGCCTCTGTGCAGTCTCCATACAATTATAAAGGTTCGTTTCAAAGAGAATCGTTAAAGCCGTATGATCACAGTCTTAATAAAATTATTAACCCATTTATGCCTGGTGTTTACATAAAATGACATTGGCAAGCAGTATAGACCCAGATTACACGCCACAGAACGCGGCGTCTGATCAGGGTCTACACTGTTTTCGATAAGTTTAGAAATTACTACAAAAAGTGTAACAAGAAAAACTAACCAGACACCATTATATAGGAAATGGACCTGACCAATCAGTTACGGCAGAGTCCACTCTGCATAAATGGGTTAAGAAAACCTGCTAAAGCAAAAACTGCGCCGATAATTTTTCCTATCAAAACTAATCAAATTATCATGATAATATAATATCAGAAAGAAAGCTGAGACAATCCCTTTTTTCTTGGTAACTTAAGAAAATTTTAAAAAATAACATCTGCTGAAAATACGAAAATATTTAAAACTATGCGTCTGCTGAAAATAAGCAAATATTTCAAATTACATCTAGTGATATGATACTTCAGAATAATAAACTTTAAAATAATAATGCATTATATAAATATGCTTCTTGTATCGGAAATATAAATAAAAGTCAACGTGTTGTTGTTCGTTCTACGTATATAACAAGTAAGCAAGATATTCAAGTAATGAATATATATATATATATATCGCCTCCCCTGCCAATATGACAATATGATACCATAGTATCCAAGCTATTTGTTAGACCAGAATATCAATATAATAATCGCTATGATCTTATTTCTATTTATTTATACAAGTATTAGCTTTCACATAAAGCTTGGTCTATGCTTAGCGTAGACCAAGCTTTATGTGAAAGCTAATACTTGATTATAATAACACTGAACAATCCATGGAAAACAGCACTGAACCAGTCCATGGCCTTTCATAAAATGCTTCGGGGCAATGGTAAACATTAAAATTGTCTACGCCCGTAGGCATAGATTTCTATGCCTGTGGGCGTAAACAATAAAATTATTTACGGTGTCCTTGGAAACAAATACCACATATTTTTAGTTTCATGATGCAAATCGAAGTCATTTCTTTTACAAGGCCCTTACTTGAATATGGGGATATAATATGGAATAATGCGAAACACAAGCTATTGAGAAAATTCAAATTGAAGCAGCATGAATTGCCACTGGAACAACCAAACTGGTATCTTTTAATGCTCTGTACTAAAAAAACTGGCTGGTTTACACTAGAAAAAAAAAAAAAAAAAAAAAAAAAAAAAGACAGGAAAAGCGTAAACTCGTCATGTTCTATAAAATAAGTAATGACTTAACTCCGTTTTATCTTTCCTCTTTAGTACCCCAGTCAAAAAAAGTAATCTATCCCAATACAGCCTCCCAAATACAGACAACTTACGATCTATTCACGCTAGAACTAATCTATGCTATCAGTACTGTCTACCTTCTGTTGTAAGCGAATGGAACTTGTCCGATGAAGCAAAACGTTCTAGTTCGGTTACCTCTTTCAAGAATTGTTTAAACCGTAACAGAACGTCTGTTCCAAAATATTTCTGTACAGGTAACAGGAAAACACAGATTTTGCATACACATCTCTAAACAAAGCGCAGCAGTCTTAACAGTGACTCCTTCTCAAACAATGTAACTGGTCCACTCTTCCGTTGCGGACAAGTAGAAAATTCACAGCACTATTTACTTTCTTGTTCGTTTTACATCGCACAGAGAAACGAACTCTTTAACGCTGTATCACAATATCAAACAATATCGCTTAATCTTCTACTATTTGGAGATACCTCATTACCATACACAACAAGTCCAAAAATATATAAGCGACACACAACTATTTTAGCTGTTGAAGCTATTTGGAATAAGATGTTCTGTACATGCAATTCACTATTCAATAGCTGATTGACTGAGAGATATTTGCCCGGGGTGCGCTGCCCTTGTCCCCTTATTTGTTATCACCAAAAATCCTTTAAAGTCTTGCGATAATACTAAAGTGACTTCTACTACTTATATTATCAGCTCAAGTACAGGCGTTAGAATTGAGCCAGTTATCAGCCGTTGGTCTTTCATAAAAAATTGAGCTTAAGAATTTCAAGTATTTTTTTTTTTTTTTTTTTTTTTTTTGTTTGTTTGTTTTTGTTCTCATTGCCCTTTATGTATTAGATTTGTTTGAATGTCCTTTTTGATTTTGTATCTTAAATTCACATTCACAAATTGAAATCAATATTTTTTTTTTTTTTTTTTTTTTTTTTTTTAATATTTCCGTCACTATTTGTACAATTGCAATTGTTAAGAAGAACTAATAAGTAGTCATACTTTCGTTCTGATCCTATTTCCTATGTGCTACAATGTTTACTGCCATTGAATATTTGGAAATAATATCCCAGTAAACATTCTTTACAAATCTACAGCGGGCCGTTGTCGGCCTGTCAGGATAGCTGACGGGCCGACAACGGCCCGCTGTAGATTTATAAAGAATGCTAGCTGGGATATGCTTAAACCAGAAGGGAGGCAAAGCACTTTTGCTTCCAGTATAGTGCATCTATTTCCCGCAATTTTCATATATTATGGAAGCAAAATTTGGAGCAGAAGCGTAGGCAAGGCGAAATTATTATTACGCATACCTAGGAAAATTCTTGAAAAAAATATGTCTAGAATCACTTCCAAAATAGGGTTTTTTCTTTAAAAAAAAAAAAAGAAAGTGATCACCGAAGGAGGAAATTATTTCCTTTCAGAGCAGCCCCTATGGTATAGAAGCAGAATATTTTACGTTACTCTCATTTTATTGTAAATATTTTTCTTACGCATTACGCGCATGCGTAATGTGCGTAAAGAGCTCTACGCCTATGTAAAGTTTCTCTATCAAGATAGGATATTACTTTTTTCGTACAATGCTCTTTATTAGGTCATGAAAAGCGGCAGCACCATTGGCCCAAAGCTACTCAAGTCATTCATAATAAACCCAGGGTCACTAAGCAAATACCCAAACCTTCTAAATGTAGATACACTGTTTCATAGCTCCAGACAAGGAACTTTGTCTTCAACAAAAACTATCAATACTTCTCTTATTTCTCCATGAAGGCATATTTTATGGTACTAAATAGAAGCGCCTAGCCAAAGCGCTTCTGATGATCACCACAACGTATGTTTTTGTGGAAAATGTTTACCTGATACCCTCTCTTATCTAGAGCTATATGTATGCATATAGAAAGCATTTTACGAATATATGTGGGGTAATCAATAAATTCGAGAACTTTAACTGTAGTGCTTAAAATACTGGTTCAACATAACAAAATTTGCATGGAGCAAATTACAGCCAGTTACGAGCAACGTTATCTAGTTATTACATTCATGACGCCATTCATTTGTAATGACGTCACATTTCTGACGTCACATAGCACCCGTACCGTCGAGAAATGGATGACGACGTCATCGCAGAATAGAGGACGATAATCAAATTCTACGTAAAATTTGGAAATAGCATTACCGAAATCAAAAAGGATTTGCAAGAAGTATACAAAGAAGCTGCTCTTGTGAAATCTAGTATTCATAAATTGTGACACAGACAAAGGAAGAACAATGTGCTGCTGTGCAGTCATATGTAATGGAAGATAGACGAGTCATGGTAAGAAATGTGCAAATCTGTCGTGATTTTACCAGTCGATATGCAAAAGAAGGAGATGGATTTCTAGATAGAATAGTGGCATGTGACGAAACATGTTTTTACTTCTTTGAGCTGAAAGCAATCAACCATGAGGAAGCATGCTTCTTCGCCATCACCAGTGAAAGCTCGACTTTCTGTCTGTGCCATGGGTAAAATAATGTCGATCATATTCTGTAATACCAGAGGAATAGTACTGAATAATTTGGTGCCAGCTACATCTACTGTAAATAGTGAGTACTATGCACATCTCTTTTGGGTTCCGCTACAACGAGCCATTCGAGACAAGCGTTCAGGTCTTGCGAGGTCGGGGATTAGTTTGCATCACAACAAAGCTCCTGTCCACGTGAGTCAACTTGTGAAGACCACATTCCAGATGCTAGGCATAAAAACTCTTCAAACACCTTATAGTCCGGACTTGGCAAAATGCGACTTCTTCCTATTTCCAAATGTGAGAGATCAGTTGCATGGTATAAAATAGGAGACGCGCCAAGAGCTTGGTGTGGCTATAACAGCGGCGCTTAAACTTGTGTCACGTGACCGCTTACGAAACGTGTTCGATGCATGGTTGCACAGATGATACAAGTGTGTCAAAGTCAGGGGCTACTGTGTTGAGTAAGAATAAATAGCAGTTGTGAGTATCCTTTTTTTTTTTGTTACTGAGATATTCCGAAAGTTCTCGAATTTATTGATCACCCCTCATTTGTATGTATTTGCAAAACATAGCCACTTTGGCAATACCATACGAGTATACCTGAACATATCAAAGCTGTGATAGCCCGCTCGGATGTTTAGAATTTTCCTTTCGTTCCTATATTTCTCACAGTCCATCTGTTGAAAATATAATGCTCAGTTAACGTTTTAACATTAAAGAGCATGCGCTTCTAGTAAGGCTGTTGTAGAAGGAGGAGAAAATATGTTAAGAAACATCCGGTAGAGTGCCCTGACCGGGGATCAAACCCAAAACGCTGGGATAATAAAGCGAGCATACGACCACTAGGCTAAAAGGTCCAGACCAGTTAAACTGGTCAGTTATGCACTCTACAGACCTATATACATTTTTACACATTTATTGGCCGTTCCACTACACTATTCCATTATCAACTAATTTATAATACAGACTCGTAATTATAAAAACAATGTAAGAGAAGATACTCAGGAAATGCCACAATCACGAACACAGTCCTCCCGAGACAACAAAAGAAGGAGAGATAACCCAGTTAGCATTCTTTATAAATCTAAAGCGGGCCGTTATCGGCCCGTCAGCTACCCTGACGGGCCGATAACGGCCCGTTATAGATTTATATAGAATGCTTACTGGGAAGGAACAAATAATGACTAAACCAATTCCACATATGAAACCACCGACGCACAAAGAAGAACTTTAACAGAGGGTCAGTAGGTGGGCTTTAACCAGTTTTACTCGCGCGAAACCTCAACCTTAATTCTGATGCAGCTCCAGCTACAAATAATATATGTTCCGTCCGCGAAAGGTCCTCTAAACTGTAAGAAAAAACAAAACAACAACAAAAAACATTTGATTAAGTGATTAAGTACACCGAAGTAGATTTAGTGCGTAGAAACGCAGATGAGTCACTACAATCTTAAATAAAATGTTTTGACGAGGACAATAAAAATTTTAAACGGAAAGATTTGGGCCGCACCATGCATATGCGGACAGCGAAGGCCTAGATGAGCCTGCGCATCCGAGCAGTTTGATCGGGGCCTTAACTGTCCGTTAGTATAATCATTTGAGACTTGAGAATGTACCAATGGAGAGTAAATGCCCGAATGCGACTTCGCGCATGCGTGGGATGAATCTGAATCTGTGATTTTGCGCGGCAAATTATAAGATTATAAGCAAGTCCTTAATTTTACGAAGTAGTTTTGAACAAAAATCTAACAGGACTACACTGAACAATATTAAGGGGAATGGATACACGTTCAGGGAAGGCAACTCTGTTAAAATTAATTTGCCTCCCTTCAAAAAAGTTGTCCACTCTATAGTTGATAAAGGTATGCTATAGTACGAGTATAACAAGAAGATAAACAGCCATCTGTATAAGACCATGTTAATGAAAAAGTACACTACTACAGAACATGTTAGCGTCATAATAATGAAAAACAATGCTACCGTATTTACCATATATATTCGGACAGACAGGCCTGAGCAAACAGTATAGACCCAGATAAGACGCCGCAGAACGCGGCGTCTCATCTGGGTCTACACTGTTTGCCACTCATCCAGCAATTTTTAGACACAACATCGGGTAGTGAATTGTACTGGTTCAAATTTTAGAACATATATGGTAAGGAGTTGAGGTGTCCGAATACTTAGGGTAAATACGGGTAGCTTCATCCAGAAGTGAAACCATGTCAGAGGAGAATTATATTCTGCCCTGTGCATATGTCCGGTAATGGAGTTTATACTTCGTCCACTGATGAAAACTATGCTAACGGAAATATAAGTAAAGAGGCTTTTGTAACATCTTCAAACATAGGTTGCATGGACACGGCTCGACAAAGACAAACAAACAAACAAACTTTTACATCTGGCAGATGCCCCAAGCGTTGAACAAAACTACACCTTTACCTGTACTAACATGCAAACCTGCAAATATCAGCCCCATTTCGCCATACCTATTTTTAACACGTATACACTATTCTAATTGTTTTCCTATTTCACTATATAAATTGTTACGAATGTCCAACTGCCTGTTCTATCAAAACTACATGCATGTGTGCAACTCAAGGCGTTTTGCGAAAACTTAAACAGTGCCCTCCACAACGGTAGCATTGTTACACTTACTTCATGCGACTTACATTATAGCCAAATGCCACCACATGGAAGCCATTCCGTATAGTTACCTGGTGTTTTCTATACTATGGGGCTGGGAATATATTCGTCTTATCTTCTCTTTAGGTCTTGCATTTTCGCAAAAAATCTATACAAGAATACAGCGTGTATATATTTGTTCTAAAAAGCGATTTCAGAATACAAATATGACGTCCATGAAAACATATGTTGCCGAGGCGCTTCTAATGAGTACCAACAACATACGTTTGAGTTTCCGAATAAGAAGAAAGCTTGCTTTAAACCGCATAATGAAAATAAGAACCCTTCACCACTATACAGAAAGATTTTTTTTTTCAGAAGGAAAACAAGCACTAATTGTTCACTGCAAAGAAACCTGAAATAAATGATATTCCAGAACATATATTTATGGTCATATATTTGAGCCGCAACGTAGAGAAAACGTACCTTCAGGCATGTTCGCCCAGCGCATACTCAGATCAGCCTGTCTGATCAGAATCTTCACAGGGCGCATTTTGGATATCCAAGCGGCAAAGTTTCTTCATGCGGACAACGAAGACTCTGATCAGACTGCGTGGATGCGCAGACTTATTTGTGCCTTCATTGGACACACATGCAAAAAGATACGTTTCATGACGTTGCGGTTCATTTATCATCCCATTAAAGACTGAATAAACTCTCCCACACTATATATTGGAACAGTCCATTGTCGATTTTAGGTATGTCAGGCTATATCATATAGATGTTCCTAAAGAAAAATGGCTGAACTATTTGCAAACAGTGAAGACCCTGATCAGACGCCGCAGAATGCGGCGTCTGATCTGGGTCTGCACTGTTTGCCAGTTACCCATTTAGGGGGTCTCCAGTCTTCAATGGGTTTACATTCATATACAGGGAGATAAACACTGGAGCGGGCATGTTATAAGCAACACAAAGGAAGTTAACTAGCTCTATCTGGATATATATTTGTGCCGCGTTACACTTAAGAAAAGTGACTAAACTTTGTATATTTTCCGCCATTTGGTGCAAAGGAGAACTTTTGTGACTGCCTGTTTGTGTTTTTGCACACATTTTTGAAAAAAAGTTATACTCAGTAAGGAAATCAATGCTCCGCTTTTCAGAAGGAAAGCAAAAACCATTTGTATAGAATTACCTCCCCCTCTCAAAGTGTCTTCTGTATGATCTGCGGGTACTTTACCTCCAACTTGTGATAATACACCGTAGAAAATGTGCTCCCAGCAAAGACTTAGATCAGAATTCACGTAATTAAATAGAACTTTACTCGAGCAGGCACTCTTATTTGGTCTTTAATACTAGGAAACATACAATTTTCACTTCTGAGGAGCACAGAAATTATAACATAGTCATCCGGGCAGTCTGATGTGAGTCCTTGCTGTCCGCAGGTAAATAAGTCAGAAAAGCCCTGAATCATTGGCTGTTCAAACACCACCCACCCAGCGAAAGCACAGGCTGATCTAAGTCTTCTCTCGGCACACTTGTTCGAAGTTACATTTTCATAAGCTGCGGTTCAGTTTTTGCGTCACGTAGTTCACATTATTAAATACTAATTGGCTCTTTCGACCCAACAGACTAAAACATATACTTTTGCAAACAGTATAGAACTAGATGGCTCGCGACAGCCGCCTCATCAGGATCTACACAGTTTCGGTTTTAGACTTTTGAATGACACCCCTAATTCGGCGTGGCGCGGTTCATATTAGGCCAAATAAATAATATGCGTGTTTGGGGTAATCCTACCCTACCTAATTTTTCTGGTGAAACCTAGCAATTTTTTTCATGTTTTCTAAACAGAAAAGGTGTTACTGGGATAAAATATTTATGCTAAATATTCTGACAAATAGGTCTGAGCAAACAGTGTAGACCCAGATCAAACTGCTGCTAAAGGAGCAGTTTGATCAGGATCTACACTGTTTGACATACATCAGACTACCAGTGCGTTTTAGACATATCAAAGGGTAGTCAAGCAGACTTGGAAAAATCTTATGTGAATTATGCTGCAGTCCAAATATATTTGATAAAATTGATATATATATATATATATATATATATATATATATATATATATATATATATATATATATATATATATATATATATATATATATATATATAATCCTTACCTACCCTGCTTACTTTTTTCTAACATGTTACTCTAAACACACATATTTTTTTTATTTGGCCTTATGAAAATGTTATTCAATACTTTCAACCCAGACAATCAAAGCCTATACTTTTGCAAACAGTGTACAAGCAGATAAGAAGGCGGTCTCATCAGGATCTACTCTGTTTGCCATTCGGTTTTAGGTTTTTGAATGACACCCCAGCTTCAGAAACTTAGGAGTGAAACAGTTAAAAAGAATGTGAGACAAAAAAGACAAGCTCAATAATTTCAGGCCTGTAGACCAAAACAGACATCTAATGCAAACAGAGTAGATCCAGATGAGACGGCTGACCTACACTGTTTGCCATTTTCTTTTCGAAATATGACTGATATTTCTACATACAACAGTGGATATGTTCACAAATTCAGGGTGAAATGGTTAAAAAGAATATGAGGCAAGATAGACTAGCTTAACCTTTACCACTCTCTGGGTTAATTCAGCAGACGACAAACTGATTACATTTATCCCCGCACGCTTTAATAGCGATTGGCACACTATTTCCTCCAAAACCACAGGGCGGAATTTAGCCAAACTTGCTACATGACTTTCTCGCGTGGTAAGCGTGTGCAACAGCAACTGTATTTTTCACTTCGCCCCATGTGACCTTTGGATGGGATCAAAACGTCACTGTCTGTGCGTCCGTCGGTTAAGTTATCTACTCCTAAACCACTGGATGGCATTTAATCAAAACTTGCTATATGACTTCCCCAAGCGGTAAGGGTGTGCGAGAGCAACATTATTTTTCTGTCCGTCCGTCCGTCACTATAAGCAACATCAGCACGGAGCATAGGGATTTTGCAATGGTGTGCCATCGACTGCGCATTCTAGTCTGTCTTGTTTTTCCTAGAAAACAGGATGTGACGTTTCATGCAATTATCTCTATTGAAGATAGTTTGCATGAAATGTCAAAAAGGGTAAAAAGAAAAGTCCGCGGAGTGCCACAATTATAAGTTGCAGCCAATTCCTGACACCAAGAGGAAGAGGAAAGAGACACAAACCAACAAAACAAACACACGCAAGAAAAGCACACGTACTAACTCTCTCTCTTCCCCAAGCGAGGTGATCGCAATGCTAAATGGGCAAAACGTAAGGCAATATTTTATATAAATCGCTTCGTAAAATTAACCCTTAAACCGCCAATCACAACAATTGTCGTCTGCTTTGTCATCTGCCTGTGATTTAAAAAGTCATTTTTGCAAACAGTGTGGACCCAGATCAGACTGCTCCTCTAGGAGCAGTCTGATCTGGGTCCACACTGTTTGCCTATATGCAAAACGTATGTTTGAAAAATTTGCAAGAAGATGCAGCAGACGACATAAACAGACGACATATTCAGATGCAGGTTTTCTTAGCATTTTATGGGTTAACCACAAAGCTGTACAGAGTAAAACCCGTTTGCTGAAAAACAAAAAAAAAAAACAAAAAAAAAAAACAAAAAAAACAAGACAACCATTTCAACATTTCGTCTGCTGAATATTTTACCCAGAATGCTAAGCGTTAATTATCTACGTCAGTTAGCGTTGCGTTAAATTCACCTGTACATGCCAAGACTGTGTGGATCACTTCTAATTCTTCTGATCTTTTCTTCATTACGGAAATTCCCACACCATACCTAGAAAATTCTTGCAGTATTAGAAAGCCATCATGCTTAAAAATAACTCATGCAAAATAAAAAAGATAGCGATACCATACCTAGAAACGTCTTCCAGCATTAGAAAGCCATCATGCTCGCCTAACAGGGTGGCCACACATTTTTAGCAATCAAATTCCCTGATTTTTCCCTGATTTGATTTGATTTTCCCTGATTAAAAACCTTAATATTATCGTAATGGCCCCTACTTTTAGAAGTCATATACTGTTTCAAATGCTGTCAAGTGACATGTTTATACACAATGCTGTCACAATATTCTTAATTAAATGAAAATTTATCTACTCCACCTTTAAGATTAGATCTGCAGGTATTTTAAGCATATGGCAGAAAGAAACCACCAGTAGCCACATCTGAACAGCTATAAAATTTGAATATTTTGACCTTACAAAGATAAGATTTTTTGAAATTCCCTGACTTTTCCCTGATTTTCAGCAAAATTTCAAATTCCCTGATTTTTCCCTGCAGGGATTTTTTTTTCACCATTTTCCCTGTTTTCCCTGTTTTCCAGAGTGCGTGGCCACCCTGCCTAACAACCTTGACCTTTATTTAGCATCATGCAACACATAAACTTAATCCACCTAAGAATTTTGTACCTTTTTCATGCCCAAGCATCGCTGTTTGCAGATATCACTACAACTAAGAGAAAATAATCTACAGACTTTACTTGAGTTTTAGGGTTGGGGAGGGTAATAGCCAAATGTATTGCAAGACCAATAATATGTCAACTATGCCAGCCTGGGTGCCGATGCTACTCTTAATGCAGAAATACATTAAAATTCCGGTTCGCATAAAGGCTCCCAAGCCGCATTTTTAGCTTTGCATTTATTTAATTTCTAACGATTTTGTATCATCTAAAATATATGACAATTTAAGATTTTGATTTTGACATTGCTAATTTCCCGTTTTTTTTTTTGTTTTTTTTTTTTTTTTTTTGTTGTTTTTTTTATTTTTATTTATTTATTTTATTTATTTTTTTATTTATTTATTTTTTTTTTTTTGGATGGTTACGTTCCTCATGCCCTCTCTTTTGGTGTTTAAATTTCTCAGATTATTCGGTTTGCAAAAGTGTCTAATCATTTGGCTGATTTCAGTGCTCGTAACAAAACTTTGACTGCCAAACTTCTCCTACAGGGGTATCGGTATCATAAACTTAGGAAAGCTTTTTTCTGGGGTCGACACTACGAATCGGTTTTTAAATACGATACTGGACTGAAAACCTTTCTGCCACATTACGAAAACACGCCTATTCAAATATATTGAAAATTTTACAACCAAAAAAGGAAACGTTTCAGATAAAAAAATTTTGATATTTTTCATATTTCTGCTCAAAACATAGATTGTGGTTACTCGTTAGAACCGCTCGGCGAGGCGGTTCTAACGAGTACCCACGATCTATGTTTTTGAGCAGAAATATGAAAAATAATGTATAAATGTACCCCTGTAAACCCCAGTTTTACTATATAAAAGTGGGGTTTAAGAGGGTCAAAATTATATAGGCGTGTTTTCGTGACGAGGCCCATCGGAACCTGAACTTTATTTTATGTTGACTTAGTTTATTAGTTTAGAGAATTATAGGAAACCCTGAATTTTCTGATTATTTTAGTAAAATTGTCATATGTTATAAACGGAAGGGGTATAACCCTTGATTTCATTAAACAGTCTATTTGCTTTATGGTTGATCTAATCATGGTTCACCACTTTGTTTACCTCTTTAATTGCACGGCGGTAGGTCGGGGTTCAGACTATGAGGGCCCCGACTTAAAAAGTATTCATTTGATGGTCCGGGCCAGATTTTTAATGTCCATTTTTCGGCTCACCGGGTTTCTTGTGGTTTTTTTTTTTTTTGCTTCAGTATTCCAGTCGTGTTGACTGACAACCCAGGGATCTGCAAGTGTCTCAACACTATGTTTCTGTTAAGTCTTCACCTTTCTTTCAATATAGGCTTTACCTGTGATTTATTTGTTGCCCCTAATGATTCATGGATGAGTTGGAAGACCTCCACACGGACCGAACAAATATATGTTTTTCACCACTACGGCAGTTGAGGGCGAGAGTTGGAATCCCATAACTCTAGCTTAAACCTCCCCAACCCACGCCGGAATTTGTTACTGACGTTCCAAGCGGCAGTTCTTCTATTCTGGTACTTTTTGTTTTTTGTTATATAGTGTTTCACTTTCTGATGTTTTTTTTTCTTCAGTTATGTATGTATAAGATATATTCAGTTAAGTTTAGGTAACAGAGTAACCTTTTTGGGAAATAGTTGCCAAGTTTGCTTGTCATCTGTTCTTTTTGTGGTTGCTTAATCTTCTTTGTTTGTCTTTCCCTTTGATATTGGGGGCTTGATGTGGATCTGACTGTATCCGTTCTTGAGTTCACTCATTTACTTTTCCTTTGTCACGGTTTATGACTTACCTGTGCAGCGTTTAGAAAAAACAACTGATTGGCTGAGTACTTTAATCCGGGTAATTTTGGCTCTTCTTTCCCATTAGCTACTACCCACTTCCGGTAGGCCTAGAACAGTGATGAAGCAATTTTACAAATGCATGTATTAAAATGAGCAGTAAATAGCTGAAGAATAAGAGAAAAACCAAAGAAACAATGAGAATTAACATAACATAAAAAATCGTCACCAGACCAATTTCAGTATACCAGATGTGTACATTTCTGAATTAATCTTCGTCAGTCATTCTGAATAAATATGATAAATGGAAGAATGATAACAGAATCCAGTTAAAATACGGTAAGAAAGCAGTAAGAAAGTTTAATTTAGATATCAATTAACGATAATTTAGTACTTGACTCAGCATAACGTGTACAGACATTATATATATAGATTTAAGCAAAATGCTAGTTGGGTATGTAACCGATCTTTTGTTTGTAATTTGGAGCTGCGTCAAAATGAAGGGCAAGGTTTCGCGCAAGTAAATCTGGCTTAAGCCTCTCAATCATTTTTCTACTGATCGTTCCAAGTCGGTTCATCTAATGCAGTTTTTCTTTGTGCATCGGTGATTTCATATGTGACATTAGTTTTGCTATTGTCTCCCATCTCTTCTTCTTTAGGAGCATCGAGAAGGCTGTGCTCCACGACTGTGTAATTTTCTGGGTATCTTCACTTATATTTTTTTTATATTGGTAAGATATTCTGATGACATGATATCGACTGAAACAAGCTTCTGCTATTCAATAACATATTTATAACATTTGTTTGGTGTTTTAAAACAATATCTATCAGTTTCATTAACCATCATGAATCAGGTCCCCATACTTCCATACTTCGTCTTAATTATATTTTCTAGTTATTTTGGACAATTTGCCCGTTTAACCCATTGTATACTGAATAGACTCTCCCACACTATATATTGGAAGAGTCCAATTTCAATTTTAGGTACACCCGGCTATGAAATTTACACATTCCTAGAGATAAATGGCTAAACTATTTGCAAACAGTGGAGACCCTGATCAGACGCCGTGTTCTGCGGCGTCTGATCTGGGTCTGCACTGTTTGCCAATTACCCTTTTACGGGTCTCCCGACTACAATGGGTTAGGTTGAGCTGAAAATAAAGTTCGACTCATCACGGGGTTAGAGAGTGTATACAGTATCTCATAGTGCAACACTGTACATGAATAGACTCAAAAATAAATAAATAAATAAATAAATAAATAAATAAATAAAGATACCAAGGAAAGGTCACAATCACAAGCCACAGCTTTTCCGATGTACCCAAAGCAGGAGAGATGAGGAAGAAATAATGACAAAACCAAATATTAAACTATCGACGCATAAAAACTTCAACAGAGGAGCCATATTGGAACGGTCAGTAGGTCGATGGGCCCGGCCGATCAATAAACCCCAATCTATTGGTTTTCTTTTCTTTTTTTTGTGAGTTCCATGTTTCAAAAGAATCTATAAAAACAAATTATTACCCTTTGTTTGTTTTCCAAAGAATCCTTTTTACAGAACATACCCAGTAAGCATTCTACATAAATCTATAGCGGGCCATTATCGGCCTGTCAGGGTAGCTGACGGGCCGATTACGGCCCGCTACAGATTTATGTAGAATGCTTACTGGGCACGTATTGATCCCTTCATTGTTCTGTTGAAATCATGAATCAACAGACCAAACTATAATTTTACACAAACCGTATAGATCCAAATGAGAACAAGACTGTATTTCGTACTGTTTGTTTTGTTTACACAGCTTTATTTCAAACTCATAGTAAGATATATTTAACCAATGTACGTAGGGTGGACTCTTCTATCACAACTCTTGGGGCTGGTCTATTTCCGATACCAGGATTAGTGTTTATTATTATTATGTTTTATAAAAAAATGTATTTAATACGATTAGTGTAGATCCTGATTAGACGTGGCGTTTCATCTGGGTCTGCACTGTTTGCCAATTACTGTGTAGACCCAGATCAAACGCCAAGTTAGGTTATTATTTTCGGGATTACAATGGTTAAATGATAATAAAAAATATCCGTACCCTAAAACTTTCTTTCAGTCCTCCATTATCGGCAATATTTTCTCCTTGAGTATTTATCCCGTTCAACTGAAATGTAAGAGTGTATGTCATAATTTACCACTGTCACGTGATAAACAGCCATGGCACAATAATGACGGTAAATGTTAAGTGATATAAATATATTTTTGAGTTAATAATTTAATAAACTTATATGTCACTGGTTAGTACAAATCACACTTAAAAATTATGAGCAATGACACAGCATTTCCTACAAGACTGAATCTGCGCAGGCTGTTCAAATTGTTCGCTGTCCGCTTGAAGACGATTAGGACCCTTGGCTACCAACAGAATGCTCTGCAAAGACTCTGATCAGACTGGGCGGATGTGCAGGCCGATAGGAGTCTTCGTTGTGCTCACACGTGATCTTGAAGGAAATACTTAGCCTCGACTCGCATAATACCGTCATATTTCCGGTTCCGGGTACAACGTAACTTCCGTACTGGTCGATAATACATTGAGCCTTCTTTTTAAACTTCTTCTCATCTTCTTCTGACCACCAGGAATGTAGATTTCCCATTTTGTCGTATACTCTTCCTGTAAAATACAGTAAAATGTCAATGACTCGATATCGATAGCTCGTTTACCGTGGCTGATTCGCACCCGTTTTCAGTGCCCAGTAAATTCATCTAATAGCTCAAGGAAACAATATGCAAGGATATTTTAGGATTTTTTTCTTATCTTATCATGAAAATGTTTCTTGTGTGCACTTATTAGAATCGCCCTATCGAGGCGATTCTAATAAGTTCACTCAACAAACCATAATTTTATAGACGATCGAGAAGACATCCCTAAAGTGCCCCCCTTCCCCCCCTCCCCCTCCCCCCCCCCGCATCTGCCGTCTGATATGGTGCTATGGTGAACCCTCAGTGGCTCGAACTACTCATGTCTAGAGCAAATTTCATTATCTGATAGAACACAGAATGTCCAAATTTTGCTGTGCCTTTTATTTTATGTAAATCAATATTTATACGCATTAAAAACGAAGTACCAAGACAGCTGCAGGAAAGTGGTTAACCCTAACATGGTTGCAGACGGTGCATCATTCTCAGCGTACTTCACTTAGTGTAGTTTATATTTTCTGGCCCTTTTTGGACCACTAAGTTCATTGATCTCTAAGTTCACTAGAATGTTGCTCAGTAAGGAGCTAGGAGGCGTGACTGTTCGTAAAAAGACCGGATAAAACCAAGCCTGCTATTTTCGTTTTTAATGATTCTATCTGTCAGTCTTCGTTGTCACGCAGTGACTTTGACTACTATTTAATTTCGTATTTATCCGCGCAAAAAGTAGATCCAATGTCTTAATATGTGTACGCTGTTGAAGAGCAAAAATAATGCGACTTGTAGTTGGTCTATGGTGAGTGGCTGAATATATGTGCCAACAACAAAGGCGCAGATCAGCCTGATCAGCGCCTTTACTGTTCACTATGGCTCGTTTGTTTTTTGTTTTTTTTTTTCGATGAAGAAGCGTCTCACAAACTTAAATGGCAGAATGATATCTGGAATTTAATAGTTTCTCATAGAATCTCTCATTTCAGGGCTATTCTGCCCTTTGATTTTTATGTGTGTTCCAAGGGATTCCTCTCTTCAGATTTTTTATGAGTATCAGCCCTCACCTCAATTTTTAGTTGTCACGCTACTGGCCCTTCTAAGGCATGTTTCTTTTGCAGTTCCTCAGAGCTCACTTATTCGTTTTAATACATGACTTAGCTATTTTGTGAGTGTGAACTTTACTGTGAGAAATGTATGTCATTTGTTTTTCGCATGTGTATTTTTGTACATGTACTTGTGCAAATAACGATATTTCTTCGCAATATGAGAATATAATCATTTTAATCTATTTAATTGTTATCTTGCGCGCGCGCGCCTGTGCATGTGTGTGTGTGTGTCAAAGTCCATATGTATAATTTGTGCCACGCCATGCAAAAACGTGTCCCCTGTCATAGCGGAAAGCTAGGGCCATGTTCAGCCTTCTCTGTCCGCAAACAGAATCATTGGATACTATAGAATGTTTCAATGGCGAGCAAATACCCGGATGAGACTTTGCGCATGTGCAGGATGATGTGAACGCGCATTTTGCGCATGCTCGAAGATACTTGATGTGGCCCATATACCAGTAACCAAAGAAATATGGTTTTAACCTTTACAGCCCAACAGACCAAACCAGATATCTGTGCAAACAGCGTACATCTAGATGAGACGGCTCGTCAAGATCTACACTGTTTGCCACGTGTTTTTGATTTTAGACTGATACCCTAATCAGTGGACATGTCCAAGTTCACTTAAAAAACCTAGGGATGAAAGGGTTAACATGTCACATACCCTGGTCGTCGAATCCATGAGTTATTTCGTGTCCAATAACGTATCCGATGCCACCATAATTAAGATACCTGAAAAAAAAAAAATCGTGGCCAATAACATATCCAATGCCACCATAGTTAAGATACCTGAAAAATCAATCGTGTCCAATAACGTACCAGATGCCACCATAATTAAGATAACTGCAGGTGATAACCGAAGAAAAAATACTTCGCCAAGCATAATTATAATTGTAATTTGGAGCTGCATCAGAATAAAGGGTGAAGTCTCGCACGATTAAATCTGGTTTAAACTCCCCCCACATCCGCCCCGCCGCCACCCCACGCCCCATCCCATGGCTCAAGATAAGGTGCTTTTTTTTCAACCAAAAAGTACTAATATTTTTCTTATTCCTACGCAAAAAATATGTTGTGATACTCATTAGAAGCGCCTCACCGAGGTGCTTCTAATGAGTACCCACAACATGTGTTTTCATAGAGAAATAAGAAAAAATATTATGTGGATACTCCCTCTTATCTGGAGCTATGCCATCCCTCAAGAAGTTTTCCTGCTGACCCGTTGCAAGGCGGTTATTCCGTTGACGTTCTTCTTTGTTTGTGCGTCTGTGGTTTCATAATTATGTGCTGTTTGCTTTGTAATGATCTGTTCTTCAACTGTTCTTCGTTTGGTGCCTCGGAAGTGCTGTGCTTCGTGACAGTGGCATTTCCTGGGTATCTTCACTTATATTGTTGTCACTGTTTTATTCCTCATCCCTTCTGCTTTCCGTGTCTCGGGCAGACTGTGCTTCGTGCTTTTCGCCTCATTACGAAAATACGCCTATTCAAATATACTGAAAATTTCACCACCAGAAAATTCTGATATTATTCATATTTCTGCTCATAACATAGATTGTGGGTACTCATTAGAACCCCCTCGGATACCCACAATCTATGTTTTCGAGCAAAAATAATAAAAATAATATATACCTCTGTAAACCCCAGTTTTACTATATAAAATGGGGTTTAAGGGGGTCAAAATTATATAAGCATGTTTTCGTGATATACTTGGATATCGTCATTTATATTTTGTCGGACAAGCACAGTAATACGATGAACATATATCCTAAATATTGGGACACAATACCCCTTACCTTACAAACATATAAATGAAGTTAGCCTGGAAAAACACAATAACGAAGCACATCCTTCCCTGGGTACCAAGAGAAGGAGAGACGAAGAACAATTAATGTCTAAACAAGCCCTCCAAATGAAACCACCGACGCACAAACAAAGATTACTGCCACAGAGGGACCGCACTTGAACGATCAGTAGGAAAAGTACTGGGGTTGGCCTAAACCAGTTTTACTCGCGCTAAACCTATTTTTATGCAGCTCCAAATAACAAATATATGGTTCATCCGCACAGGGGTCCTCTACCATATCTGTGAAACATCACAGTGAAACATATATCATAGTGAAACATGAAACATTGATCGCATTGTAAAAATTGTAAAACTGTCTTACTCTGTGTGTGTGTGTGTGTGCGTGCGTGCATGCGTGTGTATGTGTGCTATAATAGATCAGGCGATATCAAGTAAAATTAAAAGATGGGTAGCTGTTCTGTATACAAAAAGTGTTTCAAACCGCAAATTTGTTCCAGGCATTTCAGATTAATCTGAATACTTCTAATAAATTTCTTCAAAACACGAGTGGTTTAAAGATATGGGTAATTCATACTACAACTTACGCTGGTTGATCATTCGCATAAAACGGAGGCTGAAGAATGCCGGCAGGAAAAGCTGCAATAAAGAAGAAATACGTTGTTTTAATGTCTTCCGTGTCAGTGGCGACAATAGGAGATTTTTGCAAGCAGTGTAAATCCAGCGGAGATTTTAAAGATTCATCCCTAGTTTATCGCTAGTGGATTAAATCAGCTCGAGGTCAACATAAAAGGCAAAATTAGGAATGTTCAGACAGACAGACAGACATGGTCCCAAAATAAATGATGGTGTCCATGAAAAGTAAGCATAACTTGGTAAGCACGCTTCGCCCACTATCCTATCAGCCTTTACAGACATCAAGTAAAATACTGGAATGAATGTCCGTGGTTTAGAATGTCTGTTTAGGCTTGGCTGTGACAAAAATATCATATATAAGGGATTGACAAGGACATAATGCCTCCCATAGAACTTTTTAAAGTATAGACACCAGTATAGTTCTTTGGTCTTAATTTAAATATGTTTAATATTGACTCCCTGTCACATGGTGGATCTCGGAGCGAGTTCTATCTATGTTTCCTTGTTGGGAAGAAATCTACAGATATAACCCTTCCTTCCTCATCTTTATTAACCTCTATTGGTTTGTTTTCTGAATATGCATGGTGGAGATTTAAAAAAAAAAAAATACTTGTTTATTTTTATTCTCCGAAAATTGAGATTTAGACATAAACATTACGATAACGACGTCATGAGAAAAGAAAACTTGTATTTAACTCTTTCACTGCCACGGGCGATAATAACTGGCTTTTGCAAACAGCATAGATCCAGATGAGACGGCTCATTGAGCCGTCTCATCTGAATCTACACTGTTTGACATTCAGTCTTTCAACTTTACATATAAATGTCTTTCCAAGCGATACTTTGGTAAAATAAAAAAAGCAGACGACAAATGTCGTCTGAAATTTGGCACCAAAAGAGTTAAGGACATCAAATGCCCACATCACATGTGAAACTGCGCGGTTATTTTCTAAGCCCTTCATGTCCGTTTACACACTCTGAATAGTGAAATATATACTGACGACCAGGAACGGCTTTGATCAGGCGGTATGGATGCACATGATGATCCGAACATTCACTGTTCAAATATGATATAATGACCGTTTGCTCGAGCCGCAACTCAAATATGCAAAACTATCATATTCAGAATTCAATTAAAAACCTGAAATAAGAAATCTTACATTCTTGTCAAGCACTTGTAATTGTTTGGTAAAGAAAAAAATAAAATTGTATTGTTGTCATCACGATAACATGCCTATATAATTTTGACCCCTTAAACCCCACTTTTATATAGTAAAACTGGGGTTTACAGGTGTAGACATTATTTTTCTTATATCTGCTCAAAAACATAGATCGTGGGTACTTGTTAGAACCGCCTCGACGAGGAGGTTCTAACGAGTACTCACAATCTATGTTTTGAGCAGAAATATGAAAAATATCAGAATTTTTTATCTGAAAATTTTCATTTTTTGGTGATAAAATTTTCAGTATATTTGGATAGGCATGTTTTCGTAATGTTCTCTATATTGCATCTTTTTATGTAACCATCTCAGTCACCACTCTGTGCGTTCTTAATGCGACATACAAAAATACAGTAACAAAGAAACTAGCACTTACTAATCTGATTCGTCGACGGACTGTAATAGGCATTTACTGCTCCTGGAGACATGCCCCACCTGAAGACAGAGAAACACAGTTTAACACATCATAGACTCAAACTGAGAGGAATGCGTCCGCTGGCTAACAGCAATTTTGAAATATTTTTCTCATTTATTTTCCAGAAATCAGGGTTTAGCATTTCATGCAAATTGTCTCTTTAGCCAACTTGACATTTTGGGAGATGATTTTCATGAAATGTCAAACCATGATGTCGTCGTCTACTAAATTTGCCAGTGTAGAATAGATAACATAAAATTCCTGATGTCACAATTTACAGACATTCATAGTTAAACGGATTACTAAGCAACAAAAATGATGAGCTGATATTAAGGGGACTCGAGGCACTTGATAGATTTTCCGCCATTTTACAAGGGAGACAATTTGTCTGTTTCTGCCTACCAAGCCTCTTTCTAAAGTAAGACCCATTATAAAAGAAAGACTTTGCTTCCATGGGAAGCAATTGTTGTTATTGTAGGAAAGACTTTTGCAGAGGGAAGGCAAAAACATATGGACTGAATTAACTCCCCGCCCCCCCTCCACCCCTCCCCCCCCCCCCCCCCCACTCACACACACACATACTACCATACCACCACCATCACCGTAAGTGTATCCAATCCCCTTTAATGCATTTACTATGAGTCAAAATACAACAGTATCTTTATATCATGTTTACGCCTGCAAATACTACTACAGTCATCTATAAGATCATCCTTTGATTAACTTACTCTGATTTGTCATAGTCCTTTCTTAACTTGTTCAGGTTCTTCCGCACATTGGCTTTATTAAAACTTATCAAAGTTCTCAGCGGGTCATCACGGTACACTGTGACCTGAAACAAATAAACAAGTCAGTTCATCACTTAGAAATACAATTACATTGCGAAAACACGCCTATTCAAATATATAGAAAATTTCACCTCCAAAAACCTAAAATTTTCAGATAAAAAATTCTGATATTTTTCATATTTCTGCTCAAAACATAGATTGTGGGGTACTCGTTAGAACCGCCTCGCCGAGGCGGTTCTAACGAGTACCCACAATCTATGTTTTGAACAGAAATAAGAAAACTAATGTATACCCCTGTAAACCCCAGTTTTACTACATTAAAGTGGGGTTTAAGGGGGTCAAAATTATATAGGCATGTTTTCGTGATGAATAAGCTCTGTGAAAAGGGATACCTCGGAAACAAAGACCGCATCGAAAAAAAAAAAAAATAATGAAAATTAGTAGAGTCGGTTTTGCTCTGCTTGGCATCTGTTCTTTTTGTGGCGGCTTGATTGTATTTGTCTGTCTTTCTCTTTGATGCTAAAAACTTGCTGTGGATCTGATTGTATCAGTTCCTGCGTTCACTTATTTACTTTATTGAAAACTAGTAAAGAAGATCACAGAAAGCAGCCTACTAATGACATTAAAAGGAAAAGCAAATAAACTAAGACAGACAGTACACAAAACAGGTAAGAGAAAAGTCCAGGGAGTGCTACAATCACAAACCGCAGCCCTTCCCAGACACCAACAAGCCACAAACCTAAAAGAAACAAAGCAGGCGGCTCTTTCTTCCAACCTTGGTGATCACATTGGTAGACAGAAGGAGCCATTTCATTTTGTTTTGTTGAAGCAGCTCAAGGTTCTGTTTATACCCATGTTAAACAACTTACCAGTTCGTATTTTTCACGGAGTCTTGTTTCATTGCGGATCCAGTCCGGATAGCCGATTCTTGCTTCAACATAATCAGCCTAAAACAAGAATAAGAATTATAAAAGAAAATCAAACACAACGCATGGGCAATGATCTGGAATAAACAGCGATGGATCATACCCAGCTAGCATTGTACATAAATCTATAGCGGGCCGTTATCGGCCCGTCAGCTACCCTGACGGGCCGATAACGTCCCGCTATCGATTTATAAAGAATGCTTTTATAAATCTATAGCGGGCCGTTATCGGCCCGTCAGCTACCCTGACGGGTCGATAACGGTCTGCTATAGATTTATAAAGAATGCTTACTGGGTTTGTTTTAACAGGTTTAAGATATCACGTGATTCTACAAGTACTGTTCTTTTGATTTTTCTATCGGTCGGACCCACCGTGGTCCTGATCGTGTTTTTTTTTTTTTTTTTTTTTTTTTTTTTTTTTTTTATTATTCTAGCATCATCCCACCTAGCATTCTTTATAAATCTACAGCGGGCCGATAATGGCCCGCTGTAGATTTATAAAGAATGCTTACTGGGATATCACTATTTTGTCCTTTGTTGTGTTTCATCCCGGTGTTAGTCTTACTCTTTGTTGCTTTGTGGTTTATTCTACGAGGCGATTTGTTGTATGTCTTTCCACGTGTCATTGTGTTCTTGTGTTTTTCAATCCTTTTAGCATTACGATTACCTCGTTTGGGGGAAGAGAGCTAATCTTAGTGCTTTTCGTACGTTTGTTCGGTTTGTGCTTGTTCGGATTTGTCGGTTTCCCCTTCCTCTTGGGATCTGGGAAGGGCTGCGGTTTGTTTGTGGCATTCCCTGGACTTTTCCCTTATCTTTTTTTTTTTTTAATGTTTATTTGTGTTTCACAAATGTTTCACAGATGAGGGAAAGGACTTTTATGCAGACTGAAGATATGATTGTAACTAGGCGCTGGATCAATATTAATAGTGAGGTTTGCGCGATTAAAACTGATTTAGACCCCGTGTAGTTTTTCTCCTGACCATTCAATGGCGGTTCCTCTCTCTTGCAATTTGTCTTTGTTCGTGCGTCGATGGTTTCATGTGGTGTGGCGTTTTGTTCTGTTATAGTTTGTTCCTATCTTCCCTTCTTTCGATACCTGGATATCTTCACTTATATAGTTTTTCTTACGTGGCGTTTTTTGTTTTGTTTTTTTTGGTGGGGGTGGGGGGGGGGGTAGGTTCTTTGTTCCTCATCTCTTCTTTCTTCTGTGACTCGGGAAGGCGCTGCTTTTGTGACGGTGGCATTACCAGTGTATATTTACTTATATTTTTGTGTCATAGAAACAAAAAAAGCGGATCAATATAATTTGACCTACTGTCAATTCTCCCTCTACTAGCAACATTACTAGAAAAAAATAATGAGGTAGTTGTAATGATTTCGATGGAGATATCATTTGAACTTCTGAGTGGACGCACGCACGAACTTACCAGAATTGATTGCTAAATCTCCATTACGAAAACAAACCTATTCAAATATACTGAAATTTTTACCACCAAACAATGAAAATTTTCAGATAAAAATTCTGATATTTTTCATATTTCTGCTCAAAACATAGATTGTGGGTACTCGTTAGAACTGCGGCGGCGAGGCGGTTCTAACGAGTACCTACAATCTATGTTTCTGAGCAAAAATAAGAAAAATAATGTACACCCCTGTAAACCCCAGTTTTACTATATAAAAGTGGGGTTTAAGGGGGTCAAAATTATATACCCCAATATTAAATATTATCAACAGATTCTAAACTGAATGAACCCTGGGCGCAATAAACACACTCACAAAACTAAAACTAGTTGAAGTGTCGTTTTCTGGGCCAGACTAGCTGGTTTCGGCCAATTCGGCCTCATCATTCTTATTTTATCTTCCATTCAATTCAACTTTGAATGTGTTTTGTGTTTCATTACCTTATCTTTAGCAAACATCTTAGTTTTATCTTCCATCCATTCTAAGTCTGTAATCATTTCTTTAAAAGACTCTCGAAGATTTTCTATCAACAACAGTACCTGCAAAATATTATATTTATGATATCCTTCAGGCCACAATTTGTTTCACACAAAAGATTCTGAGGTTAATTTATTTATTTGAATTGTACAGTTTTAAACGTATTGGTTCAAAGAAACTCCTTATGACAATATTTTGATATTTGTATCTAGAAATCTTCAGCACACAAGACATAATCAGACTATCGGCGCTTTATAAAATAAGTACGTACGTGCGTGCGTGCGTGTGTGCGACAAACTAGGAGCGAATTTTCGTGGTATGCTGTATATATTGATTTTGCTTTCTGTACTTAACAAATCATCACAACAAATTATTCTCGAATTAGTAAGAATACAGTTGACTCTCATTATCCCAAACACTGATGACTCAAACTTTTAAGTCAAAACTAGATATAGGGCAATAAGCATTTAATTTGCTACATGTCCCTTATATTTCAAGTACTTATATCTCAAACTTCTGTTATTTTAAACCGGACATTTTTGCCACTCTCCAGAAAGCATCCTACATAAATCTATAGCGGGCCGTTATCGGCCCGTCAGGGTAGCTGACGGGCCGATAACGTCCCGCTATAGATTTATAAAGAATGCTAGCAGGGTTGGAGTTTGACATAAAAAGTGTCGACTGTATCACAACTTACGTCTTTCTTAGCAGCTTCTTTGAAATATTCTTCTGCAAATAAGCGGCCAGCTACCTGTGGCATTGCACCAACAACATTATCACCACATGCTTGCCATCTTGGGGCACGTGTCGCACTTCCTGTCAAAGCCTTAAAAATAATAAAATTTCTAAATTCCAGGCAAAAGAAATAAATTTTCATGGGAGATAATGAGTAAGCAGAGAGACGATTGTTACAAATAGCCCAATCAAATGTTTCCTGTAATGTAAAAAAAAAATATATATATATTCTTGCATATTTACTGATAAACTGTCACCTCTTGAGCGAAGGTTTTATGCCAGTCAAATAATCATTGTAACGAATTTTGCCGTTGTATTGAATGTCGGTATAAAGAGGTTGACTGTATATCTGGTCAGCTGTATTTTCTACTGTAAAGGGAAAATTCGTTTAAGTGCCTATATTCACTTTTTAGACGCAAGAGTAAAGAATGAGTATGTTAAGAAAACTTCACCTCTTTTCTCAAAAATGTATGTGAAGATATCCAGCAAATGCCACAATCACATTACGAAAACACGCCTATTCCAATATATTGAGAATTTTACCACCAAAAAATGAAAACTTTCAGATGGAAAATTCTGGTAATTTTTCACATTTCTGCTCAAAACATAGTTTGCGGGTAATTGTTAGAACCGCCTCGGCGAGGCGGTTCTAACGAGTACCTGCAATCTATGTTTTGAGCAGACATTAGAAAAATAATGTATACCCCTGTGAACCCCAGTTTTACTATATAAAAATGGGGTTTAAGGGGGTCAAAACTATATAGGCATGTTTTCTTGATGACGAAGCACAGCCCTCCCGAGGCACCAAACGAAGTACAGATGAGGAACAAAGAATGACAAAAACAAACGCAACATATGAAACGACCGACGCAAAAACAAAGAACTCATCACAAAAACAAGCCTATATAATTTTGACCCCCTTAAACCTCACTTTTATATAGTAAAACTGGGGTTTACAGGGGTATACATTATTTTTCTTAGTTTCATACAGTAAAACTGGGGTTTACAGGGATATATATAAATTTTTTTTCTTACTTCTGCTCAAAAACCAGATTGTTGGTACTCGTTAGAACCGCCTTGGCAAGGCGGTTCTAATGAGTACTCACAATCTATGTTTTGAGCAGGAATATGAAAAAATATCAGCATTTTTTAATCTAAAAATGTTCCTGTCTTGGTTGTAAAATTTTCAATATACGCTAAGCCGCCGCAAGTAACGAAGCAAGCCGTAACCCTTAAAGCGCCAATCACAACTATTGTCGTCTGCTTTGTCAGCTGCTTGTGATTTTAAAAGTCATTTTTGCAAATAATGTGGACCCAGATCAGACTGCTAGGAGCAGTCTGATCTTGGTCCACACTGTTTGCCTGTATGCAAAAATAGGTTTGAAAAGTTTGCAAGAATATTCAGCAGACGACATAAACAGACGACATTTTCAGATGCAGTTTTTCTTGGCACTTTAAGGGTTAATACAATTAAGTTGAAATTGGAAATCTGCTGCGAAAATCGGTATTCTTTTGCCTAAATGTGAAAAAGATGATAAGAGAGCTTCAAAATTTAAGAAACGATACAAAATATAAAGTAAACGTTTCCATGGTTTCCATGTTTTGTTTACATTACCTTCTTATATTCCAGTTTTATATCTGTGAATTTCGCTGGAAGGTAGAAAGTCTTTCCATATATTCGGTCCCCTACTATATAATTTGCAATGACCCTGGAAAAGAAAAACAAATCTAAACTTTATATCGAAAATACCACAAGAAAAATATTAATCTGGTACCACCTCCTCCCCTATCCACCTCTTACCTAGAGATATGGTAAGCCTATTTGAAACTTAATTTTAGTGTTTTTTTCTTTTTTTTTTTTTTCTGCAACAAACCATGTTGTGGGTTATCATTAGAATGGCCTCATTAAGACAATTCGAATGAGTACCCACACCTAATGTTTTGCAACAAAAATGACAACTGCGAACTAGAGCAAGTCGATGGCGAGCCATCGCATATCCCGGTGCCAGCGCCATCCCATACCTCCTTGCACATCAAAATTCCAAATGCATTCCTCCAGTCCTCATCCATAGGGCTATCGCCTGTGAATGTTTTAAGATTCTAGCTTAAATGGTCTAGGATCAATGGTGGGATATTACAGACGGACGTACAGACGGACGGCTGGACGGACGGGGCGGTATAACAATATCCCCCCTTTTCTTCGAAAAGCGCGGGGATAACTACTCAAGGCAATTATAGCCCAAACATACAACAAAATATCATTGAATTAACGCTTGCCACTTGGGCAAAAAAATTTCAGCAGCCATTTTGAAATATTTTTTCGTATTTTTTCCTGAGCTTGACAATGCCTATTTCCTGAAAAAAAAGGAAATTACCATAAATTTGTTTGTTTGTTTGTTTGTGTTGAGGTTTTACGGCCCAGTCAACCCAATGGGTCATGTCGAGCGCGGTCAGTTTACCAATCCACACGTTTACTGGGCAGGCTTAGTCCTCTAAGCGGTTAACCAGTATTGTGCACATTCTTTCGCCAGAAACCATAAATTTGTCGTCTGCATAATATTTCCGGAGTGTGGTAATGGTAAAAGACAAACCCTATTTATGCTTGTGTGAAAAATGGGTCTAATCCCGAAAGTTTTCAAAAGATATGAGGCAAAATAAGGTTTCAAACATCAGAATTGGTGACTTTTTCAGCTTTTCAGGATACGCAAATACCCGTTCCGTTCTACTGTCGGATATCTAGATCGGCTATCTTCGTCTTTTCTTTCAATGTTACAGTATACTAATTTGCAGTTATGAATTTATAAGCTCGTCGGGGCTAAAAATTCTTAGTCAAACAGTTTCGTAAACATCGCACATCTATCAAAGTCTGTTGTAAATTTAAACCTTATTATTATGTTCAAACCCAAATGTACATGTATTTTTATTTTCATGTTTTTTTTTGTTTTTTTTTTGTTTTTTGTTGTCGTTTTTTTCAGCGTAGTGGGCTACGGTACTATACACTTTTACTCTTTTTTTTCCGTAAATGCATTACGAAAACATGCCTACTCAAATATACTGAAAATTTTACCACCAAAAAATGAAAATTTTCAGATAAAAAATTCTAATATTCTTCATATTTCTGCTCAAAACATAGATTGAGGGTATCCGTTAGAACCGCCTCGGCGAGGCGGTTCTAATGTGTACCCACAATCTATGTTTCTGAACAGAAATCAGAAAAATAATGTACACCCCTGTAAACCCCAGGCTTACGGTGTAAAAGTGGAGTTTAAGGGGGTCAAAATTATATAGGTATATTTTCGTGATGAGAGGTTGGAGATTTGGTATGGCAAGTCAAACTCAGGCCAAAAACCACAAACGCACAAACAAATACGAACTGCAAACATAAGAACCGTCCTTTGCATAGTCAACAGAAACACTGGAGAGGCTTTTGTTTGTGTTGAGGTTTTACGGCCCAGTCAACCCAATGGGGTCATGTCGAGCGCGGTCAGTTTACCTAACCACACTTTTACTGGACAGGCTTAGTCCTCTAAGTGGTTAACCGGTATTGTGCACATTCTTTCACCAGAAACTGACAACTGCCCTTCTTGAATCAGCGGAAGGGAGAGAATGACCGTAGAAAATATTTCATGATCAATATCCACGAAAGAATGGTGCCGACCCGGCGGGGGTCGAATCTCCAACCTCCTGATCACCAGTCGGACGCGCATTGAGCTGAGCCACCGAGGCCGGCTCTGGAGGAGGCTTTGTTGTTGTCCAGAAATCGCCCAGCAAAGGCTCTGATCAGCCTGGGTGCACATGTCTTAATGTACATTTCATACATTGCTATTTATGTAACTGCCATATTGTTACGTACATTTCATACACTGTGGCTCATATAAATGTAATGTCGTAACGTACATTTCATACACTGTGTCTCATATAAATGTAACGTACATTTCATACACTGTGGCTCATATAAATGTAATGTCGTAACGTACATTCCATACACTGTGTCTCATATAAATGTAACGTACATTTCATACACTGTGTCTCATATAAATGTAACGTACATTTCATACAATGTGGCTGATATAAATGTAATGTCATAACGTACATTTCATACACTGTGTCTCATATAAATGTAACGTACATTTCATACACTGTGGCTCATATAAATGTAATGTCGTAACGTACATACTTCATACACTGTTGCTCATATAAATGTAATGTCATAACGTACATTTCATACACTGTGGCTCATATAAATGTAATGCCATAACGTTCATTTCATACACTGAGGCCCATATAAATGTAACGTACATTTCATGCACTGTGGCTCATATAAATGTAATGCCATAACGTACATTTCATACACTGTGGCTCATATAAATGTAATGCCATAACGTACATTTCATACACTGTGTCTCATATAAATGTAACGTACATTTCATACACTGTGGCTCATATAAATGTAATGTCGTAACGTACATTTCATATACTGTGGCCCATATAAATCTAAAGTCGTAATATATATTTCATACGATGCGGTTCATATAAATGTAATGTCGTCACTTACATTTCAAACATTGTGGCTCATATAAATGTAATGTCGTAACTTATATTTTATACGTTGCGGTTCATAGGTAATAATACCAATACACTATGCGACAGGACGTAAGAAAATGCACTTCGTGACAGCTTTGGCGTACGAAGACTCTGACAATCTTGCATATCCGCGCAGATCAATTAGTCTTTGACCTGTAGATGTCAGTAGTACAGGGTGCGACACCCTATACTACTGATGTCACAGTCTACACTGCCTCTGGCTGCAAAGCCTATACAACCTTGACATTGTTTAACCGTTTCACCAAGAATCTGAAATGGACTCTTCCATCTTTGAATATGGAAATGTCCATTGTAGCAAATATAGGGGTGTAAGTCAAAAACCAAACCAGAATGATAAACAGTGTGGATTCAGATGAAATGGTTCATATATTGTTTGCATAGCTATATGCTCCAGCGCAAGACAAAACCTACAATAAGACTTGTGCGACCAGCGAAGACTCAGATCAGCCTGCGCATCCACACAGTCTTCGCTGCTCGCATGTGCCTTGTACAGCCTCCGGGCTATCCAAAGAGGGTTAAACGAGACCCTTGCCATATTGAGTGGATGTTCATGCTGATCTGAGTCTTTACTTGTCACACAGGTTTTATTGTCTGTTTTCATCACGAAAACACGCCTATATAATTTTGACCCCCTTAAACCCCACTTTTATATAGTAAAACTGCGGTTTACAGGGGTATACATTATTTTTCTTATTTTGCTAAAAAAAAACACAGATTGTGGGTACTCGTAAGAACCGCCTCGCCGAGGCGGTTCTAACGAGTACCCACAATCTATGTTTTGAGCAGAAATGTGAAAAATATCAGAATTTTTTATCTGAAAATTTTTCCTTTTTTGGCTGCAAAATTTTCAATATATTTGATCAGGCGCGTTTTCGTAATGGTCGTGCGCTGGCTCATATGGTTTTGTATGCAGGGCTGAAAGTGTTGAAGGGATTACCTTTTAGGGTATTTGTTGATTACTCCCATTAGTTTCTCGAAATATGGTGGTGCCACGACAATAATAGGTTCTGTCTCATCTATGTCCATATTTATGTGCCTGAATGTCCCTTTCACCAACTTTACCCAGTCAAGCTAAAATAACAAACACAACATTTAAACATGTTCCGATTTATGTATTTCATATATTTGCAAACGTTTCAGATACTACACGGAAACAGGAGGAGTTTGGAGTCCGAGCACATGAATAGAAATTATATGTTGGAGCAGTTTGAATGTTGCAGAATGTCGGAGTAACTAGAGAAACCGACCAATTTCCGTATGGATATCGAGGACTGTATGCACTGGGAAGATTTTCCCAGTTTTAACATAGGAGATAGAAGGATGGCAAAACAATTTGACAGAGTTATCTCCCCTGAAACTGTCTTTTCTTGATTTTCTCTTACTTTCCAAGAGAGGGTTCCGAAATACCACTTACCTTATTTAATATTCTCGAATAGCAACCACTATACCTTTATACCCAATTTTTGCCCAAATGAAAAAATAAGAAATGGATAACAAAAAACATTTTTCATGAGAACATTAAAGCAGGAAATAAATAGGATGCGATATTGACAACACATAATGCTAATAATCTTACTTCAGTTCTGACATCCGTTACCATGTACGGCATTAGACGACGCCATTCTAACCCTACTAATTAAATTATAAAAGCCTTTCGCCGAATCGATTTTATCCCCCCTCACACACACACACTAAAATCCCAACCCCCGCCAGCGCCATCGCATATCTCCGTGCACATCAAAATTCCAAATGCGTTCCTCCAGTTCTCATCCATAGGGCTATTACCTGTGACAGTTTCAAGGTTCTAGCTCAAAAAGCCTAAGAGGAGTTGTGTGACAAAAACAAAAGTATCCAAAATCTTACTTTTTGACCTCTAGTGACCCCCAGACATGCCCCCGGGGCAAAATTTTTGCACCTCTGTATTCTACTCGGCTTCCTTACCTTCCATTTGGTATGCAACATGACTATGTACAAACTGTATTTTGAATCCCTCGGGGCCATACCCCTGGCCCAGCCCCCAGGGGTTACATCAAAATTTCAAATGCATTCCTCCAGTCATTATCCATAGGGCTATCGCCTGTGAAAGTTACGAGATCCTAGCTTAAATGGTCTAGGAGCAATTGACGGACGGACGGCCGACCGGACGGACAAACGGGGAGTTTCACAATATCCCCGCTTTTCCTTCGAAACGCGCGGGGATAAGTATGAAATATAAGTAGTAAACATTGGAAGCAAAGAACACAGCAATGAATTAAAAACAGTTTATAGAGCATGAAAAAAGTAACGTCATACATGCTCTGCGTACTAAACACTTACCCCTGTAAAGTTCTTGCTCAAATCTCCAACGGTCATTTTGTTATATAGTTTCTCCGGATCTCGCCTGTCCTCTCGTCGCATTGTGATCTGAAAAAGTACATGCACTTAAAATGAAACAAATTAGATGGGATATGAATGCACTTTAAGGGGAGACAACCGTCAACATCGTTAATTGATTTGCTTCCTGTCTGTAAAAGGGCCTAATCTAACAGGAAAGGTTTTGCTCTCTTGGAAAGAAATTTTTTCTTTTTAAAGCGGATCCATTTTCAGTCGGGTAGGGAACCAATAAAGAAGTCATACAATTTATCTCCCCTTTAAAAAATGGTGGCAAATCTGCCAAGTGTATCCAGCCTCTTTAACCCTTAAACTGTCAATCACAACAATGGTCGTCTGCTTTGTCATCTGCTTGTGATTTTAAAAGTCATTTTTGCCAACAGTCTGGATCCAGATCAGACTGCTCCTCTAGGAGCAGTCTGATCAGGGTCCACACTGTTTACCTGTATGCAAAAATAGATTTGAGAGTATTCAGCAAACGACATAAACAGATAACATTTTCAGATGCAGGTTTTCTTGGCATTTTAAGGGTTAAGTACATTATAGATTGCTATAGAAAAAGATGTATATTCATAACTATTTCGGCAGTCGAACAAACTTTTTTGTTTGAGATTTCGGTAAATAATAAAAGACGTTTAAAACAAACGTTTATCTCAATGGTTGTATTCTTGTAAGTTAGAGGAACACTGTTTATATTTTAAAATGTCACTACTGATCATAAAATTGGGATTAGGATAAGGACACAGTCATCAGTCTTATCCAGGTATTCATTCCGAACAAAAAAAAAAAAAAAAAAAAAAATAGACTGCGAAGTCGATGGTGCGCCATCGCAAATCACCACGCATATCATGAGGGGAGGTCATGTAGCAAGTTTGGTTAAATTCTGCCCAGTGGTTAAGAAGGAGATAGCGTGACGGACATATGGACAGACGTCAGACGACCGAACGGATAAATAATGTTGCTCTCGCACACTCTTACTATGGGAAGTGATGTAACAAGTTTGGTTGAATTCCGCTCAGTGGTTTAGGAGGAGATAGTGTGACAGACAACTGGATGGACGACGGACGCACGGACGGAAAAATAATGTTACTCTCGCACACCCTTACCATGAGGGGAAGTGATGTAGCAAGTTTGGTTGAATTCCACCCAATGGTTTAGGAGGACATAGCGTGACGGACAGATGGACGGACGACGGACACACGGACGGACGCATAGAAAAATAATGTTGCTCTCGCACACCCTTACCATGAGGGGAGGTCATGTAGTAAGTTTGGTTGAATTCCGCCCAGTGGTTAAGGAGGAGATAGCGTAAAAGACAGATGGACGGACGACGGGCGCACGGACAGATGGATGCACAGAAAAATAGTTTTGCTCTCGCATACCCTTACTATGAGGCGAAATGATGTAGCAAGTTTGGTTGAATTCCGCCCAGTGGTTAAGGAGGAGTTAGCATGACGGACAGATGGACAGACGACGGACACACGGAAAAACATGTTGCTCTCGCACACCCTTACCATGAGGGGAAGTGATGTAGCAAGTTTGGTTGAATTCCGTCCTGTGGTTTAGGAGGACATAGCGTGACGGACAGATGGACGGACGACGGACGCACGGGAAAATAATGTTGCTCTCGCACACCCTTACCATGAGGGGAAGTGATGTAGCAAGTTTGGTTGAATTCCGCCCAGTGGTTTCGGAGGAGATATTGTGACAGACAACTGGACGGACGGACGCACAGAAAAATATTGATGTTCTTTCATATCCTTACTATGAGGGGAAGAGATGTAGCAAGTTTGGCAGAATTCCGCCCAGTGGTTTAGGAGGAGATAGCGTGACCGACAGACAGAAGTGTCCATTATTTTAAAACACACAAGTCTATATTCGTCTCTGCGAATGGACGGACGGACGGTCGGTCGGACATTCGGACGGACGGGTGGAGGCGTTAACGATATCCCCATCGCTTTTTTTTTTAAAAAAAAGCGTGGGGATAAAAAAAAAAAAGATGATGAACTATGTACAGTGTCAAACTGCTCTGACCATGCATAGAAGTTTACTATCATCTAAAGTCTTCATTGGTGCTTGCCTGAATAGTGACAAGATTCACAGCAATAAGTTGCTCTTCTTACCCCTGTCCTGCTGAACCTAGATATACTCTGTTTTGCAAACAGTGTTGATCCAGATCAGTTGGCTTCTGAAGAAGCCAACTGATCTGGATCTGCACTGTTTTCCATCAAGTATGCAAATTTATTGCAACAATCTTGATCAAGTAACCTGATTGGCTGAAAATTAGAAGTGGGCGTGGCATCTAAATTTATTCAGCAGAACAAGAGTTAATTAAACGCCATGCAAAAGTGCAGATGACCTTCAAAAATTTTTCTTTCTATTTTTTCTTGTTACTTCCTAGGGGCAAAATCTCTTGATATCTTCTGTACTAGAAATATCAAACTTAATTTGTTTTGAAAAATACAAAAATATACATAAAATGTCTTCTGCTGTAGTTAAAATTGGCGCTTTCACGGTTACACAATGATTGTGTCGCAATGTAAGAGACAGCAAAGATCCTGTTGGGTCTGTGCACACAGACTGATCAGAGTCTTCTCTGTTTGTCTATACTTGTTCTATAATATGTACAAAGTCCGTAAGCCGGCAATGACATGGGTTGTTTTGTTTGAAGTTCAATGGCCCAGTCAATACTATTAAGGCCATGTGGAGCCGGGCAATTTACTTACACATTTTTCCTGGGCAGGCTTAGTCTTCTAAGCGATTAATGAGTACTTGTGCACATTCTTTCACCAGAAACTGACAACCCCACCCCCACCCCTTTCTTGAATCACGGAAGGAAGAGACTGACTGTAGAAAAAAACTTCTTGATCAATCAACTTTAAAGACCCGACGGTGATCAAACCCACAACCTCCTGTGGTTACCAGTCGGACGCCCATCCGACAGAGCCACAGATGCTGGATCAATGACAAAGAGTTATCGAACTGATATTAGAGAATAAAAGAAAGGTCTTTATAACACGGTGATTTTGCAGGCTGAGTCGGGCCTGCGTTTCACGTATATGGGATAAGGGTCCTTCCTACTGATGTCGTTACTTAATAATCGACACTCTTATAAATAATAAGTGGACTGAGGAACTGATACCATCAAAGCCACATCATGTTTCTCAACATCAAAGGGAAAAACATACAAATGCAATTAAACAGCCACAAAAATGACAGGGATGGTAATCCTTTCCCAAAAAAGTGGCAACTCTATTACCAAACTTAACTCAAGAGCTCTAACTTACGTAATTGTTAAAAGAAAGTAAATGTAAACGAAACTAGAAAATGTTTTATAGAAAAAAAAACAAACAAAACAAAAAAAAAAAAAAAAAAAAAAAAAAAAAAACAAATATTCCCGCACCACGCCCCCCGCCCCCTCCCCACCCCCCCCCCCCCTCCAACCACAGTTGTCATTTTTGTAGGCGACACGTCGTCTCGTCCTGCTCTTCATTTCTACCAAGTATCATCAAAATATTGTGAACGGTATTCGTGTTAGAGAGCGGACACGAAATCAAATTCAAACACAAGAAGGGGAGATAACTCCAAACGTAAAAAAGCCAGAGTTTGCATTATTGTATGCAACACGTCATCTCGTCCTGTTCTATATTTTAATCAGGTATCATAAAAAAATTCCAAAGTGTATTCGACTTTCAGAGCGGACACGAAATCAATGCATAATGCCCAGCTAGCATTCTACGTAAATCTACATCGGGCCGTCATTGGCCCGTCAGCTACCCTGACGGGCCGATGACGGCCCGATATAGATTTACGTAGAATGCTGACTGGGTGACTATCAACTATAACAAGGAGATAATGCCAAAAGTAAAAAAAGGCAGCGTTTTCATTCTTGTATGCGACACGTCATCTCGTCCTGCTCTACATTTTTATCCAAATACCATCAAAATATTCCGAAGAGTACTTGTGGTACAGAGCGGACACAAAATCAATTTCAAAAACAAAACAAAGGGATAACTCCAAAACTAAGAAGGTCAGAGTTGTAATTCTTGTTCGCGATACGTCATCTTGTCCTGTTCTACATTTCTACCAAGTTTCATAAAAATATTCCAAAGAGCGGACACGAACTGCATAATCACCGTCAAATATAACAAAGGGAGATAACGCAAAAAGTGTGAAAGACAGAGTTGTCATTCTTTTTCGCGACATATCGTCTATTCCTGTTCTACATTTCTACCAAGTATCATCAAAATATTCCAAAGGGTATTCAAGTTACAGAGCGGACAAGAAGTTTTAAGCCGACGCTGACGCCGATGGCGTTGGCCAATGCCGACAGGATCCGTCCAAAAAAGGGGAGGGTGGGGGACATAATACTATAGAGCATTTAACAAAAATAGCTCAAAACAAAAGCACCGCCTTGGTACACTTAGTAATAAATTATTGGGTGAGAGGTCCTTAAACTAGCTTAACGGGATCCAAACCCTCACCCTCAGTTTCCATGGTTTTAAAAATATACACATGTATTTTTTCGGTCCGCGTGGAGGTATTTTAACTCATCCATGAGTCTTTATTGACAACATATAAATCACAGATAAAGCCTATAATGAAGCAAAGATTAGGACTCAACAGACATAGCGTGTTGAGACACTTAGAAATCCCTGGGCTGTCAAACAACACCACTGAAATCTGGAGCAAAAGAATACTACACTTCTAGTCACTTACATTAGCTAAGTCTATTTCGAAGTCGACCATATTTTTGGCGTCCTCTTCAGCTGTGGCCCTGTCGGCTCCAAATGCAATAGCAATCTCTGCCCGCATCTTCTGGTAGGCCATGAGCATGGTATTATTGCGCTCTTTCAAATAGTAGTCCCTGCTTGGCATGCCTAGACTGGTCTGATCAACCTAATTTAGAAAAGGTGTTCAAAATATCAAGTGTGTTTTTTTTTTCTTTGAAAAATAATTAAAGCTGTCTTTAAAATGTTCTGTTTCAAAATGTTTTAATCATCACGAAAACATACCTATATAATTTTGACCCCCTTAAACCCCACTTTTGTATAGTAAAACTGGAGTACAGGGGTATACATTATTTTTTCCTATTTTTGCCCAAAAACATAGATTGTGGGTACTCGTTAGAACCGCCTCGCCGAGGCGGTTCTAACGAGTACCCACAATCTGTTTTGAGCAGAAATATGAAAAATATCAGAGTTTTTTATCTGAAAATTTTCAGTTTTTGGAGGTGAAATTTTCTATATATTTGAATAGGCGTGTTTTCGTAATGTTATAGTCACATGTTGAATTTAAGCCTCAAAATAATATCTAGGTCGCGTCATGCAAAAACGTATCTTCGGGTATATGGAACTCCAAAGGAAATAGCAACCTAGTATTGTCAACAATTTAAACTTTGTGTCTCCTGATAAGTTCCAACTACACAGAATGGTTCCGTCCATGTTGGGGTTCTTTAACACATCAAGGGATCGAAAGAAAAAAAAACATGTCAGTTTTTTGTTGTTTTTTTTTCTCAACACTTGGATCAATTAAGAAAAACATGCCAATTTACTTTTCACATCTTGGATCGATAGAGAAAACATATCAATTAACTTATCAACACTAAGATGAAACAAAGATGAGGGCCCGTCTACAAAGTGAAAGTCCAAGTAAAAGATAACAATTAGAAGAACATCACGAAAACATACCTATATTGTTTTGACCCCCCTTAAACCCCACTTTTATATAGTAAAACTGCATGGGGTTTACAGGGGTATACATTATTTTTCTTATTTATGCTCAAAACATAGATTGTGGGTACTCGTTAGAACCGCCTCGCCGAGGCGGTTCTAACGAGTACTCACAATCTATGTTTTGAGCAGAGATATGAAAAAAATATCAGTTTTTTATCTGAAAAATTTCCTTTTTTGGAGGGGAAATTTTCTGTATATTTGAACAGGCGTGTTTTCGTAATGACCAAACTGAGGCGACCATAGCGAGTAATACAAAGCACAAACCTTGGCCCAGTTGTTCAAAGCATCGTTAGCTTAACGAGTTCGTTAATGACAAACTTGTTAACTGTTGCAGCTAAGGCATTTTTAAATACATTGATATTTTTGATGCAAAAAATTAGAGTAATGCAAAAGCTACTCACATTTTTTTCAGCAAACAATACCAATGTATTTGCCATATTTCAAGACACAGAAATTTTAACGTCACGTTTGATAACAATTCGTTAAGTTTTAAACAACTAGGCCCTGATGTTTTGTTGTTTTATAAATAAAACATAATAAAGTCGAACTTCAATAGCTCAAACATCTTTGACACCATGGAAATGTGTTTTAAATACGCATCACGAAACATACCTATATAATTTTGACCCCCTTAAACCCAACTTTTATATAGTAAAACTGGGGTTTATAGGGGTATACATTATTTTTCTTATTTTTGCTCAAAAACATAAATTGTGGGTACTCGTTAGAACCGCTTCGGCGAGGCGGTTCTAACGAGTACCCACAATCTATGTTTTGAGCAGAAATATGAAAAAATATCAGAATTTTTATCTGAAAACTTTCAGTATTTGGTGGTGAAATTTTCAATATATTTGAATAGGCACGTTTTCGTAATGGGCTAGTCCGAGGTTCTGAGGGTCAATCATAGTGCCAGGTCAGGAGGCAAATGGGAATAACGGAGGGATGTAGTTTCGATCTTCTTTAATTCTTTCACTGCCAAAGGCTTTTGCAAACAGAGTAGATCCAGATGAGACGGCTCATAATGAGCCGTCTCAGCTGGATCTACGCTGTTTGACATTCAGTTTTTCAACTTTACAAATAAACCTCTTTCCGACCGACATTTTGTTTAAAAAAAAAAAAAAAAAGGCAGACGACAAATGTAGTGTGAAATTTGGCGCCGAAAGAGTTAAAATAATGTATGCTGAGTGTACACATTAGAATCGCCTCAATGAGGTGATTCTAATGAGTACACACATCATATATTTTCATGATAAAATAGTAAAATGTCCCAAAATACCCCTTAAAATTTGTTATCTTGGATTATAGGACGAATTCCCAAGGGACTCAACAAGAAGTTCGAACCTGCCATGGTAAATGAACCACCCACTCACCGGTATCCAAGTCACTGAAGTTTTACTGTTGTGTGTTTGCTGAAAGGTCGATTTTTTTTATAATAAATTTATTTCACTCAATCCATACAGAATATGGCATAAGAGAAATATCAGTTTGAAAAGTATGCGTGAAATTGACAATTAAAACTGAATAGTATACACGACACTGTTATACAGTACCGTTAATACCGCACCCACCGTATGCATTCGGACAGGCAGGCCTGGGCAAACAGTGTAGACCCAGGTGGGACACCGTGTCCCCATAGGGGCCACACTGCCCGCCACCAATCCAGCAACTTTTAGACACAACATCGGGTAGTAAATTGTACTTGTTTAAATTTTAGAATAAGCATGGTCTGTCTAACCAAAGACATTCCTTAATCATTAACCTTTGCCAAGCTGAATATTTTGATGCCACGCCCACTTCTAAATTTCAGCCAATTAGATAACTTGATCCAGATTATTGATACAGATTCACATACTAAATGACAAACAGCTGCAGATTTAGGTCAGTTGTCTTCAGAAGCCAACTGATCTGGCTCTGCACTGTTTTCAAAACCAGGGCATAGCTTGGTTCAAAAGAACAAGGGTTCAAATCATGTCTCTTATCTAGATTAAAGCATCAATTAAAACAATCTAACATTTCTTTTTCTTGAAATATAAATACAACGACGCTAAAATTACCGTAAGTATATGTTTTGTTGGATTCTTGTCATCTTGGGACACGTATATATCAGCTAGTGGGAGTGTGTTTGTTTGGTTCCGCACCAGAATCATTAAATCCTCCAGATTAAAAGCCGACTCATCCCAATTCCCTCCTTTGCGAGCTCCCATGATAGGCCATCCGCCTAGTTCTTCCATGTAATCAAGCATGAAATCTATACCAAGTCCTTCAATCTTCTCTGTAAAAAAAAAGCGCAAAAGATGTAACACCTGCCTACTAATCTAGAATCAGCATGGACACAACCATCAGGGCCCAGTTGTTCAAAGCATCGTTAACTGAACGAGCTCGTTAGTGGTCAAAATGTTAAGTTCCAGTAAGTATGATATCTAATTCGCAGGTATTTTTGCTGAAAAAAAAACGTGAGTAGCTTTTGCAAATGCAAAAGCTACTCACATTTTTTCCAGCAAAAATATTAACGTGCATGCCATATTTAATTATCAGTTTTAACGATACGTTAATTAACGACATCTTAGTTTTGAACAACTGGGCCCAGATGATAATCATTTTCCTTTGAGGCGTTAGCATATAGAGGATATTTACTGTTTTGCTGTGAATACCATAAATATTGTCATCGAGTGTAATGAAAACATCAGTATTTTCACGAGTGCGAAGCACGAGTGAACATTTGAATGTTTTCATTACACGAGATGAAATTTTTTATGGTATTCACTGAAAAAGAATAAATTTTCTTTTTATTTCATTGTTTACACGCCAATGCGCGTTTCTGACGTCATAAATAACGTCACCAAACAAAACATGAACGTCATGTCGTCGACGCTCAGTGCTTAACATGTGAAACGCTGGAGAGACAAAACAAAAAGTTTCGGCAAATCAAAATAATTTTGATACCAAAATGTTCCTTACATTCTAACTAAGAAAATGCATACCAACACTTGATAGTTTAGTTCAGAAACAAAGAAGTTAGAGGTGTTAATAAATCTGAAGTGGGGGTAACATCCACTTCTGAAACAACGTTGAAACAATGAAGAAAACCGAAGTCGTCCAAAGCGAGGAATGAAACTATAAATCGTTTATTATATACAAAGTAATGAAATATAGAGAATTATTAATGAAATAAAATGCATATTTCGAAAAAGTTATATTTTCACTAGTGAAAATATAAAACATATTTTCACTCCTCTGAGCAGTGAAAATATAAGATCTGGAACTACTTTTTTTCTTATTTACATTAATGGTCAAAGAAAGGCAACTCAAATTTTGCAAGATTTGCATCTCTTCTATCGAAAGTGATGTATATATCATATCATCATCATCATAATCGGATTTTTTATTAACGTGCAGGTATAGGGGCAACATCCACATCAGTGGGTCCCCTTCCAGATAGTTGGCTTGCTGCACGCATGGCAGATCTCACACCAGATCTCCAGGTACATCTATCGTGAGGGTTGATAGCCGAGAGCTTCCACTCTCTGCAATCCCTCTGTCAGCTGCTTCCATGTCATCTTGGGCCTCCCAGGCCCACGCTTTCCATCAACCTGTATGTCAAAGGCTGTCTTGACTGCACCATTGGAGCATTCCACATGTCAGTACCATCGGAGTCCTTCAGAATGAGGTCCAGATCCTCAATGCCAAGCTGCACAAGTAGCTCATTGGATCTGGTGGTGACAAAGTCTTGCGGCATGACTTTGCAGTTCTGTCTGATCATTGCCCTGTCATTTCGCTGCAGACGCTGGAGGTTTGGCTTTGTCAATGGCCAAGTCTCGCTGGCATGGAGCATTGCGCTCCGCACACAAGAGCTGTACACACGGCCACGTGTTTTGAAAGAGAGGTGGCGTGAAGAGAGGACTGGTAGCTGCAGCTCCTTGAACTTCTTCCTAGCGGTTTTCACACATGTTGTGGTTGAAAGTTCACAGCCACCTGCTGCCGAGAGCATGTCTCCTAGACAGCAAAAGGAAGCTACCACCTCAAGCTTGTCAGGTCGACCTGGACTTCCTTCTGTGGTCTGCCATCCAAGGGGCGTGCAGTTCCCTGACACCGTGTACATTTGTAGTCAGGGTCCTTTTTCAAGCGCTTGAGCCTACTGCATTGTGCACCCAGTGCTTGCAGCCACTGCAGAAGATGCTGTTGCTGCCCACCCCAGTGCGACGGACGGCGCCTGGAAACTCCCCTGAACTCTGCAGGTGGTCCAGTCCCGTGCCGCAGATCATGATCTTTGTCTTTCCTGCATTTACTCTCAGTCCTTTCTTCTACATTTCTTCTTTCCAAGTCAAGAAATAAAAAGAAAATTCAAATGTTTGGAGTGAATATGACTTTTATTTCATCGAGTGAAGTGAAAAAATGTATATTTCATTCTTGCCGTCGGCACTCATGAAATATACATTTTTTCACTTCACTCGATGAAATAAAAGTCATGTTCACTCCAAACATTTGAATATCCTCTATATCACGATATCATTTCACTAGTGATTGATACCACTTTTATTTTCACCATATACCGTATTCGACCTAATTACCGCACCGTGCGCTTAGGTTTTTCAAAACTAATGAGAAAATTTAAAGATAGCGACAGACTTGTCTAATGATACTTATGCGGTTTCTTTTCTGATTTTCTTTATAAAAGCATATGTTGTGGGTACTCATTTGAATTGCATCGACAAGTCGATGCAATTCAAATGAGTACCGACAACATATGCCTTTATAAAGAAGTAGAGAGAAAATACACTTGCTGTAATCTGATGACAACGGAATTGCTTAACTGTGCGCTTATAGGGGTATGTGCGGTAATTAGGTCGAATACGGTATACACTGATTTCACCGCTAACAATAAAATAAATCACGTTATCGTTCTCCTGGGCTGTGTTCAAATATAGTAGACAGTGAGCTAAGCTCACATACCCCCGGCCCGAGCCATCAGATGCATGCTGAACAAATCTTAACGATGCAAATTTCCCTATACATCGTTTTGGAGTGAGAGATGTAAAAGGAAAATGGAAAAAGGAGACAAAAATAAATCTCAGCTTTTTTTTTTTTTGTTTGTTTTTGTCCACAATAAACTTGAAATCTATGGCAATGATTATCATTGGAGAGAAAGAAGAATGGACGAGTAAAGGAAATGATAAGCATTAAGAAGCTGGTTTTCTCTTACACATTACAACTAGTAGTACTCAAAGTTTGTATTAAATTTCAAATTACTAGGTGCAGTATTCCTGGGGAATCTTTAACAGACATTTCGCTATGTATTCCATTGGAGTGATAGACAGACACAAGAAAAAAAAATGGCAGAAAGAAGGCGAAATAAATTCCAGCATTTTGTACACGATATATTTCAACCCTTTGAAGATGTATACAAAATTTGAAGACTGGCTCTTAAAGGATCTGAGAAATCTGTGACGAAAACTTTAATTGAAAAAATATTTGTACCAATTTTCAAAATCCTAGGTGCCGTAGTTCCTGAGAAATGTTTGACACAAATTTCACTATGTATTACATTGAAATGAGAGATGGAGAAATGGAAAAATGAAAATAAAAAAAGGCAAAATAAATGTCAGCATCGTGGTTTTCTTTTACACAATAAACTTCAATTCTCTGTAGGTATATACAAAATTTGATAAAGCTGGCTCTCACAGGAGCTGAGATATCTGTGACAAAACATTTTATTGGAGAAAAAGAAAAATGGACAAATAAATGGAATGATAAGCACGAGGATGCTGATGCTCTCTTACACAATACAAGTCATATCCAATGTTTGCATCAAATTTCAAAATCCTAGGCTCAGTAGTTCCCGCGAAGTCTTTGACTAAAAAAAAGTTTACACACAGACAGACAGGCAGACACACACACAGAAACAGACAGACAAATATTGTTACGGGAAAGAAAAAAACTATATACTTCGTATGCCGGGGTGGGGGTGTGGGGTATATTTAATAAAAAGTTTCGTATCACTCGCAAAATATTGCAAAATTTCAGTTCATTTTTGAACATTTTCAGCGGACGATAGCGAGTATTGGCGCATTAAATTTAAGCTGTCCTTTGATGCAACCAAAATGGCGGCATACTCGAAAAAAATTTATTTGTGCTATTTGTAACCAAATATATGGGAATGGATACTGCGCTGGTATTGTCTATTCAATTCTATATAAAATTAGTTATTTATATGGAGTTTATTTGTTTGTTTTGATCGATTACGGAGAAATAATTCACTGGTGTTCTTAGGCTTCAGCGTAAAAAACGAGTGAGCGATAGCGAACGAGTTTTTTACACGAAAGCCTTAGAACACGCGGGAATTATTTCTCCGTAATCGATCAAAACAAACGAATAAAGTGTTTATTACATTTTCATTCATGTTTTACATGTACCTTTGAATTACTAAATTCAGTCGTTATGATTTCCTACCAAGAGTCCCAGTCAGTGCATGAATTTCAGGAGGCGTGGTTTAGTTTGAAAATCAGTCGCCATCTTTTTTTCACGTTAATTAAAATATCAGCATGTGCTTGAAATACAGACACAACAATGTTACGAAAGTTGAACTGGATTATCAAGAAAATCATACTTTATATTTGTGTTGCAGGTCTTTCCTCAAATACGCCAACTGGACGTGAAAATTGCAGTCTGATCTCAATGATTTTATCAAATTTTCCGCGAAACGTCAACCATTGTTATTGTAGTTACCAACAACGTCAGCAACGTCGCCTAGCAATTATGACGTCAAAACGTTCGAAATGAAATAATTCACTTGGTGAATTATCGATTATAATTCACTGAGAAATCTCAGTAAATCACTGCTGAAAATGTAATAAATAACTTATTCAATCTAACGTCAAATTCCGTCCACGAAAATAACGGCTGTAATAATATTCGCGAGTCTGCTTTATTGAACGCAGCCAAGATATGAATGAAATACTGCTGATGAAATGTTAGAAAAAAAAAAAAAAAAAAAAAAAAAAATATTAAAACGTCAGAAAGAAGAAACGTTATACCTAGCTAGCATTCTACTTAAATCTATATCGGACCGTTACTGACGCGACACGATTCCTGTCCGGTCGATACCGACCCGATATAGAAAGAAACAGAACACTAGTTGGGCAGATTGCCAGATATCAAAGGTAATTCATTCGTGTTGCTTCGAATTTTCCATATACCAAAAACCTTCGATTTTGCTATGAACCTCTGCGCGAATCGTTGTTAACAAAAATATACATAAAAACGCTTTTATCTAGCGAAATTATAAGGTTAATGGATTTTTTTTTACCATTTCAAGAGGAAGAGGAATTTTGTGACTTCCTTTTTTTCTTTCTAGCATGCGACGCCCCTTTAAGATCCCTTGTCAGAAGGGAGACAAAACAATTTTGTCTCCCCTGAAAGAGTGTCCATTCCCCAAATAGAGGCTCATAAACTGATGCCTTTGAGATCAATTTTCAAATTCATGGTCAAAGCCCATGAGTCCTTAATGCCCGTTTAGTGGCAAAGAACCATCAAAACTTTGACTGCTTGTCTGAGAAGCTCTTCCAAAAATCAAGCAAAGTTCGCCTTTCACTGCTAGTATTTCCATAAAGTGAGTCGGGCCTATCACAGGAAGACCAGGGCCCAGATGTTCAAAGCTGCGTTAGCTTAATGAGCTCGTTAGTGGTCAAAATGTTAACTGTTCTAGTAAGTAAAATATCTAATTCACAGGTATTTTTGCTGAAAAAAATGTGAGTAGCTTTTGCTAATGCAAAAGCTACTCACATTTTTTTCAGCAAAAATATTAGTGTATATGCCATATTTAATGATCAAAGTTTTAACGATACGTTAACTAACGACATCGTTAGTTTTGAACAACTGGACCCAGTTTTTTCTGAGTTTGTCGCAAAGGTCTTTGGGTAGCGACGTTGTTTGTGCTTCCGTAGTTTTATGCTCGTGTAATTCTTCTCTGTTTCCGTACAGGTGTTTGGAAGCATATTCCTGATTATCTCTTTAGTAGCTGTGTATGTCTGGGCTGTGCATTTAGGTCATTTCCTATGCAACTATTTCGTTAAACTTTTGTCACAAGTTTCTTATGTTTAGCGGCTAACCGATTGTATAGTTTGATAGCGACGCCACTTACTTAGTTGAACGTTTTAGTAACACTTTGTACTCTGGGTACAATATATCTGTTTCAGCAGATATATTGAAATACATTTCTTATTTTCCCCAGAAAACAGATTGTCTCCATCAGAGACAATTTGAATGAAATGTCAAATATTGTTTCCTGGGAAAACTAAGAAATGTCAAATACTGTTTTCTGGATAAATTAAGAAAAAAATATCAATTGTTGTCCGCTAAATTAGCCCAGAGTGTGGTTATAATTAAACTGTTTATTTACCTTCATTTGCGCAACCTTTATAGTAATCTCTGGCTTTTTGATTGACCTCTGGATCTGACGGTTTATTTTCAGCTTCAAGTAGGTCTGTAATAAGAAGAGAAGAATCGCATACATAAGCCATTGCCATGCTGAATAAATTAAGATACCACGCCTAATTTTCAGCCAATCAGACGACTTGATCCAGGTAATTGATGCAAACTCACATATTTAATGACAAAAAGTGCAGATCTACGCTGTTTGCAAAGCCAGGACATATCCCAGCTAGCATTCTACATAAATCTACAGCGGGCCGTTATCGGCCCGTCAGCTACCCTGATGGGCCGATAACGGCCCGCTACAGATTTATGTAGAATGCTTACTGGGATCCGTGTTCAGCAGGGTTAGTTCTCAAAAGCACACTAACTGTACATACATCATGATGGCCTAGACAAAGTAACCCTCAGTTACTCCCTGATCCTGTGCATCCCATAGTCTACTCATGACATTGCTAATCATGTACATCGACACAGCCTACACCAAGGACATCGGTGCAGAGTGCACGGGATATTGTTCACCCTGTATATCTTTATAGTTTACTCAGGACATTTTTCATCCTGTTTATCCGTACAGTTTACTCAGGACAAACGCCTCTGCAGATCATTAGCCAATCCCCTTAAAAACTTTTATTTCGACTACATGCAGACCATGACATTTGACAAAGGAGACGATTCTAACGAAATTTTAAGTCATGTCTGGCATTGTGATTCCTTGAAGGAGTAATTAAAGTGACAGTTCCGGTACTCATCAAGAACCATCATCAGACTGTGACCAAGAAAGTGACAGTTTCGGTACTCATCAAGAACCATCATCAGACTGTGACCAAGAAAGTGACAGTCCCGGTACTCATCAAGAACCATCATCAGACTGTGACCAAGAAAGTGACAGTTCCGGTACTCATCAAGAACCATCATCAGACTGTGACCAAGAAAGTGACAGTTTCGGTACTCATCAAGAACCATCATCAGACTGTGACCAAGAAAGTGACAGTTTCGATTCTCATCAAGAACCATCATCAGACTGTAACCAAGAATGTGACAGTTTCGGTTTTCATCGAGAACCAACATCAGACTAAAACCGAGTAAGTGACAGTTTTGGTTCTCATCAAGAACCTTAATCAGACTCTGACCATCATCAGACTGTGACCAAGAAAGTGACAGTTTCGGTTCTCATCAAGAACCATCATCAGACTGTGACCAAGAATGTGACAGTTTCGGTTCTCATCAAGAACCATCACCAGACTGTGACCAAGAAAGTGACAGTTTCGGTTCTCAGCAAGAACAATCATCAGACTGTGACCAAGAATGTGACAGTTTCAGTTCTCATCAAGAACCATCACCAGACTGTGACCAAGAAAGTGACAGTTTCGGTTCTCATCAAGAACCTTAATCAGACTCTGACCATCACCAGATTGTGACCAAGAAAGTGACAGTTTCGGTTCTCAGCAAGAACAATCATCAGACTGTGACCAAGAATGTGACAGGGTCGTTTCTCATCTAGAACCATCATCAGACTATAACCGAGTAAGTGACAGTTTCGGTTCTCTTTGAGAGCCATCGTCAGGCTATGACCTCGTCAAGATCACAATCTGATGGTGGTGTCGACGAGAACCGAAACTGTCACAGTATTAAAGTGGATTGTTTTCTTGGGATAAGATCAGTTGAGGTTTTACGGCCTAGTCAATCCATTAAGGTCATGTCAAGCCAGTCAGTTTACCTATCCTACTTTCCCAGGGCAGGCTTATCTTAGAATAAGATTAACGACTTCTTTGGATTAGTGTGATATTCTATCCTGAGAAACCTATTAAGTGAATTATTTTCGTAATGTATTTTATGATTACATTTGAGTTTAACTGAGACGTCATCTCTTAGCTGCGTGAATGATCCATAAGAACTCTTGTCTTCGGGTATGACATTCTGTTTTAGCCAGGAACCACAGGCGAACTGGTAGAAGTCGTCACATGGTTCAACAGATGTATCCATGGAATTACGTACTCTTGCCGCTGGAATGGGAAACAAAACATAAAAAAAAAACAATTACTTCTCATTATCTCAAACACCAAAGGATCAGAATTTCTAGTTGGAGAGAATAGTAGTTTGAGATAAAAGGAATTCAAATGTAAGAAATGTACATCAAACTAAATCAGAAAATATGGTCCCAGCAAACACACAACTTCCTAACAACGTCGTTACAATGTCGCTGCAACGTCGTGACGTTGCAGCGACGTTGTAACGACGTTGTTGCGACTTTGTGTGTTTGCTGGGGTTTTAGATAACAGTAGAGATAGAAAGAGATGAAATATGAGGAACGTATGGCAACCTGAGCCAAAACTGCATTTTCTTAGTTTGTCTTAAGCATTAGATTGAGTTGTCAGTGTTTGAGATAACGAGAGTCGACTGTAAAATATTTTAACAATATCCATTTTAGCACTGCTTAATAGAATATAACTGTAATGAAACACTAATTTAAAACAAAACAAAAAAAAAAAAAAAAAACACAGGCAAACAACAAATGAAAAATTTCCCAGACAATAAGCTTTGACATTTCATGCAAATTTTCTCTTTAGGAGACAATTTGCATGAAATGTAAATCCTATTTTCCGGGAAAACCTAAACCAAGAATAACACAGGTAAACAAGAGCTGAAAAATTCTCAGAAAATAAGCTTTAACATTTCATGCAAGTTATCTCCGAATGAGAAAATTTCCATGAAATTTTAAAACATACTGTCTCAGAAAAATAACAAACATATCACAATTTGTCATCTGCTGAATTTTAAATTTTGACAGGCATTCGATGTTTAGACAAAGGAAGATGTAACACAAACTGTTGACCAAGTGTCAAAATCAGACTTTACTCTTACGTCAATAAATGGTCCATGTCAAGCCAAAACGAAAATGGAGAGCAAAGGCCAGGATGGCAGGCTAGTTTGCGCATGCGCAGAATATCATCGGAGCCTTTGCTCTCCATTTATACATTCTGTATATGATTCTGTTGGCGGACAGTAAAGGCCCTGATCAGATTGTGCGGATGCGCAGGCTGATCTTGTCCTTCACTGTCCGCATTTGTCCGCATTTGCCCAGTTAGCTTGTCCCTCACAACTATGTTCCCAGTAAGCATTCTTTATAAATCTATAGCGGGCCGTTATCGGCCCGTCAGGGTAGCTGACGGGCCGATAACGGTCCGCTATAGATTTATAAAGAATGCTAGCTGGGTTTGTCTCTTTATGAGTTCTATCTTTCAAAGTAATATGGCGCTTGTTTTGTCATTATTTCTTCCTCATCTCTTCTTCCGTTACAACAGCAAGGCAATGTCTCGTGGTGTGGCATTTCTTGTCTTCACATACATATCTTTACTGATTTTTGTTCAACTTCTAAGATTGAATATCTATTCAGATGTTTAATATTTACACTATCTGGGCTTATTCAGCAGACGACAATTGATGACATTTCTCTTATTTTTCCTAGAAAAGAGGATTTGACATTTCATGCAAACTGTCTCCTCTAGAGACAATTTGCATGAAATGTCATACCTGTTTTCTGGGCGTAATAAGAAAAATATTTCAATATGTCGTCTGCTGAAAATTTTACCCAAAGTGCAAATTGATAAGGAATTGGTTAACACAGAACAGTTTAAAACATTAAGCATCATTAATGTAATATACTAATCAATCAAGTACATACCTGCTAAAACACAGCCCTCTGTCAGGCACACATCTTCCTCTGTAAATAGATAAATAAATAAATAATACCTGCGTTATATAAGAGCTGTCGCAGGACAACGTAGCTCGCATAAATCGCGCTTTGCCTCTGAAAACTTTTACCAAAAACTTTAACATAAAGTTTTTTGTTTTTGTTTTTTTTTTTTCTAAGCCCGTGACCTTGACCTCAGGACCACTCATGTGTGTCGGGATAATACAACATAGATTTTCAGACCAGTATCTAACAACAGGGCAAATACGAACTACTTCCATCCAGGGTTCATGAGATATAGCCTTTGAAAAACCCATTTCAGCCTAGAGTCCAATAAATGGGACATTGGCAAACAGTGTAGACCCAGATCAGACGCCGCAGAACGCGGCGTCTGATCAGGGTCTACACTGTTTGCATTGACTACAGGAATTGCTATAAAACATGGTAATAATACAAACCAACCAGACACCCCTTATATAGAGAATGGACCTGTCCAAAGACTTAAAGTCCACTTGGCATAAATGGGTTAACTAAAAACTTAAACCAACGCCAACGCCGACGCCGACGCTTCACCGACACCGTGATGATTGCTATAGATCTACCCGGACTTTCGTACAGGCTGCAAAACTGACAAACGGCGTTAACCCCTTAAGGCCTGGGACTCTGAGGTGAACTCAGTTCTACTTTGAATTATGACTGAAACATTGTTCCAAAATGAGGTATAGTAAAAAATAAACCAGTAATAGTGTCTTCAGAGAAAACAGATGTCCTCCAAACAGTAAATATTCAGTTTTTATCCTGCTGTGACCTTGCATATTGGGTCAAGGTCACCAAAATCTAATCAGTTATTGTTATGTCCCAATTATATACCCATGAAAATTTGACAAGAATCCAACCACTGGGTCCCAAGATATTGTGCAGACAAGAAAGAGTCACGCCAACGCTAAAGCTGACGCCAACGCCGACGGCAACGAGATGTCGCACCAAAACAATACGCCCCCTTCCCTGTAGGCGGGGGGTGGGGGGCTGGGGGCATAAACGTAATGGCCACAAGTGTATATCTCGATGATGCGACTCGTAATGAGTGGCCTCATGTGGGTCTACTCTGTTTGAAAAACTATATTTTTTTGGTCGAGAGGGCTGAACAGGTTGCTGAATAAATTAAGATGCCACACCCACTCCTAATTTTCAGCCAATCAGATTACTTGATCCAGGTTTTGATATCAATTCATATACCTAATGACAAACAGTCAGAAGCCAACTGATCTGGATCTACACTGTTTGCAAAGGCAGGACATGTCCGGGTTCAGCAGGACAAGGGTTAATTCTGATGCAGATAAAATGCACATTGCTCACTGTTGTCACTATGAGCTATCTTGCTATACTTTTACTCATAATTAACCCCACACACACACTCACACACACACACACATACACCACGGACCCCCTCCCCCACTCCCCCGCGCCAAAAAAAGAAAGGTTTATTACAGGTAGAAGAAATTAATATAGGAATTTCATCGAAAGCACATGCATATTCTCATATGATGCATGAGAAGTAAGCGCTCAAAAGGTCCCACAGTCTATACACTTTCATAAAATCTGAGGTAAGAAAATAACAAAATTAAAGTGGAAAAAGTGACAAAATTAAATCTAAAAATTATATCCAAACCACGTGCACCTCTGCAGACCCTGAAGAAAACACGTGTAAAGTTTCAAAAAGACCGGTTTAAAATTGTATGAGGAGTTGCAATCACAAGGTACCCACTGTCTATACATCTGAGGTCAGAAAATGACAAAGTTCAAAAAGTAGGAAAAAAAAGTGACAAAAATTAATGCAAGGATTATATCAAAAGAACATGCATATCTTCAGACTATAGAGAAAACATGCGCAAAGTTTCAAAAAAGATCGGTATAAAACTGTATTAGGAATTCTGCTCACGAGGTAACCACTGTCTAATTATATTGAGGGTGAAAAATGACTAAGTTCACAATGTGGAAAAAGTGACAAAAAATAACCTAACAATTATATCCAAATCACATGCACATACTCATACCATTAAGAAAACATATGCAAAGTTTAAAAACGATCGGTACAAAACTGTAAGAGGAGTTGCGCTCACAAGAGGTACCCACGGTCTATATATTGAGGGTGAAAATGACTAAGTTCACAATGGGGAAAAGGTAACAAAAAATAATCTAACAATTATATCCAAACTACATGCACATCCTCATACCTTGAAGAAATCACATGCAAAGTTTCAAAACAATCGGTACAAAACTGTTAGAGGGGTGTGCCCACAAGACATCCAGGATAAATGTTGACGGGGATGGACGAACGGACGCGGACGAACGGACGGAAACTTGCACGCCTAAGTCACACTGCTAAAACAAAAATGGCGTTTAGCTATTTCTTCGGTTACATAGTGTCAACATTTAATATATTTACAATTTTTTTGTTAAAATATCTCATACGGTTCAAGATTTGATACTCTTGGCTCTAGTGAATGGCACAAAACGAACCACTTTATCTCTCATATTACATATACGAACGCGCGTGCATGTGTGTGCGTGTGCGCGTGTGCGCGCGCGCGTGCAATCGTCGCGGGAAGACCTCTGACACACCTAAATCTCCAGAATATTATTCTGTATCCCTTTCTTTTTGAAGGAAGGGGAGGATTGGGGTGGGGGCATATAAAGTGGATCGTTGCCTCGTCAGAAAAAGATTGACGAGAAGAAAGCAAAGACGAAGTGTAAAGAGGAAGTGTAAAGTCAACTGTAAATAGCAGTTTAACGTTTTTTTTTTTTCTTTTTCTTTTGCTATTTACAGTTGGCACAGCCAACTGTAAATAGACACTCCGTTTACTGATCTGGGCCTTCGCTGTCCGCAAACAGAATCATTGGATACCATAAAATGTATGAATGGAGAGTAAATGCCCGGATGATACTCTGCACATGTGCAGGATGATGTGATTCCGCACATTTTGCGCATGCTCGAATGCACTTTTTTGCTTGACGTGGCCCAAATTATGTATTTTTTTTTATATTAGATGTACATGTATTTGTAAATGTTTGTTTTATCTGGGCCTTTCTTTGCCCGCATATGCCCAAAGACATGTTTTCGGCGCGGCCTATTTAACGTTGTACGGTTCATCAAATGGTAGAACCTAGACTGGCTCCAGTCTCCAGTGACTAAATATTTTTCTCAAAATGTTGTTTGATATTCCACTAAAATAAAACCAAAAAAATATCATAACTATAAAGGCTGGTTACTAGCCTTTATAGTCATGATATTATTTTGGTTTTATTTTAGCGGATTATTCACTAGAGACTGGAACCAGTCTAGGTAGAACCAAGCCTTGGTGTGTTAAGGAAGTATTCATGGGATAACAATATGGTGTTGAAAAGGATTAGACTATCAAATTAGTACTTTACAATGGTTGAAATCTGATACAAAAGTTACAGTGTTACTAGAATACTGTTTTGCCTGACTTACTGTAAATATTAAAAGTACACTATTTATACTGTTTATTTGTCAGATTTCTCAATATGTTTGGTAAGTATATTCTATTTTAAAGAGGCAGTACTGATCGAGGTAATGTCATTTTACAATTTCCCGTATCTCGAAAAATAGCTTAATTAATGCTTAGCACTCTGGGCCCAGCTGTTCAAACCGTCATTAGCTTAACGAGCTCGTTAAGGGTCGTTTCGTTAACTGATTTAGCGGATTCAATATACAGTATTCTGATATTTTTTGCTGAAAAAATGTGAGTAGCTTTTGCAGTGCAAGTGCTACTCACATTTTTTCAGCAAAAAATTTCAGCATATTTGCGTATCACTTGATGTAAATTTTAACGAATCGTTAACTAATGACGTCGTTAGCTTTGAACAACTGGGCCCTGGGTAATATTTTTAGAAGACGACAAATTGGAAAACTTTCTTATTTTTCCGAGGAAACAGGATTTTACATTTCATGCGAGACAGTTTGTATGAAATATAAAATCCTGTTTTCTGGGAAAATTAAGAAAAATATAACCAATTTACGGTCTACTGAATTTGCCTCGGGTGGTAAAGGTTAAAAATGTAACGGTGAACAGTAATCCCAGCTAGCATTCTATATAAATCTATAGCGGGCCGTTATCGGCCCGTCAGTTACATTGTACCCTGACGGGACGATAACGGCCCGCTATAGATGTAATACTGTTTGGATGTGCTTTAACCCATTTTAGTCTGGAGACCCCGAAAAAAAAAATAACTGGCAATCAATGTTAACAGTGTTTGCAAATACAGTCAACTCTCGTTATCTCGAATTCGCTTATCTCGAATAACCGCTTATCCCGAAGTGAAAATTTGATCCTTGTTTTAACATGGAAATCTAACAACAGTTAACAAAATATTGTGAAAAAGAGGAGAAATTGCTCCCTTTTTCCACAATATTTTCAATATATCTCTAGCTTCAGGAGTCAAATTATTCCTTTGTGAAATGCGGTTGTTCGATTTATTTTGTCCTCAATTCTGAAAATCTGATATGTCGAGGTACGAATATCTCGAAGTATTTTAGAGAGTCCCTTGGACTTCGAGATAACGAGAGTCGAATGTAGCTTAGCCATTTTTCTCTAGGAATATCCAAATCACAGAGCCTAACCTACAGAAACTCGACTGTTCTAATACACATGTATAATATGGGAGTGAGGGAGGTTGGTGTGTGTGTGTGGGGGGGGGGGGGTCTATTTAGTCTAAAATTGGTTAAATCTGGTGAGCACCTAACCCTCACCCTTATCTTCTGGGAAAAGTTTGAATAAAATCTACCTACTGGTTTAAGGGGAATAATATCACTTCAAGGGGGATAAATCTGCTAAAATTTATTTTGCCTTCATTCTGAAAAGGGGTCTATTCCAAAAGGGAGCATATTCTTTCCTTTTAAAGTAGATCCCTTTTTGGAAGGGTCCTGGTGTGCAAGAAAGCAAACTGGAAGTCAAAAAAGTTGTCTACCTTGTAGAAAATGGTTTCCTTACTCCCCACCCACAAATACACATTACATCAACCATACGGCCATACGCTTTTTCTCTGATAATTATAAGAAACCTACCTGATTGAGTAGGTACTGTGGGGCCTGTAACAGAAAAAAAAAATAAATAAAGGACGTAAATGCTTTATACAGTCTTTGACCTTTCGAGTTTAATATTTACAAGTATAGGTAAAAATGCAACCCTGTCTATTTGGTGTATTTCAGCTGAAAGCAGAAGTCTAAAGTCACCGAACAGGTTACATTTTTTTAACTGTATAAACAGGTGATATCTGTATAGGTCATTGGTGAGCGATTAGCTCTTTTACGTGGAATGCACGGTTAAACTGCTATGCCTAAAGAGACAGTGGACCTATCCTTATGAATATTAAATATAAAAGTCAAAGCTACAGGCCATTTTGGTCGCTCTATACAGTAAAATCTCGATGACTCGAACATCGATGGCTCATTTACCGTGGCTAATTCGAACTCGCTTTTGAGTCCCTAAGAAATTCTTCCAATAGCTCAAGAAAACAAGTTTTTAGGGATATTTTAGGGAAATGTTCTAATTTTATCATGAAATTGTATGTTGTGTGTTGTATGTACTCATAAGAATCGCCTCATCGAGGCGATTCTAATGAGTACACTCAACATATCATTATTTAATAGAAGATCGAAAAGCCATTATTCCCATTTGTCTCTTAACCTGGCGCTGCGATTAACCCTCAATGGCTCGAACTACCCATATTTCGAACATATTTTCTTGGTCCCAAAGAAATTCGAGCAAACGAAATTCGTCTGTAAATGCTTCATATAGGCTTTGACCTTTCAAGTATAATATTTATAAGAACATGCATACGTTTTCTCCGTAAACAGGCGGCATCTGTAGCAAATAGCTGTCTCACGTGAAATACAAGATTTTTCTGCCTATCTTGTATATTGGTCGTATTTGCTGTCAGTGCAGTTGCAGTTGAAAGAACTCGGTGTTGCCCTTGTACGAGGGTAATACGGCGATTTATTCACCATCGACAGTTAATGTTACCCACGGGCAAGCTCTCGGGTAACATTACCTGCCCCGAGTGAACAAGTCGTCATATAAATACCCTCGCACAAGGGCAATAGTTATATAATGTTTCTCCACACATGCTAGCACGGCGAAGACTCAGATCAGCCTGCGCACCTGCACTGTCTGATCTGCGCCTTCACTGCGCTTGCCTTTGATGGCAACGTATCCAAGGTTTCTTCAGGCAGAGCGCGAAGACACTGATCAGACTGCGCGGATGCCAAAGGTACAGTTTCTCACGTTACGATTCTTGTCTACTTACATGGTTTTGAAGATGTCGCTGGGACTGTTGGCTCTGAAAAAAAAAGGAAAAAGAAACATAATAATCAATGAATATATGTCCGTCTGTAAATAGCACTCTGTCCATTTTATACTCAATCCAGGCCTATTCTTTATGGCCTTATTGCACTTATAGGTCTTTCACTTACTGTAAAATAAACTTCAAAAAGAATGCCTTTGGAAACAAAGAACACACTACAGATTAGAAATGAGAGTCTCGGTTTTATCGAGACTCTTCATAAGCAGTAATGAAGTTTGCAACACTGCTTACGCCCTCTAGAGTATACATGAGCAGAACTCCATTTTCAAATATACCACAATGAGCCCAATGATCCCAAAGGAAATGAAAGACTGTTGGCACTAAATTTAGCCGCTTGAGTTGTGGTACAGACTATTCACAGTGCAAGGGATGTCACACTTACATATGGGCCGCGCCATGCGGAAACGTGTCCTTGGTCACATGCGGACAGCGAAGGCCCAGATCAGACTGCGCATCTGATGCGCAGTCTGATCTGGGTCTTCACTGTCCGCTTATAGAATCATTGGGTACTGTAGAATATAGTGTATTATAGCAAAGTTCCTGATCACCGGCTGATCTTGAAGTTTACTATTTTCATTTACTCCGAAGACAATTTTTTTCATGTCGGGCTCATGTATATTTAACATAATTTGCACGCGTAATTCTTAAGTCGAGGAATATGTATGTACGTGCTTAAATGCGAGAAAATTATGTTGTGTGTTATTCATTAAATGGATACAAATTACTCTTAATTATAAATTTGAATGGTTTCGAAACTTCCTTGCATGCCAAATAATTCTGCCGTTCGATTTTATATTTTGCTAACGACTCCTTATCAGTATTTTGTCATTTCGGGACAATGGTATGATAAAGCATAAAGTTATGTGCCAGGAAACATCCAGTATCTCTGCAGAGCAGGATACAAACTCCCAACCGTAGTATCAGCAGGCAAGCCGGCCTCGGTGGCTCAGTTGGATGCGCGTCCGACTGGAGACCAGGAGGTCGCGGGTTCGACCCCCGCCGAGGTCGGCAACATTCTTTCGTGGAGATTGATCATGAAATATTTTCTACGGTCATTCTCTCCCTTCCGCTGATTCAAGAAGGGCAGTTGTCAGTTTCTGGCGAAAGAATGTGCACAATACTGGTTAACCGCTTAGAGGACTAAGCCTGCCCAGTAAATGTGTGGTTAGGTAAACTGACCGCGCTCGACATGACCCCATTGGGTTGACTGGGCCGTAAAACCTCAACACAAACAAACAAATCAGCAGGCAAGCACTAAATGCCCAAGCTACGGAGTCTCCTGAATTTTAACTTCTCCAAAAATCATTCAGGCGAGATTTATATTGGTTTGAGATCATCTTGTCAGCATGTAAATATTGCAGCAGTGGTTTTTGCTGGGTCAGTGAGCGGCCAAATGCCGAATGGACTCTCCTAAAACAATTCTTTGGACTAGTCTATTTTCAGAAGAAGGGGTGTCTGCTTTTTTTTTTTTTTTTTAACTATTATCATGTTTTAGAGAAATCCATGTAGTTGATGCAAACAATGTGGACCTTGATCAGACGCCGCTTTCTGTGGCATCTGATCTGGGTCTTCACTGGTTGCCAATGTCTCTTTTATTGGGCAGTCGGCATAAATGGGTAAATAAAATCAGAAAAGTCTTTAAATCAGGGAAATACCTATGATGGAGAACGTTTAAGTCAAAATATTAAATTCATAATCACGGCTCAGATAAAATTGCGTTTTTAACCATTCTCTTGCTGAACACGACATGCCTTATCTTAGCAAACAGTGTAGATCCAGATCAGTTGGCTTCTGAAGAAGCCAACTGATCTGGATCTGCACTGTTTGTCATTAAATATGTGAATTTCTATCAAAAACCTGGATCAAGTAATCTGATTGGCTGGAAATTTGAAGTGCGCGTCGCATCTTAATTTATTCAGCATGACAAGGGTTAAATCGGACAAAATTATTACACCTGTCGTTTATAGGGTTAGGGTTAGGGTTTAGGGTTAGGGTTAGGGTTAGGGTTAGGGTTAGTGCTGCCAAAAAAAGAGAAAGGGTAAAACTTCAAATACACGTACACTAGACTGGCTCCAGTCTCCAGTGACTAAATCTATTTTTCTTATAATCCCGTTTGATAATGCACTAAAATAAAACCAAAATAATACCATGACTACAAAGGCTGGTCACTAAACAGTATTATAAAAAAATATATTTAGTCACTGGAGTCTGGAGCCAGTCTACTCGTACACCGATGGCCCGTTTACTGCGGCTGATTCAAACTCGTTTTTGAGTCCCTAGGAAATTCTTCTGATAGCTCAAGAAAACAAATATTTATGGATGTTTTAGGAACATTGTCTTCTGTTATCATGTTAAAATGTATTTTGTGTGTATTCATTAGCATCGTTTCATCGAGGCGATTCAAATGAGTACACACAACATACAATTATTTTATAGAAGATCGAAAAGACATTCCTAAATTGCCCCATTTGCTTAAAGCCCTGTCACACTATGTTGCGTTGGCACTGCGTTGGCACGGTGTTGGCACGGCGTTGTTTAATTTTCCAGAGCGCCATGAGATCACAAGAAAAATCTGGGCCCAGTTGTTCAAAGCGTCGTTAGCTTAACGAGCTCGTTAAGGGTCATTTCGTTATATATTTTAGCGGATTCAATGTACAATATTCTGATATTTTTTGCTGAAAAAAATGTGAGTAGTACTCACATTTTTTCAGCAAATTTTTTTAGCACATTTGCGTATCACTCGATGTAAATTTTAACAAATCGTTAACTAACGACATCGTTAGCTTTGAACAACTGGGCCCTGATATTTTTTTGTGAAACTGGACCTCTCACGGCGTTCTAACAGCGACCAAGGCGTTGCTACGGAGCTCACAGGCGTTCTATCGCGTTCCTACGGAGTTCTTGTTGGCGATTGTCTGCGCTCTCACGACGCTTCCACTGCGTGCACTGCGCTTTCACTGGCGCTCACAATGCGTGCACTGCGCTTTCACGGCGCTCACACTGCGCTGACGGCGTGTTGAAGACGTTTGCACTTCATAGCGAAGTGTATTCACACATCTTCATCAGTTGATGTTTGTTCTCGAACAGTTGAAACCATGCCCGCAAAAAGAGGTAGGAAGTTGAAGAAGGCAAGGAAAGAAAAATGCCCACCGCAAGCAGAAACAAGTCCACCGCCATCACCGCGACATCTGTGAGCGCCCGCGGAGTTCCTGTTGCGTTGTAGAAGACCTTACTGCGCTGCTATGGCGACCTTACGGCCACCCCACTGCGCTCTTATCAGAACGCCGAGCGACGGCGTTTGTTTTGTGCATGTTTTGTGCATGCTCAAAGGGCGCGCCGTCCCTCGGCATTCTATGCGATCCAACGCGTCTACTGGCGATGCCACTGCGTTGCTGCGGCGATGCTTGCGATTACTGCGCGCACCTCGGCTAAGTGCATTCTTCTTGGACGCCGTGGGATCGCCGTGAGAACGCGACCCTAGTGTGACAGGGCTTTTATACTGATTCTACCACAGTGGCTCCACTACCTATGGTCCCTAGGATAGTTCGACTGGAGTTGGTTAAATAATTCTGCGACCAGCACACTAAATTCGATTTGGTTATTTTTTTTATAATTATAATTCTCACATATAAAATAAATTTAGATTTGAGAGAGTGGTGTTCAAGTTGGGGAGGGGGCAGGAAAGACAGTGATCAAACAGCACGGGTTCGCGGGCTTATCTGTTCCTTCGCTGTTCGCATGGGTCTTTAGTAGACCCCTTTTCTCCCGGTGAGGTTCACTTCCTGGATATGCTAAATGCACATGGTGGATTTTCGGTGAGATAACCCAGTAAGCATTCTTCATAAATCTATAGCGGGCCGTTATCGGCCCGTCAGCCGATAACGGCCCGCCATAGATTTATAAAGAATGCTAGATGGGAACGTTTGTGACTTCCTGATTGCTTTTGTTCTATAAAGGGGTCTTATCTAAAAAAGAAAAAAATGCACCCAGTTGGACCAAATTCTTTACTTTTAGAACATACCCCTTTTCAGAAACGAGGCAAACAATTTTGATAGAGTTGTCTCCCCTGAAAATGTGTCAGTGCCCTTTAAGAACAGGGCAGTCGCTCCCCTAAGATTCATTCCCATTCACTCATTCGTCACATTCGCGATTTTGCGATTAAAAAAATATAAACATCCGTATTTCTACACTGCCTCATTGAAACGTAACAATGTAACATAATCCGATGATTACATGATAAATAACTACGTGCTTTATGTCTACAATACAATTCAACGAAAAAAAAAGCGGCACCGACCCGCAATTTCGAAATACGAACTATGTTTTGTCAATTACGACGCAGGAGAGACAATCTGAATTTGGTAGCCTAATCCTTTACAAACCTTTAACTGGCTTTTTCCAACTTCAGATGAGCCGCAATGTCAGGAAACGTACTTCCGGGTATGTGCGCCCAGCGAAGATTCTGATCAGCCTGCGCATTCGCCAAGAATGCAAAGTTTCTTCAAGCGGACAATGACGACTTTTTGTGATTTCTATGAACTGCCATTTGGATTAGGGTTAGGGTTAGGGTTAGGGTTAGGGGTTACGGTAAAGGTTAGGGTTAGGCTTAGGGATTAGGGTTAGGGTTAAGGGTTAGGGTTAGAGTTAGAGTTAGGGGTTAAGGGTTAGGGTTAGGGGTTAGGGTTAGCTGTAACTCAAACAATCAGTGCATACCCTAGGGGTAGGGTTAGGGTTAGGGTTAGGGTTAGTGGTTAGGGTTAGGGTTAGCTGTAACTCAAACAATCAGTGCAGACCCTGATGAAAATCATTGTTGTCCGCATGAAGAAACTTTGCTTCCTTGGCTATCCAAATGCAGTCTGATCAGAATCTTCACTGTGCGCATTTTGGATAGCCAAGAATGCAAGGTTTCTTCATGTGGACAACGAAGACTCTGATCAGAATGATTTGAGTCTTCGTTAAACGCACGTCAGGTACGTTTCCTCCCGTTGCGGCTCAAATGGTACACTGCTTATTTATGCATTTGTGATTTCTATGAAAAGCCATTTGAAAATTAAAAGAAAAAAACTTAAATGTTTATATAAATATAAAAGTACAAAGTAAAGAAAACTAATTTGGTATAATAAAATGTAAAGAAAAAAAAAAAAAAAAAAAAAAAAAAAAAAAAACATGCCAAAGCAACAACAACAACAAATGCAAATTTTCAACTCTTTCAATCATTGGTGATAAAGATATAAATAATAATAAATATATAAATAAATAATCAATCAAACAAACAAACAAACAAATAATAAATACATAAATAAGGAAATAAATTAATAAATGTACGGAAGATTTTTTTTTCAAGAAAAGACCTGAAGTTTAAAGAAAGAGAAATCCAGAGAAATCCAGAGCCCGCTTACCGCTCACACGATCCCCATCCAGACCCTCATGTAGGTATGGTTCTTTTAAACGCTGTATTACTGCACACACACACACACGCACGCACGCACGCGCGCACACGCGCGTGCGTGCATGTGTTATTAGTTTGTCGGGGTAATGCGCCACTTTTAACCCACACCATATACGCCATACAATGCACAACGTGAGAAAACGTAGCATCAGACATGCGCACCATGCGAAGATTCAGGTCAGCTTTAGTATTCGTGCAGTCTGGTCAGAGTCTCTGTTGTACGGATGAAGAAATTTATCTCCTCTGGCTATCAAATGCGCAGGCTGATCTGACTCTTCTCTGGGCGCACATGTCCAAAGGTACATTGTCTGACGTAACAGCTCACGTAGAGATTATACCCCATAGTTATGTAAATTTAAGGTGTTTATGTCTTCTATTCAACTATTGTTAACCATTGTCAACCATTTTTATTGTTCAATTTATATGCAAATATTTCTTATTACAGGTGTACTAGATTGCCATCAACCCGGTAGTTTTCCTTCTGGCTAGCAGATGAGAAAATGGGGGAAAATGAGTGTTCTTATCAGGTCTATTCCTGTAAAGATACTGGAGAAGATCTGAGAAAAGAATGCACTGGGTAGATTTTACGTCAGTTTCGAATCAAAGCACTGACACCACTGGCGAGTCGATTGTCTCTGAGTGGAGGCTGGGAAAATGGTCCTGAACGGGGCCTTAAAACTGTTTCATTTAACCCTTATCTTCCTGTAATTCAAACAATCAGTGCAATCCCTGATCAGACGCCACGTTCTGCGGTGTCTTATCTGGCTTTGCACTATTTGCCAATGTCCCAGTCAAGGCAGATAACCCTCTTTACACGGCACTCAAAAGTCACAGCGACAATAATCACACCTGGCAATCTCGTAAGGGGTAGCATGTGGTTATGCACTCAAAATCTTTACACGAACTTCCGGCCATTACTTACGAGACATCAAAATGTCAACAAATGGGTTAGTTCTCCTGATTAATTGATTTTTAGTCAGTTTCAGAGACATATTTTGTAAAAATCGGACAATACTATTCCCAACAACTTTCATATCTGCGTCGGGAAAGGTAGGTTTGGGCTTGAAAAAACAAGCTGCTAATTTTTAATTTAATTTCACCCGGAGAAGGGTAGTCCGATATTTCTGTTTTGACTTTTTTCCAGTGCAAAATGAAGGTATTATCAGCTATCTGGGCTATGAAATACTTATTTAACATATCAGATAAGATGTCCTACAACTCGCGTCTACGTTGAAATACATAAGCTGCTAAATTTCCCAAGCATTTGTTCCGGGGACTGAATTATTTGTGCCGAATATAACTCAAGTGAGAGCTTCAAATATATTTAAACGTGCCATATTAGAACCCTCTTGACACATGCTGTCTCATTTGCAAAACGTTTCATGGTGTTTGATTGTTTATATGTAAGTCATAAAATGGAAGATTTTCAAACTTATTTGGTCTAAAATCTGCATGTTTTTAAATGCGAGACATTCTCCGATAATGGCTTATGGTCCCATAAGGGATAATCAGGGCTTGCAATCAGACATCTGACTGTTGGCTGTCTTGTCCCCGTATGGAATAATGTCCCCGTAAGGGGTAATCGGCCTCGTAAGCCAATATTCGGCACAAGTATTTCACTCCCCGGAACAAGTGCATGGGAAATTTGGCATCTTATGTATTTCATCGTATACGTGGGTTGCAGGACATCTTATCTGATATGTTAATTGTAAGTATTTCATAGCCAAGATAGCTAAAATGCCGTCATTTTGCACTGGAAAAAAAAGTCAAAACAGGAATATCGGACTACCCTTCTCCGGGTAAAATCAAATTAAAATTTAGTCGCTTGCTTTTTCAAGTCCACACCTATCTTTTCCGGCACAGAAATGAAAGCTATTGGGAATAGCATTCTTGACTAAAAATCAATAAATCAGGAGAACTTTCCCGTTTGTTGAGATTTGGATGTCTCGAAAGTCATGGCCGGAAGTTCGCGTAAAGATTTTGAGTGCATAAAAAAGGTAAGAGAAAAGTCCAGAGAGTGCCACAATCACAAACCGTAGCCCTTCCCAGACACCAAAAGGAAGAGGAAAAAGACAAAACCAAACAAGCGCAAATCGAACAAACGTACGAAAAGCACTAAGATTAGCTTGCTCTTCCCCAAGCGAGGTAATCGCAATACTAAAAGGACTGAAAAACACAAGAACAAAATGACACAAGGTAAGACATAAAACAAATCGCCTCGTAGAATAAACCTCAAAGCAACAAAGAGTAAGACTAACACCGGGACCACCGCCTTAGAACAGTCAGTAGAGAAAACCACCGGGGGTAGTGGGGTGGGGATGGGGTTAAAGCTCTTTTACAGCTAGCCAACTTCACCCTGGGGCCCGATGCTACTCTGAATACAGAAATACATAAAAATTCGGTTCGCATAAAGGCTCCCAACTCAGCCAATGCATCAAAACGAAAACATAAAAATCAAATTAATCACTATAATAAACAAAGACGAGTACTCATGGCTAATTCTACTGTATGCCAGAGCCTTAAGGAAGTTTTGGCGCATGTAAATTTAGGTCCGATTATTAACAATCTACCCAAAAGGGCGACAACTTTTGTCACTTACTGTTTGTCTTCCTTTATTCTAATACATTCTAAAAGGAATGATTCCTGATAGCAATGCTGTCATATGACAGCATTGCTATCAGGGATCATTTCTTTTATAAAGAGTCTCCGCGAAATTCCGATTTTCGTTCTTTTTGGTCTTTCGTTCCATGTGCAACCGTTATAGGTTTCGTTCTATGTCGTGAGTTAGAACCGTTCAATACATCACGAAAACATGTTTATATAATTTTGACGGCCTTAAACCCCACTTTTATATAGTAAAACTGGGATTTACAGGGGTATACATTATTTTTCTTATTTCTGCTCAAAAACATAGATTGTTGGTACTCGTTAAAACCGCCTCATCGAGGCGGTTCTAAAGAGTACCCACAATCTATGTTTTGAGCAGAAATATGAAAAATCAAAATCTTTATCTGAAAAATTTCATTTTTTGGTGGTAAAATTTTCCGTATAATTGAATAGGCTTGTTTTCGTAATGGTTGTTAAAAGGTTAAAAGGGATGATTATTAGAAGTGACATAATTGGTTCTGTTATTGCAAATTGTCACGGCAAACAGTGTAGACACTGTCTGATCCACCGCGTGTTGCGGCATCTGATCTGAGTCTTAACTGTCTGACCCTTTCTTGGGAGCTAGATATTCATAGGTAAATGCGTGTTTAACTTTTACCACTCCCTGGGCTAATTCAGCAGACGACAAACTGATGATATTTTTCCCCAGAAAACAGGATTGACATTTCTAGCAAATTTTCTCTATTGGAGATAATTTGATTTATATGTCAAAACCTGTTTACCTGGTTTCTAGGAAAAAATTAGAAAATATTCAAATATGTCGTCTGCTGAAAACTTTACGTGCTAAGCGTTAAAGTGTTCAAGTGAAACAACTTACGTGTTTGGCCCACTTGTGATCCGGATCTTGATGTAGAATCTGTAAACAACAAAACCACAAATACTTAGTTTCCTCATATAGATATTTTAGCTGGGCCACATCCTTTCCTACCAGACAGAATGTGCACCCAACGAAGACACAGGTCAACATTTGCATCTGTGCAGGTTAGTCAGTGTCATCACTGTCCCTCTGTAGACGCTTTGGATCCATGGCTGCCAACCATTACGAAAACACGCCTATTCAAATATACTGAAAGTTTTACCACCAAAAAATGAAAATCTTCAGATAAAAAATTCTGATATTTTTCATATTTCTGCTTAAAACATAGATTGTGGGTACTCGTTAGAACCGCCTCGTAGAGATGAGGCGGTTCTAACGAGTGCCCACAATCTATGTTTTGAGCAGAAATAAGAAAAATAATGTATACCCCTGTAAACCCCAGTTTTACTGTGTAAAAGTATATAGGCATGTTTTCGTAATGATAGTGCCCTGCGAAGGCTCTGACCAGACTACGAAGATCGCAGGCTGACGTGAGTCTTCGCTGGGCGCACATGCAACATTGTAAGAAATGCTATGCCCCGTTTCAAAAGTTTGATAAATGAGCCGCTTTACGGTGTCTTCGAGACGAAGCCTGACAGAGAAGACCCGGATCAACCCTTGTATACATGCAATCTCTTACACGTTTTCAGAATGCCTGGAAACTGTTGAACGGATAAATAGAGGGCGAATCTCCTTATCAAAATATGCGCATATGCATGATAATCTAAAACTGTGCATTTTGCACATGCTAGAAGACGCCATTTCGCTTGACTTAAATGTAACAAAACTTTTATCAAGGTATAAAAGAGGTGTTTTTGTGTCCCTGTCAGTCTTGTTTTTTGCACACTGTACCCCAGTCAGTCTTGTTGTTGGCACACTGTACTCCTGTTAGTCTTGTTGTTGGCACACTGTATTCCTGTCAGTCTTCTCGTTGATACACTGTGCTCGTGTCAGTCTTCTTGTTGGGACACTGTACTCCCGTTAGTCTTAATGTTGGCACAGTGTACTCCTGTCAGCCTTGTTAGCACACGTCAGTCACGATGTCGGCACACTGTGCTCTTATCAGTCTTATTGTTGGCGAGTTTGTGTCTCTGTCAGTCTTGTTATTGTTGTTGGTGTGTTTGTGTCTCTGTCAGTCTAATTATTGGCACACTGTACTCCTGTCAGTCTTGTCGTTGTTGTGTTCGTGTCCTTATCAGTCTTGTTGTTGGCGTGTTTGTGTCTATATTTCAGTCTTGTTGACACACTGTGCTCCTGTCAATCTTGTCGATGGTGTGTTCGTGTCCCTATCAGTCTTGTTGTTGGCGTGTTTTTGTCTATATTTCAGTCTTGTTGGCACACTGTGCTCCTTTTAGTCTTGTTGTTGGCACTTTGTGCTTCTGGAAAGCGTGTTGTTGGCACACTCTACTCCTGTCAGCCTTGTTGTTAGCACACTGTACTCCTGTCAGTCTTGCTGTTGGTATACTATCTCCTGTAAGTTTTGTTTTTGGCGTGTTTGTGTCGCTGTCAGTCTTGTTGTTTGCGTTTTTATGTCCCTGTCAGTCTTGTTGCTGCCTTGCTTGTGTCCCTGTCAGTCTGAGCCGAATGGCAAAGCAGCACATCGAACGGACAATTGTGAACCGCAAACCGAAGCACGGCGTCGGAATCGCCAACAAGAAGATTGGCAGGGACACAACCACGCCAACAACAAAACTGACAGTGACACAAAACATGCCAACTATAAGATTGATAGGAGCACAGTGTGCCATCAACAAGACTGACAGGGACACAAACGCGCCAACAACTACCTCGTATGATAAGGATAATGGAATCATACGAGGTTTGCCGATTGCTGCTTTTTGTTACCGTTTTGTCTTCAAAATCCTTCTTTTCCTTCTGTCTTAGAATCTGTTTCGTTACTGTATCTCTGTTTCTTATTTACAGTTTCATACAAGGTAAAGCATGGATGTTTTAGCACAAGGTTGTTGTTTAAAGGGACTAAAACCACTTCACAGAATTTCCTCCATTTTTTATTTTTTATTTATCTATCTATCTATCTATTTATTTATTTATTTTTTTTTTTGACAAGGGAGACAATGTTTGTGACTCCCAAGTTGCTTTCCTCCACACTAAGTCCTGAAAATACATCTAAAAGGAAAGAATTTGCTCCCTGTGGGAGCAAATTCTTTCCTTTTAGAATAGACCCTCTTTGGACGAGTGGCACAACAATTTTGAAAAACAACAACAACAATAAATAAACAAACAAACATAAAAAGAAAAAAAGAAAAGAAAAAGACAAAAGAAAACAGCCTTATAGCATAGCCTGTCATTCAGGTCCTGTACTTGAGTGACCATATAACAAGGTAAACATTTACTATAAACCTACCAAAAGATGTTGTTTTTTTTTTTTGTTTTTTTTTCTATGTGTTTTTTTTTTTTTTTTTTTTTTACTCGCTCTTTATCTAAAATACGTTAAATCATATAGTCTTAGAAAACCTTATGATAGAGTACAAACATGCATTTTTATTTAATGCATTGTCTTAATGATGATGACAGACTGATACCAGTCTACCTAGTAGCATTCAAACTCTTTATAAGAATTCGAATTGAATTGAATTGAATTGAATTTAGAAGTTCCATGTACAGTGAACCCTCATTACAACGACATCATTTGTTCCAAAAGACGTTGCCATTAAAATGAATTTGCTGCTGTATAGAATACTTAATGAGCAGATTGATATGTAAGAAAGATCTTGCTATGTTCCTATTTCCTCAAAGAACATATGTTTTGGATATTTGTTAGAATCGCCTCACTGAGGCGATTCTAACAAATATCCAAAACCTATGTTTTTTTAAAGTATTAAATACAAAATTCTTGCATATTTTGTGACTAATTGTTACCGCTTAAGTGAAGGTTGCATGATAGTCATACTCTCATTATAATGAATTGTATCGTTGTAGCGAGTGTCGGTATAAAGTGGGTTGTCTGTATTTTCAAAAGATCTAAAATCACAATGTGAATGAATTGTTTACAACATTTTGCGGTATCCGTGGAAAATCGAAAACTTTTCAGCTTCTGAATACAAACCTTTTTCATCATTATCATTTACTCTTAATACTGTGACAGCGAGTACCACAGCCAAAGCAACTGTCGCTAAGGCAAACAGTATCACAAGAAACAATAGCAAGCGGGAACCTGTACTCTGTGTCTTGCCTTCAAATCCAGGTGTCCTGCAACAACAATGACAAAAATAAATAGATAAATAAATAAATAAATAAATAAATAAATAAATAAATAAAATAATAAATAAATAAATAAAGTAGGCATGTGTAAAAACTACATAATTTCATGGTACATGTACTTCATTTTTTGTTAAAAGTGTCATGACTGGAGGCAACTTCATTGTTAAAACGAAAGCTCTTATTTCCCTCGCTTTTTTTTTTTTTTCATCTTTTTTGCTAGTACTTAGCAACCAGGCTGTATACCTTGGGGTTTATAAGCATATGTATTCCACTTGTTGCTACAGAATGTTTCCGAGATTGCTGGAGAGCGACTCGGTTTACATTACGAAAACACGCCTATTCAAATACAATGTAGGTAGAAAATTTCACCTCCAAAAAAAACTAAAAAATTTTAGATAAAAATTCTGATATTTTTCATATTTCTGCTCAAAACATAGATTGTGGGTACTCGTTAGAACCGCCTCGGCGAGGCGGTTCTAACGAGTACCCACAATCTATGTTTTGAGCAGAAATAAATAAAATAATGTATACCCCTGTAAACCCCAGTTTTACTATATAAAAGTGGGGTTTAAGGGGGTCAACATTATATAGGCATGTTTTCGTGATGATACGACGGTCGATTAGACGAAGATGCAGATTGTTTGACTAATGGAAAAAAAAACTCAAACGTTGGAATGGAAAAAAAAAATCAAATATGCTTACAAACAGTAAAATTATGATAAAAAAAAAAGAAAAGAAAATGACCGTGTAAAATGTATGCCTACCACGGACATCGAATCTAAGAGACATTCTACTTGCAAAGCGGGCGTGCGACTTTTTTTTATCTTGCCGAGAGTTCTTCAGTTGGAGATCGATAAGCTACCTATACGGAAACCTAGCTTTATATCCCTCTTCCGTCTAATTTACATTTTATTATATCACATCCCATTTTTATTTCAAATAGTGATCATTTGAGATAAAAACAATTGAGCTAAAAACATTCAAAAAGTATGATGACAAATCTTGTCTTCCATACGGTAACAATTTCATGGATGACGTGTTTTGTTATTCACAGTTTCTGGATACATTTCTACCATTTTTCACAAGGGATGCAACTTTTGTGACTTCCTGGTTTCTTTCTTGCACACGAATCCCCTCCTGAAAAAAGGGGTTAACTCTAAAAGGAAAGAATTCGCTCCCCTTGGGAGCAAAATCTTTCCTTTTAGAGTAGACCCCTTTTCAGAAGGAAGGTAAAAGCTATTTTGACAAAGTTACCTCCTCTGAAGATACATATTATTCTTAAATGATGGCGCTGATTCAAGAAGGCCAGTTGTCAGTTTTGGGCGAAAGAATGTACACAATACTGGTTAACCGCTTAGAGGACTAAGTCTGCCCAGTAAAAGTTGACCGTGCTCGACCTCAGAGTGCTCGACATGACCCCACTGGCTTAATTAGGCTGTAAAACCTCAACACAGACAAACAAATAAATGATGCCCAGCGAGGGAAAAAGAGTACTATGGCATGCGCATGACGACTCTGGGGCATGACGAAAGCTCAGGCCAGATCAGAGGGTTCTCTGTCCATCAATATATTCTGTATTATCCGGTGATTCTGAAAGCAACGACCCATTAAGCATTCTACATAAATCTATAGCGGGCCGTTATCGGCCTGCTGTAGAATTATAAAAAATCTAGCTGGGTTCATGACCTGTACAGACTGATTCTGTCAGCGGGCAATGAAAGTCTGATCAGATTATATAAAAGAAAGGCTTTTTACTTATGTCACGACCAGCTTTATTTCTCTTTTATTTGCAAACATGTTTATTTGACCGTGTTTTAACCCTGTCTTAATTCAGATTACTTATACGCTCTAGCTAGTTCCCAATCAACATATTCTTTTTATAGTAATTTTTTACGGTTACAACAAATATTAATGTCCATAATGTCCGCTATAGAGGTACGGGCCCTGTCTACCTGTACAGAGAACACCGTCTATTCCAGACCCCGTTCGAAACCAAAAAAAAAAAAAAAAAAAAAAAAAAAATGGTCGGACTATAGGTATACACAACCATTTTTAAGATTTTATATGATCCACCATCAGGACCGTTACAACCAAAAGCTTACACAAACAATTATTCAAACGATTTTCCGTTTCTGTCCTGAAGACGCTTTGAGCATATTTGGGCCGCCCTTATAAATATATCATTCTTCGTGGTCGACAGAATAGTTTTGCTCTGTCATCTTTAAAACAAATGACAAAAGATTAAATAACACAGCAAGGACGTCTCAAAAGAAACATGCCCTTAGAATGTAATATCGGCGACGATCCGGGATCTAAGACCAGTAGTTAGTGAGTTGTTAGTTTTTTAGTTAGACCGGCTGGTAGGCTGACTAATTGCTTACCAAGTCAGTTCTACTGTATCTAGTGCAGTATGTTCGACCGTTCGACCATTTTTACATGGGAGATAACTTTTGCGTCTTCCCTGCACACCAAGCCCCTTTGAAAAATGTTCTTTTCTAAAATGAAAGAATTTACAAGAAGGGAAGTAAATTCTTTCGATTTTAGGTGGACTCTCTTCCTGAAGGGAAGAAAAATCAATCTGTCAGAGTTACCTCCCATCAAAATGTGTCAAGGTCCCTGGAAATAACAATTACACGTATTAAGATTAATATTCATATGAGTCGCAATGTCAGAAAACATACCTTCGGAGATGCGCACTCAGCGAAGATTCAGACAAGCCTGCGCATTCGCGTGATCTGATAAGAATCTTCACCGGACGCTTTTTGAATATCCAAGGATGAAAAGTTTCCTGATGCGGAAAACGAAGACTCTGATCAGACTGCGCGGATGCGCAGGCTGATTTGAGTCTTCGTCGGGCGCACGTCAGGTGGTACCTTTTGCCGTGTTACGGCACCGATTATTATTCACGGTAGTCTCGCAATAGAAAAGGTATCTTCGTGGTATATGTAAACAGTAGAGCTCTAGATCAGCCTGCGAAACCGCACAATCTTATAAGAGTCTTTGCTGTACATAAAAAAGATTCTACGGTAGCTTATGATTCTGTATACGGGCAGCGCAGGTCCTGATCAGACTGCGCAAAGGCGCAGTCTGATCAGGGCTTTCGCTGTCCGCACATGCCCCTAAGACACGTTTTTCCCATGACGTTGCTCATATTGGTAGTAGAGGTCGTAGTTGTAAAGTATTATTACAGTTATTATTATTATTATTATTATTATTATTATTACAGTTATTATCATTGTAATTCTTCTTATTATTATTATTACAGTTATTATTATTGTTATTCTTTTTCTTCTTCTTCTTCTTCTTCTTCTTATTATTATTATAATTATTATTATTATTATTATTATTATAAAAGTAAAGGAGAACCTACCAGCTCGTCATACTGAATCTATCATACATTTAATTATGTTTATATGTATATCCCGAAGACACACAAGACTCAAATAATGGGTGAAAAAGCAAATCTTTCAATTGCCTAGTCTTTGTGTGTCGGGTTAAAGAGGTTGTCTTTACGACACTCAATTTATGCAATCATAAAATCTACCTATTGTGTTTTTACGCAATATAATTTTAAACACAATTGTGGTGACTTGCTTCTATAAAACATATGTACTGCGCAGATTCTTACTCGAGTGCAAATCCGTATTTTATCTTCGTTAATTCCAGAGAAGCCTGCCCCTAAACCATGACCCAGCCCGCGCCCCAAACTTTGCTCCTCGCGAACATGGCCATTTAAAACGAAATCACTCCCGCCGGGACTGCATGCGCGCCGACGGTCAGATCATGACGACGCATACTGTAATGGTCGACACCATTTCAGTTATATAGTCTTTATATGTGTGCCCAACGGGAATCGCAAAGCAGTAAACCCCAAAACAGCCGGTCGGCATGCTCAACGTACACCAATAAACTCGTGGTGTAATCAATGAATAGATGTAACCAAAATAGGGTGGTTACATAAACGCTTTGCGTTTCATTTCTTACGCTGTAATGCAAGCGTTTCCGTAATCTGTCACAGCGAGCCGTTGACACGGTAGCCGGGCCAATAAGAAGACAGGGTATTGGTACAGTGGCCGTGAATTTCAGGAAAGTCAGGACACTTTAAAAATGTGGCTCCTTTTTCAGTCCAAAAACACATTCTAAGACAAAGCAAGGAAAATATTCTTGCTTCTTTGCATACTAATATTATTTCTGAGTGTCAAACAGCAGATTTTTAAAATATCTAAAAGTTCAAAAATCATTTGAACTTTATTGTCATTGTGACAAAAAACTCGAAAGGGCAACATTCTTTTGGAGATTGGAGAAGAGGCCGTAAAACGTCATTATTTTGATTAGGTTAAAGTAGATATCGGTCAGTGAAATACCCTACATATGAAGCAACTTATAATAATTTGGATGCACAAACACAAGTTACATGTAGGCAGCACCTATTAAATTCATATATAATTACTGTCATGCCCTGGTTTTATCTAAAGCGACTGACATTGATTGACAGCACACAATGAGAAAATATACTTTCGGACATGTGTGCCCAGCATCCGCGCAGTATAATCAGAGTCTTCACTGGGCGCTACCCAATAAGCATTCTACATAAATCTATAGCGGGCCGTTATCGGCCCATCAGGGTAACTGGCGGGCCGATAACGGCCCGCTGTAGATTTACAAAGAATGCTAGCTGGGTATGTGTTTAGCAGAGTGTCCTAGTTTTCTTCAGGCGGACCAGTGAAGACTGATTAAACTGCCTTGCTGTGCAGACTGAAATGAGTCTTCGTCTAAAATTTCAATTTAAAAGCTTTATCAAAATTGTGTGACAATTTTTCATTCCTCAAACCTCCTTGAGGTGGTAGGGCGTAGCGGAGGAAGGGGCTTTGATAAGAAATTGAACAGTCCAGATTGCAAGTGTCCAAAGTTAGTATACCCTAAACAGTGTGCTCGAATTAAAAGTTGATACATTTTTCACTGTTTTCTCTTAAAAAAGTAGCCCTTTTCAATGTGTAACAAGAAAAAAGTACCCCTTTACACGGCAGACATTGAAAACACCCGCTATGTTGAAACGCTTAGTACAATGCCACAGCAAACTTTTTACGTTTCATAAACACAGATAGTCATTAAATATTATATGTCATTCAATATACACAGGATTTTAAAAGCAAGATACCTAAGACAGGTATTCCACACAAAATGTTTTGTTAGTTTGTTTGTTTGTGTTGAGGTTTTATGGCCCAGTCAACCCAATGGGGTCATGTCGAGCGCGGTCAGTTTACCTAACCACATGCACGTTTACTGGGCAGGCTCAGTCCTCTAAGCGGTTAACCAGTATTGTGAACATTCTTTCGCCAGAAAGTGACAACTGCCCTTCTTGAATCAGCGGTTTTGTTAGTTAATAACGCTTCTAAGATTCAAAAGCGGGAAACTATCAGGTGTATCTAAATTCAGAGAAAAAAATCACTGTATAAAAATAGTCACCAGATTTTATTTTACCTCCTAATCATAGCGTTTTTAGCAGACTCGTGGAAAGATACCCTTTTCCTACTTAAATACCATTTTTCCTACCCTAAATGATGACAGGGCTATGTTCGCGTCAAAATGAAATTCCCATCGTTTTGAACATGGTATTATTTTAGGAGTTTTTGGGGGTGGGGTAAACAGAACTGAATAATCTCTCCGTAATAATATACCAGAAACATAAACTTTCCTATCTGCTATGATACAGACATCGGCCTACCGGAATATGTTATAAAAAATTAAAAATTGTAATTTCTGAAATCTGGTCTTGAGCACCTGAGCCAATTAGGGAAAATCCTCGCCTTACTGTAATATCTCCTTTGCTTGTTAAAATGTAGCTATATTGCCTACCGTATGTTATTTTCATGCTGATGCAGATCCGTTGAGTTTGTTTCGCCCATTCTTAATAGAAGCAAATATTTTCCCGACACTCCTAAACGAACCAGTTGCCAGCTACTGACGTTTTCTTCAAGATCCCCCGTGACATGGGGCATCTGATTGTTCACAGGCGCTGTTTAACCTTTACCCTTCCTGTGCTAAATTAGCAGACGACATTTAAAAATACGTTTCTTATTATTCCCAGAAAATATATTTTGACATATCATGCAAATTGCCTCTTTGGAGGCAATTTGCATGATATGTCAAAATATATTTTCTGGGAAAGATAAGAAAATTATTTTAAAATATCGTCTGCTGATTTTTTTTTCCCAGCATGCTAAGCGTTTGATAATTTTTATAATACATAGTATGATTCTGTAGAGTCATCTGGACACAAAGGAATTATATATTAAACAGGTGATAAAATTGTTAATTACTTAGGTCAGTCGGTATGTGGACGGACTCCCTGTAAACAAAGGGATAGGAGCCTCGAAGTGACAAAAACGTACCTTCTGACATGTGCGCCCAACGAAGACACAAATAAACCTGCTCGCATGCGCGCGGTCTGTTCAGAATCTTCTTTTTCCGCATGAAGGAATTCTGCATCCTTGGCTATCCAAAATGCACCCAGTGAAGATTCTGATCAGACTGCGCGAATGCGCAGTCTGATCTGAATCTTCGCTGGGTGCACATATCCGCTGGCACGTTTCTTTGACTTTGCAACACATATGTATGAATAGGGGGCCAAAGCGTACAGCACAAATCCCGATCAACAAACGAATCCGCGCAGTCTGATCAAGGTCCTCGTTGGTCATCTTGACCCTACCGAATCCACTGACGTAACATAAAGACTCTGATTAGACGGCGCTGATTTGCGAGCTCATCTGGAACACGCTATTACTAACCCTTTTTGGTGTGGGACGTCTTCTGACGGTAGAATTTCATAATTATCTTATAATATTAGTAAACACAAAACAAGTTCATCGTTTCTTTGCACCAAAACTATGTACATTATATACTCGTACAGTCACTTTTACAGTTTAACGCTTAGAACTCTTGGTAAATATTTCTGCGGACGGCATACTGATTTTTTTTTCTTAATTTCCCCAGAAAACAGGATTTGACATTTCATGCCAATTGTCTATATCGAATATCAAGTCCTGTTTACTGGGAAAAATATCATCAATGTGTCGTCTGCTGAATATGCTCAGAGAGACTGAACTCACGTGAACTCCTTCATAATTCATGACCGTCGCTTGATTCCTATTTTCACTATATAATTTTAAGAATTAGTGGGGTTCGCCTGGATTCTGAATAAAGTGTGCGCTTCTTTTCATGGTATGTGTTTAAAACCTCAGGAATAATTAACGAATCATGTTTTGTTTGATCATTTAACCGAGCACAGAAAAAGGAGCCTAACTATAAGCAGTCACATTATAGAGGTTCCCAGAGTTTACAGGTCTGGTTGCGGGCCCGTACCCAATCCTAGTAGAACAGCCTACGGATCCAGTAGTGTATTATAGATTCGCTATCAATTGCCCCTTTCTATCATATATACTGGTATTTATTTTATTGTTAGCGGTGAAATCAGTGTATATCTGGTGAAAATAAAAGTGGTATCAATCACTAGTGAAATGATATCGTATCATTTCACTATAGTGACTGATACGATTTATATTTTCACTGCTCGCTTTGGACGACTTCGGTTTTCTTCATTGTTTCAGAAGTGGATGTTACCTCCACTTCAGATTTTTTAACACCTCTAACTTCTTTGTTTCTGAACTAAACTATCAAGTGTTGGTATGCATTTTCTTAGTTAGAATGTAAGGAACATTTTGGTATCAATATTATTTTGATTTGCCGAAACTTTTTGTTTTTGTCTCTCCAGCGTTTCGCATGTTAAGCACTGAACGTCGACGCTATGACGTTCATGTTTTGTTTGGTGACGTTAGATATGACGTCAGAAACGTGCAGTGGCGTGTAAAAAATAAAATAAAAAGAAAATTTACTCTTTTTCAGTGAATACCATAAAAATTTTCATCTCGTGTAATGAAAACATTCAAATTTTCACTCGTGCTTCGCACTCGTGAAAATATTGATGTTTTCATTACACTCGATGACCATATTTATGGTATTCACAGCAAAAGAGTAAATATCCTCTATGTAGCATAGCCAAGAGAACTTCTGATCTTATGAGCCACAACATGAGAAAACGTATTTTCTGACACGAGCGCAGTCTGGTCAAAGCCTTCGTTGCCCTCAAGAAAAAACTTTGCATCGTTGCCTATCCAAACTATGCCCAGTGAAGATACTGATTAGTCTGTGCGAATGTCTGAAATAAACTCCGCACATATCCAAAGATATGTTATCTGACATTACGACACGGAAAGCATTTTCTTAACACTTTCAATCCAACAGACCGGAACAGATACCTAAGCAAACAGTGTAGAGCCAGATGAGATGGCTCATGAGTCACCTCATCTGGATTTACAAGGCTTGCCATCTCGTTTTTTATTTGTGTTGAGGTTTTACGGCCCAGTCAACCCACTGGGGTCAAGTCGAGCGCGGTCAGTTTACCTACCTACACTTTTATTGGGCAGGCTTAGTCCTCTAAGCGGTTAACCAGTATTGTGCACATTCTTTCGCCAGAAACTGACAACTGGCCTTCTTGAATCAACGGAAGGGAGAGAATAATTATAGAAAATATTTCTTGATCAATCTCCATGAAATAATATTGCCGACCTCGGCGGGGGTCGAACCCGCAACCTCCCGATCACCAGTCGGACGCGCATCAAACTGAGCCACCGAGGCTGGCTGCCATCTTGTTAATGATTATTGACTTAACCCCCTATTTACAAAGAATGAACGCGTCTCAAATCAAAGATGGCTAAGTTCATTACAGAAACTCAGGGATGAAAAGGTTAGCCTTGAAAATAAAAGTCGTATGGACTAGTGTTGGGAATCGGCCAGAATTTCATAGTCGATCATCGGTTTTGTAAAACCGACATCATCGACTAATAATCGACTTGTAGAAAATATATTCACTTAATTTAGCCCTCTTCCAGGTACTTATTCATTGCTCCAGATCAATAAGAGGGGTATTCAGATAATATTTTCTTATTTCTCCAAGAAAAAATATGCTGTGGGTACTCATTAGAAGCGCCTCCGTGAGGCGCTTCTAATGAATACCACAACATATGTTTTCATGGAGAAATAAGAAAAATAACAATACTTTTCCTTTGAAACAAATGACTTATTTAAGGCTTCATCAAATTTCTTCTCCTTTATTAACCACAATTCTAGAATGACCAAAATAGACAGCTTTGAATTTCATTTCTTTACAACTTGCCTATAAAATAAAAAGTGAGTGTTTCTAAAAACAGAATTTTACGGTTAGTCGACTATAAAAAAATCTTTACGATCATCAGTCACAAGAGGCAAAAGTGACTGTTGATCGATTATAATCGATCATCAGTGTCAACACTAGTATGGACTCCGGTCCGATGACTTAAGCGGATGCCGGATAGTTTAAAAATTTTCAGGCTCCAAGAAAGCCTTAGCGCTAAAGCACTCTGGGTAAAATTTTCAGCGGACGACAAATTGAAAATGTTTTTTTTGTTTTTTTTTTTTTTTGTTTTTTTTTTTCTTCTTCTTCTTATTTTTTCCCCAGAAACGGAATTGACATTTCATGCGTATTGTCTCCATTGGAGAAATTTGCATGAAATGTCAAATCCTGTTTTATAGAGAAAATAAGAAAAAAATATCACGGTATCAATGTGTCGTCTGCTGAATTAGCCCAGAGTGTGGTAAAGGTTAACATCCTAACACCTGTGAGAGGAGGTGCTGTCATGAATTAGATGGTCCCCTAACCACACTTTGCTTTCCTTGGATACTGCCTACTGTAAAACCTTTTCACTTTCTTCAACAGAGAATTCCTATAGAAACGTCCTGTGACTGTCTGTACGACAAGATGGACAAAGCATATTATCACATAGTAGCCTAAATTCCTAACATTCAGCATGATATATCTCACGATGTAGACGATCTACATGCATGAAAATGTGATAAATCAGTTATACCATGGTTCTGCGCATGTACGTGCGATAATGCACTCGCTCACGCTCGTGCATTATCGCATCGTACATGCGCACGAACCATGGTATAACTAAGACTTAACAACTGGCCCGCTAAAAGCACGTGGCGTGTGGGGTGGAGGTGTGTGTGTGGGGGGGGGGGGGGGGGCGGGGGCGGGGGAGGGGACTTGGGGTAATTGTGCTACGAGTGTGCGAGCCAGTATTTCGAAACCTATCCTATTCATATACCTGGCCTTTGAAAAAACGAACCCATTCATATACTTGATCGCTCGATGTTGACCTATTCATATACTGCCCTTTGATATTTTATACCCATTTATTGCTGGTAGTTAGACAAATATCGCAGTAAATTCCTTGAATACCAAAAGAACAAGCAGCCTTACAAATGTCTGAGCGGAAAAATATACACATATACAGGGATGGCAGAAAAGTGAGGCCTTTCACATACGAATCAAGAAAAATCATGTCAGGCATATACTTTCTGTTGAAAAAAGGGGACTAATCATATAGCTGGTAGCGCTAAAAAAGAGGGTCATTCGGCACGCACATCCTTACTATGCCACATATAAGAAGTAGTCACCCATTCCCTCCCCCCCCCACCCCACTTTCCCGCCCACACCGCATCTCCCCCCCCCCCCCCCGCACCCCCTCCCAAGCCTCGAGCCCTCCGCCGAAGTATAACCAACGCCAAAGGAACACGGTAAGTGTTCTCTACTGATTTTATCTTGAAAATTGTAGTTTTATGCTGGCTTAAGAAATTTTAATTCAAATTGTGTAGTAAGTGTTTGCCTGGGATACATACTGTATATATGGTCATTTGTATTTGTCACGAAAAAGCATAAATTGTATATGCAAATTTTCTCGTATTTTACGTGAGGTTATGTGATAAAAATTAGAGAATATCTGTCTGTAACTAATATCGTTATTTTTCTATCTAAAAACATAATTTGGACAGATATGGTAGATTTTGCGTCTTCTTATACACCATTTTGTAACCCTCAGAAGAAGCGTGTCGGAGAATAACACTAACGCATGAGTAGGGTGCGACCAACGCCTGAGGGAAGAACTGGATAGATACGGCCGACGCCGAGGCATTTTTTTTTCTAAATTCGCTTTTCTAAGGCTGTTGAAAAAACATTTCGGATTTATTATGTTTACATGTTTGTTAGAGCTTCCATCCAAAATGCAATATTCCGACAGTAATTTTTTGTTATATATTGAAATATAGATCATTGGCGGTTTACGATATGTTTGTGTTATGTTTCAGTCCCTCATAAGCCCAGGCCCTACAGTAGGCTCCTGAAATAGCCGGTTTTGACGAATATAAGAATGTTTACAATGACTGTTCAGTATTTGAGCATGGTTGTACCACAAAAATGTCATCATAGGACAGATCCAATCCCCTAAATCACCTAAATCTGCTGGCAGTAATTATTAGCGTAACATAGGCGTATGTTCAAAGCACTAACAATAGAATTTGAGTTCATTAACTATATGGACTACAGTGTTCAGATTTGGCATGCATGGTCGTGCTTTAATGAGCTCGTGCTTTAACCTAAACCTGACCTTGGCGCTGGCAGGTGCGACACGGCCCTCCGCGGACCTATATTTTCATAAGAGATCAATCATTCTGATTACGCATAAAGGACTTTACTATGTTTTATTGCACTGATGCCCGTTATGGGAGTACAAGTTATGGCACAAGCGGGAAAACCGCGTAACATCACGAAAACATACCTATATAATTTTGACCCCCTTAAACCCCGCTTTTATATAGTAAAACTGGGGTTTAGAGGGGTATACATTAGTTTTCTTATTTCTACTCAAAACTTAGATTGTGGGTACTCGGCGAGGCGGTTCTAACGAGTACCCACAATCTATGTTTTGAGCGGAAATATGAAAAAATATCAGAATTTTTTATCTGAAAACTTTCAGACTTTTTTGGTGGTGAAATTTTCAATATATTTGAATAGGCGTGTTTTCGTAATGTGTGATGTCAAGAGCACCAAGTAATGTCAAATTATGACTAGAAGTGACAAAATCAAAGACGCTTGCATTTAGCCGTTTATAAGTCACATCAAAGTTTTCATTAATTCACTACACTTGTTTTATGGTAGCATTTCGTAATGCACCTTCAAATTTTGCAATCATGGCATCTGGTAATAGGAGTAGGAATGAAGACCTAATGCTTTAGCTAACAGCGAGAAAAGAAATTCATTTGCATTAATCTGGTAGCAAAATCATTTTATTAAACTTGTTCACGATATTTGGACTGAGGGCATGTTGCAATGACAGCGGTGCCATAACTGAGGCCCTACTGGATAGGCTGGGGGTACATGTTCCCTTGTTCCCCTGAAATAAGCCTTGTTTCCATGTTCCATAAAAGTCGAACGTTTGTTTTTTGTGTTCCCTGTTCCATGTTCCCAAAACATACCCTTGTTCCCCTGTTCGCTACAAAACTAGTCCCTCCTTCCCCTGAAATAAATGCCCTCCCCTATTATGATCTCCAAAACACCTCATAATCAACTTTCTCAGAAGCCGTAGTGGCAAAAATATCATAAATCCGACCGTCCGTTATATAATACATATGGCAGCTAGTGACAAGCTTAAAAAGAAGTTAGGCTATTTTAGTATATATCACGAAAACACGCCTATATAATTTTGACCCCCCTTAAACCCTACTGTTATATAGTAAAACGGGTTTAAAGAGATATGTACTATTTTTCTTATTGTTGCTCAAAACATAGTTTGTAGGTACTCGTTAGAACCGCCTCACCGAGGTGGTTCTAACGAATGTCCACAATCTATGTTTTGAACAGAAATATGAAAAATAGTTTTTTATCTGAAAATTTTCCATTTTTTGGTCGTAAAATTTTCAATATATTTGAATAGGCGTGTTTTCGTAATTATTTTGTTAGAAACTGCGATGAAGAGGTTTTATACAAACGTTATCATCCTCCGGCGTTGGCGTTGGCTTACACCCGCTGATTGTAACCAACAATTTAGGGTTGACATTTAATAAACTAAATGCATACATTTCAAAATCATGAAGATAAAACATAATTTTCATTGCAGGTGCACTTTTTCTGGAACATCTTCAGTTTTCATGAAAAGCAGACTAAAATTTCTTGTTGATTATTATTAGCTATATAATTATAAACTGATAATCGCAGTTTTGTTAAAAAATATTTTAATGCTGAATTTGTTAGAAAACTAGAATATGTCTGTTGATTTCGCAAATGAAATCAGCTGTGATATTCTCAGCCTATAAATTATCATGTTATATGACAGACAAAATTTTCTTTTTGAATATTCTTACTTATATAATTCTAAATCGACAAAATTTGGTAAGAAGGAATCATAAGGTTGATTTTCACAGAAAACCGATTATGTCTGTTGATTTCGCCATCTCAATAATTTGATGTTGAACGTAAACCATTTTCTCCTCAAGTTGCTACGAGGTCAAAGGTCAGCGTTGAGTATTCTTCGTGTTGCTTCTACCGACAGCCCCCGAATACAAAGAATGAGTAACAGCAATAAAAAAATTAAGCGGCTACCCAGATTTGCGCTCGGGGGATATTGTTCATATTATCTTTGAATTTTTTGTGGTCACTCTACTTGTATGGACCCCTCTTACTGACGTTTGATACTGCTGTTTTGCCATACGTCGGTGTGTTGTACACCTGATAGAATCAAAGATCCTCCTTACCGACGATTCATATTGCATGATTTTATCGTTGTGCCGTACGTCGGTGTGTTGTACACTCGATGAGATCAAAGATCCTCCTTACCGACGATTCATACTGCATGGTTGTGTCGTTCTGACGTACGTCGGTGTATTGTACACCCGGAAGGATCAAAGATCCCCTTACCGACGTTTAACACTGAATAATTTTGACGTTGTGCCGTTCGTCGGTGTGTTGTAAACCCACTAGGATCAAAGATCCCCCTTAAGACGATTCCTATTGCATGTTTTTGACGTTGTGCCGTACGTTGGTGTGTCGTATATCCGATGGGATCAAAGATCCCCCTTACGGGCGTTTCATACTGCATAATTTTGTCGTTGTGCCGTACGATGGTAGGATCAAAGATATACCTAACCACCGTGTAATACTGCATAATTTTGTCGTTGTGTCGGACGTCGGTGTGTTGAACACCCGGTAGATCAAAGATCCTCGTTACCGACGATTCATACTGCATAATTTTGTTGTGCCGTACGTCGGTGTGTTGTACACCCGGTAGGATCAAAGATATCCCTTACCGACGTTTCATACTGCATAGTTTTGTCATTGTGCCGTATGTCGGTGTGTTGTACACCCGGTAGGATCAAAGACCCCCCCGACCCCCCCCCCCCCCCCCCTTTACCTACGTTGTATGCTGAATGATTTTGCCGTTGTGCCGTTCGTCGGTGCGTTGTACACCCGATAGGACCAACGATATCCCTACCGACGTTTCATACTGCTTAATTTTGTCATTGTGCCGTACGTTGGTGTGTTGTACACCCGGTAGGATCAAATAAAATTAAGCCAGCATGACAACGATAAAAGAAAATAATATAGGATAAAGACGCCCCGATGACGTAAGATACACGATACCTTTGCCTCACCCAACCACCACAGAGAACAACATGAACGTGATAGTAAACTTTGGAAGTTACAGGAAAAAACTGGTGATAATGTGTGAACTGTAAATTTCACTGGTTATTACACCATCTCGGACAATAAGACATTCACAATCAGCTGCAGTGATTTAGTATAATTCATATCATTTGAATAGCATTTTTTTTTTCTTTTTTGTTTTGTGGGCAGGATCAAAATTATGCTAGTAAAAAAACATACTTAAACTTACACTAGGTTCATATGACAAGATGGCATACAGTGACTGCATGAATGGCAAACTAGATGACAATCTAAGCAGACCCCAGTCAGGCTGCTCCTGTAAGAAATGACTGGGGTTTACAAAGTTTGGTTAAGGTTGTTCAAAAATCTATCTTATGTTAGACATATCATAAGAGAAGCACAAGAATGTCGTACTAGATAGCTAGGCAAGCAATCAACATTGAATATTGAACAGTGCAGATCCCAGTCAGACTGCTCCCAATTAAGCAGTCCGATTTGGGTCTCCAAAGCTTAGAGATAACCGTGGTTTTAAGCTTATTACAATAAAAAAAAGACCTAGACTCGGAGGTCTAAATAAGAGTGGGCATCAGGTAAATAGTTTTCTATTTCTCGACGAAAACACATGCTGCTGGCACCCACTAGAAGCGCCTCACCGAGGCGCTTCTAATGAGTACTCACAAAACACGCCCTCGTCGAGAAATAAGAGAATGTGGCTATACTTTTTGGTTGTAAAAAGAGCTTTATTTAGACCTCTGTAGACTGCGATACCATCGTAAATACCAGTTTTTTCTGAAGATATGGCAAACTTCTAGTTTTTGACCTTTGACATTAGAATCAAGTCAGGGTCTAGGTCACACCAAAATTTGACCAGTAGCCTCTACATTCCATGAACTAGCCACAGGTAAGTTTTCAACAGTGTACCTTTAGCAACTGCAGAGGAGATAAATTTACCAGATGGATGTATGTACATACATGCACAATTACACACACACACACACACACACACACACACACACACACACACACACACACACACACACAAGATGACGGACGGACACTCGAGTCTGACACGAAAACAATATACCCTTTCTTCAAAAACGTAGATATGAAAATATATACATTTCTATCAGATTGATAAGAAACAAAGATGTGCACACTGACTGAATGGCAAACTAGATAGCAGCCAGGCTGTTTCATCTGGAGGAGTCAGGTCTGGGTCAGCAATGTCTGCCTATCCGTGCTCATTGATCTACCTAGCACCAAGTTTGCCATAAAAGTAACATGATTTTATTATTTTTTTTAACTGGAATTTTTGCACAAAGTTTACAGACTTTATGCCTAGCACTCAAACACACAGGATCCGCATTCCAGGCAAATTGGAGACAATTGTGTGAAATGCCAAATCCTGTCCCTGGGTTCATAATAAAAAAAGAAATATATATATGTAAAAAAAAAAAAAACAATGCCAAGACAATGGCTTGGCATTGTTTTGTTCATTAAGAGAGTGGCATATACTGTAAAAAAAAAACTCCCAATATCTCAAACATCAGACATGCGATGAAATTGACCATATGATGTGGGAACTCCGGTGCCTCCAATGAGCACCCACACTCATCTGAACCACCTCACCGTCTAATGAGTACCCGCAGCATATGTTTTCTTTGAGAAATAAGTAAAAAATATATATCTGAAGAATTTAGGAATTACTGCCGTTTTGGGGGTTTGAAAAAAAAAAATCTGGAGTTTTACAATACAAATACAGTGGTAAATCTTAAGCCACAGCTGTTCTGTCGATGAAACCCCACCTGCTGTCCTTTCGACATCTCTCAGAAAGATGTTTTTTGCTTGGCTTTTTTTCATAAATGAAAATATTTTTGTTCCGATTGACTATATATTATCAGAAACCATTTGTCTTTTCTGTTTCTGTGTTTTGTTCTCAAATATGTACCCTAAAATTAAAGTTACGGCCAAAAATTGATCTGTCCTATGCAATTTCTATAGTAAAGTGATTTTTTGGAATTTTTGTCGTAGTAAATATTTTTTACTTTTCTTTGCTGAATTTGAATTATTGATGTTTCACAACAATATTGTGAAAATTTTAGAACAATTGAACAAGCAGAACTTGTTGAAAATCTGCCTCCAAGTTACCTCCCTACAGATTTCTACATAATTTTCATTCATTTTTACTATGGGAAAAAGTGAAAATATTGCATTTTTTAAAAACCACTGACTAGAATAAAACTTTTTGCGCATAGGTAGTTACGACAAATGGTTTTGCATTAAATCATGACAAAAGTTTGCAAATTTACTTCTGTGTAAAGCGACGAGCAAAAAACACTTTCTGAAAGATATCGAAAGCACAGTAAGTGGTCCTCCAAGGCCAAGTTCAGCGACCTTACTGAAACGAAAATATAAGATACCTGAAACTGCGGCGATGACAGCATCCCGCATCTGTGCCCCATACATGACATTAAGCTAAAGTGCTTACAAATATACCGTATTATTATTAGATTATACCAAATATTTGGCTTAATGAAAGAAATAAAAAAAAAATAAATAAATAAATAAATAAAAATGAGATGAAATATATTTAAAAAAAAAAGTAAATAAAATAAAAAAAAATAAGAATAAAATAAATAAAAAAAAAAACAAATACCAAGTGAGGCCAGATGCAGGGTAAGGTTTCATAGTGCGACAGCTGTGCAATATCCTTTAAATTCTTATCGACCCACAGACCATGATGGTAAAAAAAAAACAACTAATAACTAATAACTGCCAGCAATTTTAGGCAAGGAACTTTGATTTTTATAGTCAAACTAATTCCTTGAGAAATTCTACCAAAACATAGGATATAGTCAGCTAAATAACTAAATAAAAAAGTCCTCAAAAATAATCCGTGCCAGTTCGGACCCGTTTTAATCTGCCAAAAATCCATTGGCATGAAATTACCACCATACACTATTAACAGCTTACCGGTGTCGATATAAACAATTCAATTCACGTAGTGACTTGTTCCCTCACCCTAATAGCTCAATACTACACATATAGGGATCGGTCAGGCATAATCCTACCGGTACGGATCTGTACCGGTGACGTCTATGCGGTTTGTGATTGTGGCACTCCCTGGACTTTTCTCTTACCTTTCTTGCTGGGAAACGTAACGACCAATGAAATTGAAATATATGACGCACCAATGAGATCACGTCATAGGTTGTGGCTTACCTGTTGTCTATTCTATAGAACACAGGAAACCAGTTAAATTCACGTAGTAAGTAAGTAAGTAAGTAAGTAAGTTGGCTTGATTTAAAGAAGGTGACTCATTTGGCACGGTGCCAATCTTCCATGAGGCCCTCTAAAATACATACAATACAAATTAATAAAACAACAAATACAATGCAATAGATACAAGTATGAAAATGTGAGGATGATTAGCATGATACTGACTGAGCTAAAACATTGTATAACTTTAGCATCATTATGTTTAACTGTTAATTGTATTATATTTCAGTTATTATTCCATAACAATATCTAGATATTGCATCAGGTACAAAATACGGACTTTTTTATATATAGAAAATTGAAAGCGAGGCTCACTTAAGGCGCCTATTAGTATGCAATATTTACTCCATACATTTCAGTTTTCAGTTTAAAGGTGTCATATGACACCTTTAAACTGAAAACTGAAATGTATGGCGGCCAGCCGAGTAGGATAATGTTATGGTGAGCAAGAAAGTTAAGATAAACTCTGACTTCATGGGACCAGGCGTTATCTTGCTGTAAAATCAACTGACGTTGTTGCTGCACAAGAGGGGGACTGCAATGCGGCGGAGAACTTCATCCCTGTACCTTACTGCAGTTAAATTGCTTGCTATCACAATCAGCTGTGATTTTACACCATGAGAAATGCCTCCACAGACCATAACAGAACCGTACCCAAATCAATCCCTCTCGATAACGCAAGCGTCGGTGAAGGGTTCACCACGACGCCGGTAAATGCTACTTAGGCCAGCTCGGCGAAAAAGAATGAACTGGGACTCGTCAGTAAAAAGGACCTGTTTCCACTGCCTCATCGGAAATCTTCTGGGAGCATATGCCGTCAATCAAACCATACGACGCATGCGACGTGTTTGAGTCAGGAGCGGACCAACATACGGACAACGTGCCCAAATACCGGTCTCGCGCAACAGATTTCTCACAGTTCCTGGGTGAACGGGGCGATAGTGAGGGCACTTTTAGTGATGTAAGGTGATGATTGCGCAAGCGCGGAAGAGACGAATAGCGTGACCATTTCACACAGCGGGTTTTTGCTTGTAAAACAGAAAAAGCTACATGCTGGAATTACAATATGACCTTCCCTACTCTGAGGTAAGTACTACTGGCAAATCTGTCCCTCTGTTTGTTTCGACGTAATAGAAGGGCAAAACAATGCATGTCGGACCCTGGCAGACGACGAAAATCTCCGTATGGTTTCGGGGATTCCCGCTATTTTATTATTATTATTTACATTATTTTTTTTTATAAATGATACGCAATTATTTTTATGGGTATTTCTTTTGTAATATTGTTCTGGAAGCAAAAAGTCAACAGAAAATTTCGGAAAAATAAAATTGCCAACGGCTCATGACAAATATATGTAATGTACGGAAGCACATTTGTGCCATAGACAGGTACCTTCTGCGTCATGATTGAAAGAAAGTGTACGGTTACAAGACTATCTTTATTGATTTATCAAGTTTCACATGTTTATTGATGATGTTATATATTTGTAAGGTAGTTATTACGTTAATATTGATGCTAGATGAATTTGTCAAAGTCTGCCAAATTTCAGTTTGCTTTTGAGTTAACTTATTGGTTACAATGTACACTTTATAACCCTTGATGAATTTAAGATGTATGGAAATGTAAACTGTCAGATTATGTTTGATTCCATATACAATGCATTCTATAGATTTAACATCAAATCAGATCAGAAATTATTAAGACCAGCAAAACTATTTACACGTAAATCAAATTCGTCGTCCGAGGTTTACCCTTTGGTTAACCTTCCATAACTTTGATACCCTGAGAGATGTTTTGATAATATTTGGTGGGGATGAAGAGGAGGACCCGTAGGCATGTCATATGCAAGAGAGACAACTTTCACTGTCTTTCGTCAGAGGTTTACCTTTTGGTTAACCGATACCCTTAGAGATATTTGACAATATTTGGGAGGAATGAAAAGGAGGACCCATAGTCGTGTCAAAAACAAGAAAGACAACTCTCACTGTCTTTTGTCCGAGGTTTACCTTTTGATTAACCAAAAACCTTTTGATTAACCTTCCATAACTTTGATACCTTTAGATATTTTGATAATGTTTTGTAGGGATGAAAAGGAGGACCCGTAGGTGTGTCGTATACAAGAGAGACAACTCTCACTGTCTTCGTTATGTACTTTATCTCCCCCAAAGCTGAAATCTTGTGCAAGGCATAACCCATACTGCTTGGGATCATTTGATAACATTTGGTAGGGACATGTACTAGGTCAAGTAGGAGTGTCATATGTAAGAAGAGCATCTCTTCCTCGATTCTTTTTCTAATTACCTCCCTTGAATGAAATTCTAAGCCAAATTCTTGTGCGCATCAATCTTCTTGATATTTTGAAATATTTTGATAATATTTGGTAGAATCATAGATAAGGACTAGTTGGCGTGTCACGTGCACAAATCACACGTTCTTTGTTATGTAGTATCTCCCCTGAAACAAAAATCCTGTACGGGAAATAACTCCCATAATGTTTGAGATAATCTGATAATATTTGGTAGGAACATAGGTCACGTAGGAGTGTCACATGCAAGAAGGACAACTATTGCTTTACTTTTTTTTTTCTTATCTCCTCTGAATGAATTTCCAAGCAAAATTCTTGTGCACTTCACAACTTCGTAATGGTTTGATTTTTTTATATATATATAATATTTGGAAGAGGCGTAGATATGGACCAGTAGGCGTGTAGAGTGCAAGAGGCAACTCTCACTTTCTTCGTTATGACCTTAAAGCCAAAACCTTGTGCAGGTCATAACTCTCATACAGTTTGAGATAAATTTTGGTAGTGGCATATATCAGGTTAAGAAGGAGTGTCAGATGCATGAAAGACAACTTTGGTTTTATTTTTCTAGTTTCTCCCTTTGAATAAATTTCTAAGCCAAATTCCTGTGCACACCAAACTTAGAAGTGACGGTTGGTCGTGGGCGTGCCGGGGGTGGGGGAAGAGCGGGGAGCAAGTTCCATCTTTTCACATTTTCGACATCTCAAGAACTGTAACTCGGATTGAGCTGAAACTTGGTGGAACTGGCATTGGGAAGAATGACTTTGCTTCTGCCGGAGTAAGTGCCCTGTTCCAAAACAGTACTGAATCACCCGTCCATAATGCCACTAGGCATTCTCTTGTTTGTAACTGATGAAAACTCAAATGATTTTACAGTATAAATTTGAACTATTATCTGGGAAATAAATGGATTAAAGTGCATCAAATTTAAGTAAAAGGGTCTTTCTAAAACCTTGCACAGTTGTCCTGCAAATGCTAATTGGCTTTGTATATTATTATAGCCCTGCTTTGGAAAAGTGGGGCTATGCTACATTTGCCTTGTCCTTCCGTCATTCCTTTCTTCCTTCCTTCCTTCCCTCCTTCCTTCCGTCCGTCATTCCGTCCGTCCTCATCAGATAAATTTTCGTCACACTTTTCTCAACAACTGTGAGGGTTACAAAGTTGAAATTTGGTACACACATGGACAGTGGGTTGATGCATAGTGAATACCGGAATCAGACCAAGGGCCCATAAGTCTTGGAGTTACATCCCTTGATAGATTTTACAATTTCCCATTATCACACTTTTCTCAAGAACTGTAAGTGTTCAAACATGGACATGGTTGATGTATTGTGTATACCGGAATCAAGACCAAGGGTCCATAACTATTGTAATTAAATCCCTTGATAGGTTTTACAATTTGCAATAAATTAAATTTTTTCAAGCATGAATTCAAAATATTTCAACACTGGGTCTTTCTCCTCTGATAGCACTGCAGCGGGGCTATAGTCAGATCCTCTGAAGCTCCAGTTTATATTAAATTATTTCTATGTCACTAAATTTAGAATAGTTACGCTATATTCAGTGAACCTCAGGATTAATGGTGATGAAAAACTAACTTTGATTATATTTTGTTTTTTTTTTTTTATTTTCCTTTTTTTCCAAAACTAATATCTGTATGACAATAAAATATAATCCATTTTCTCAGTTAGTGATAACCTTTTTTCTATAATTTCCTTTAGCTGGAATGTGTATTTTTGTAACTATTTACATCAATATATGTATGAACCTAGAAAAATATTGCAATTTCAGCAATTTTTGTTCTAAAAAAGCAATTTTCTAACCCCCAAAAGACCTGATTTACGAATTTGAATTGGACAGCATTGTTTCTTCCCAGCGGACACATGACGTAAATATAACGTCGCCTCAACGTCGATGCAACGTCATGACGTTGCATCGACGTTGAGGCGACGTTATATTTACGTCATGTGCCTGCCGGGTTAGAGATAGCAAACAATATCTTCTACATTATCTATTTAGAATGTTCATAATTCTGTTAAGATTTTGTTCTTAAATTCTTTTTTTTTTTTTTTTTTTTTTTTTTTTTTTTTTTGTAAAATAAGCACATTTTAACCCAAAAATATTAGCATTTAATGTTGGATGAAAAATTTTCTTTTTTCTCTTCAAGTGTCTTAGACTTATATGCAACTTTTTCCATAACTTAAAGTCTGATACTCAGTGCTGGAAACTTTTGGAAAAAAAAATCCCATTTTCACCATTTTTTTTTTTTTTTTTTATGTTCAAAAATCAGATTTTTACACCACAAAGACACAGTATTAACATTCGAATCAAACTTATTTTTTCTACTGATAGAGAACATTATCTAATACAGTTTATGCTATTTAGATTGTATAAATTCTTTTCAATATACTTCTTAGAAATTAATTTCTGTTTTCAGCGATTTTCTCAAATTTCCTATATTTTACCCCCTCCCCCTCCCCACCCTCAACCCCCACCCCCCTCCCCCCCCCCCCCCGCCCCGCGTCAAAAAAAAAAAAAAAAAAAAAAAAAAAACTTTTTCGGCAAGGAATATTTTGAGGACTTTTTTAGTGAACAAGGACACCTTCCTGATTTCAAAAATGTAAGTAAACTTTCTCAGGGAATTAGTTATAGGTTTAGGATCATTTTCGCTAAATACCCTGGCCTATTCACAATTCAAATTGTTTTAAATTTATAAAACTTGTGTCATTATCCCTACTGACAAACGGACAGACCGGCTGGCAGTGTAGGCCATAGGTCAAATTAAGAGTAGGTGTCAGGTATATATTCCTCTTATCCCTCAGGAAAACACATGTTGTGGACACCCGTTAGAAGCGTCTCGGCGAAGCTCTTCAATTAGCACCACAACACATGTCCTCATGGAGAAATAAGAAAAATATCAATACTTTCGGACTGAAAGAAAGAAAGAAAAAAGCCACCCAATCAAGGTCTATGGTAGACCTAGAACAGGCTACTCCCAAAGGGATTGCCTGATCAGGCTCCACACAGCCACACAATTAATCTCATCTCTTCATTACATTCATCAATGACAAGATTTATTTAGATTGGGTCTTAACGCTAAGCAGTCTGGGTAAAAAACAATCAGCAGACATTTTGAAACTACCCCGTTATCCCTCCCAGAATGATAGGATCCAACATCCCATGCGAACTGTCTACGTTGGAGACAATTCGCATGAAACGCCAAAACCCTTCCTTCAGAAAAATTGTGAGAAAATGTGATCAGTCAGTCGTCCGCGGAAACCATTACACCGGCAATATATATATTTTTTTTATTATTTTTATTTTGTGTGTGTGTGTGGGGGGGGGGGGGGGTGAGGTACCCATCTAGTACAAATGTATCTTAATCGTTTGCAAGCTGCGTTCTAAATAGGAAAAATAGCGTTCTAAATATGAAAAATAGAAGTCAAATACAGTAAAACCTCAAAGACTCGAACACCGATGACTCGTTTACTGTGGCTAATACGAACTCGTTTTTGAATCCCTAGGAAACTCTTCCGACAGCTCAAGAAAACAAATATTTAGTGATGTCTTAGTATTTTTTCCCATTTCATCATCAAAATACATGCTGTGTGTACTCATTAGAATCCCCTTAACAAACCATTATCGAAGCTCGAGAAGACATCCATATATTATTTCCATTTGTCTCCTACCCTCAGTGACTCGAACTACCCATACCTAGAAACAAATTCCATAGTCCCAAAGGTGTTCCAGCCATTGAGGTTCGATTTCAAAAAAGGTGATAGTTTTATTACATTTAATGGTCTAAGGGAAGCAACACAAATTGGGAGTTAATGTTCTTGCGAAGGAACACAACTGTCATTGATTATCTTTCTTGTTGAGAAGATAATGGATCATGATTTGAGTCGCTCAAAAGCACACTCTGCATACCAACGCCGGAGAATGTCCCCAACGCGGGTGTGCTGGGGGTGGGGGTGGGGGAGGGAGTACATTTGGGGTAATTGTGGTACGGGTATGCGAGCCAGTATTTCGAAACCTAGCCCATTCATATATCTGTTTTTTGAAAAAAAAAAACGGACCCCTTCATATACTTGATCGCTCGAAATGTTGACCAATTCATATACTGTCCTTTTTATATATGTTAATACCCATTTGTTGCTGGTAAGTAGACAAATATCGCAGTCAATTCATTGAATACTAAAAGAAAAAGCAGCCCCGAAAATGAAGAGGTTTTATGCAAATGTTATCATCCTCCGGCGTTTGCGTTGGCTTACACCCGCAGAATTTAACCAACTATTTAGGGTTGTCATTTAATAAACTAAATGCATACAATTCAAAATCATGAAGATAAAACATAATTTTCATTGCTGGTGTACTATTTTTGGAACACCTTCAGTTTTCACGAAAGGCAGACTAAAATTTCTTGTTGAATATTATTAGCTATGTAATTATTAATTGATAAAAAATATTTTAATGCTGATTCTGTTAGATAAATCGAATATGCCTGTTGATTTCGCACATGATATTCGCCGTGATATTTATTTGCGAACTCAGCCTATAAAATTATCATGTCTTATGAAAGACTAAAAATTCTGTTTGAATATTCTTGCGTATATAATTCTTCATCGACAAATCTTTGTAAAACGATGATGATAATAATAATAATAATGATAATAACTAGAATTTGTTTTTTCTACAAAAACATAGATGTCTCGCCCCCCTTTTTGGTGTCATATTGTTTTGTACATTCAGCGAACATTTATATCAACTAATGAGATTCCGAGGGAAATAACTCAAACAGTATAAATGCAAGAGTTATGGTTTTTTGCGCTTTGCACGTCGTCTAATGTTGATTGATATTCATAAAAAAAGTTTCGTGAAGATATATTGAACGGTTTTCAAGTTACAGAGTGGACGCGTCTTTTATGACGACAAAAAAGGTAATAGAAAAGTCCAGGAAGTGCCACAATCACAAACCGCAGCCCTTCCCAGACGCCAAGAGGAAGAGAAAACTGACAGATCCAAACAAGCACAAATCGAACAAACCTACGAAAAGCACTAAGATTAGCTCTCTTTTCCCCAAGCGAGGTAGTCGCAATGCTAAAAGGACTGAAAAACACAAGAACAAAATGACACAAGGTAAGACATAAAACAAATCGCCTCGTAGCAACAAAGAGTAATACTAACACCGGGACAAAGTTCCAAGGGAAATAATTCAAAAAGTATAAATGCAAGAGTTATGATTCTTGCGCTGTTGCGTCATCTAATGTTGATTGATATTCACATGAAGTTTCTTGAGGATATCTTGAACAGGTTTCAAGTTACAGAGCGGACACGATTTTGTGACGTACAAAGCGAACATTTATAATAAGTAATGAGATTACAAGGGCAATAACTCAAAAAGCATAAATGCAAGAATTGTGGTTCTTGCGCTCTGCACGTCGTCTAATGTTGATTGATATTAAACGGTTTTCAAGTTGTAGAGTGGACACGATTTTATGACAGAGTCCAAGAGAAATAATTCAAAAAGTATAAATGCAAGAATTGTGGTTCTTGTGGTCTACACGTCGTCTAATGTTGATTGATATTTACTTGAAGTTTTGTGAAGATAGCTTGAACGGCTTTCAAATCATAGAGGGGACACGATTTTGTGACAGAGTCCAAGGGAAATAACTCAGAAGTATAATTGCAAGAGTTGTGGTTCTTGCACTCTGCACGTCGTCTGATGTTGATTAACATTTACATGAAGTTTCGTGAAGATAGCTTGAACGGTTTTCAAGTTATAGAGGGGGCACGATTTTGTGACAGAGTCAAAGGGAAATAACTCAAAAAGTTTAAATGCAAGAGTTATGGTTCTTGCACTCTGCACGTCATCTAATGTTGATTGATATTTATGTGAAGTTTCGTGAATATAGCTTGAACGGTTTTCCAGTTATAAAGCGGATACGAGTGTGACAGACAGACAGGCAGACGCCCCGGGGAAAAACAATATGTCTTCCATCCCTAAAGGTAGGGAGACATAAATACCATGAGGCTGATTTTCACAGAAAAATCGTTTATGTCTGTTGATTTCTCCATCTCCATAAAACTTACATTTAGGTTTGATGTCGAATGTAAACCATTTTCTCCTTCAGTTGCTAGGTCAACGGTCAGCGTTGGACTGTTGCTTCTAACAATATTCTTCGTGTTGCCTCTAACTGACAGCCCCCAAGTACAAAGTATGAGTAACTGCAATAAAAAACTTCAGCGGCTACCCAGATTTGCGCTCGGGGGATGTTGTTCATATTATCTTTGAAGATTTTTGTGGTCACTCTTCTTGTATGGACCCCTCTTACTGACGTTTGATACTGCTGTTTTGCCGTACGTCGATGTGTTTGTACACCCAGTTAGAATCAAAGATCCTCCTTAGGACGGATTCCCACTGCATGATTTTGTCGTTGTGCCGCACGTCGGTGTGTTGTACACCCGGTAGGATCAAAGATCCCCCTACCGCCGCTTCGTACTGCTTGACTGTGTCCTTGTGCCGTACGTCGGTGTGTTGTACACCCGGTAGGATCAAAGATCCCCCTACCGCCGCTTCGTACTGCTTGACTGCGTCCTTGTGCCGTACGCTGGAGTGTTGTACACCCGGTAGGATCAAAGATATCCAAATACCTGTATCATCAATATGTCGTCTACTGAATTATCCCAGAAAGTGGTAAAGGTTAACATCACTTGAAGTCGTCTGTAGTTGTTAGCACATCGTTTGTAAATGTGGCCATGCAATGCTTTGTTAAGCAAATATGTAGGCTGACCCTACCCAGTAAGCATTCTTTATAAATCTACAGCGGGCCGTTATCGGCCCGTCAGCTACCCTGATGGGCTGATAACGGCCCGCTGTAGATTTATAAGAATGCTAGCTGGGTAGTAATCAGATGACAAGAAATTACCTACCTCCAAACACCGAACAGTTTTTATTCAGACCAGTCTCAGTCTGAAATTCAAGATTTTCTTTCATAAATATAAATATCGATTCAAAAAGTCTAGGTAACATGTAGTAGTGGTGGGTATATGATACACTTGTACTGCCTTGCGATACAAACCGGCTTTTATAGCGACGCGGTAGAGTGTCGATCTGCCACGCAAGCGGCCCGGGTTCGATTCCCGGGTGATTAGATTTTTTTCACCTTTCATCTTGTTTAGCACTATAAAACTTGGCTAAAGGATATTTTGTTTCTACCTCCCCATAAACACTTTCATTTTTTTTTCCCAGAGTGTCTGGAATACTTGGACAATAGCCAAACCTTCTTACCAAATTTTTGGCCTCACCTCACAGCCTCAGCCAATACTTGAGAGCTATGTGCTTTTTCTATAAGAAGATATTTGGCTTCATAAACCCATTGGGCATAAGTTGCCTCCCCTTTAACATTATCCCCAAAGAGTAAAGATATTCTTTGTCTGTGGGGTATTTTTGCTGTAACAGTAGTAGTTGAAGGATCAGCATAATTTGCTGTTGGCCTGTTTTGTAAATATTTCGCTGTGTCAAATTGGGGCTTGATTTTTAATTTATTGAAGACTTCAGCTAAAAATTCACCCTCTTCTTTTGTTAACTCAGCCATGCTAATGTCTGCCTTACACATACAAAACGAAATCACTATGACCAAGACAGGTCACTACACAATTAATAACTAGTTTTATATAAAAGTTGATTTTGTTTGTTCAACTAAACACGGTTGATTTAATTGTAATCATCTGAACAAAATTTTCACAAACACACTATAAAAACTATTAGCCACAAGGTTAAAAATGCTAATAATAGTGTTTTATAATACATTCAAGAGCATGTATATACATGCTCTTGAATGTATTATAAAACACTATTATTGTAAAATTATTTCATACAGCTACAAGAGTTCTGCAAATTAGTTTCAAGTCAGCACTACAACTGAATCACTGAATACACTTAGGTGCTTTCAAAGTATTTGAGTCATTGCAAATTTAAACAGTCAGTTTTATCTTTCAATATGATATATAAAATTGTAAAAGCTAGTTTAGAACACCTAACTGAATATCAAATTACAATTACTGAAATGTTAAATCATCACATACACAAATGAGTCGTGTCTCTAAATGACTTAATGATCTTGCAAAGCCAGTGTCATTTTGTAATGTTAATCTCGTTGCATTGTATTCTGTTATATTTTATTGCATTGGGTTGTATTTTATTGTATTGTAATATATTGTATTGTATTGTATTATATTGTATTGTACTGTACTGTACTATAGTGTACTGTACTGTATTGTATTAAACTGTCTTGTTTTGTGTTGTATTTTATTGTACTGTATTGTATTGATTATTGACTTGCAGCTGTTTTCACTTGCTGACATTCAAATCAATTTGAAATAAATAAATAAATAAATGAATGAATGAATAAATAAATAAATAAATAAATAAACTCTTTTCAAAACTAATAATTCAATGTCAACACTCGGACCCATCAATACTATAGTATTGACGGGTCCGAAGTCAACAGTACTTTCTCAATATATGAAACTCTCAAATATCAAGTATGGTCAAAGGGAAATAACTGCTACTAAACTACTCGGCAAACTACGGAAAATTCCGATAATGTACGATAACGGTCAGCACTAAAAATAGACTTATGTCATCAGTAGGTCAATTAGTACATGCACATGCAATTCTGCGTGTTTTTGTATTTATTCGTAAATTTTACAAACGGACAGTTGCAAAAACAACAGACTATAATAACTAATGCACATGGGGGATAAAAGATTGACAATATAAGTGATCACTAATGCACAGACGGGCCTCGGACATGGACACGCCAAAAACTCGGGTAGACAGACAATACGGACATAGCTTCAGTTTGATGCACAGACAGACGGGTGGACAGTGCACAGACAGACGGATGGACAATGCACAGACAGATGGATGGGCAATGCATGAATGCCAAGAATTATTTCAGGGGAACAAGAGAACAGGTACACCCCTGGGAGGGCCTCTGTACTGCCTTGCGGTACAACCCGGCTTTTATAGCTATACGTGGTAGAGTTCCAGTCACGCAGACGGCCCGGGTTCGATTCCCGTCCGCGGCATTTATGATTAGAATTTTCTCATCTGTTACAGCTGGTGCCCAACGTGGGGCATGATACATTTGTACTGCCTTGCGGTATAAGCCGGCTTTTATAGCGACGCGGTAGAGTGTCGGCCTGTTCGATTCCCGGCCGATGCACCATTAATGATAGATATATGATACATTTGTACTGCCTTGCGGTACAAGCCGGCTTTTACAGCAACGTGGTAGAGTGTTCGCCTGTCACGCGGAGGACCGGGTTCGATCCCCGGTCGCGGCATTGGTGATGATTTTTTTCACCCGTTACATCTGACGCCCAACGCAACGTAAATAACCCCATCTGATAGGCTTGATGGTCGAATAGGCTTGGTGGCCTGGTATTGAGTGGTTGCTAAAATAGAGATTTGCAGACGAATCTAAAACTGGAGGGGGAATATGTAGTAGTGATAGGTATATGATACACTTGTACTGCCTTGTGGTACAAGCCGGCTTTTATAGCGACTAGGTAGAGTGTTCGCCTGTCACGCAGGCGGCCCGGACTAGGTTCCAGGTAGCGGCATTGGGGATTAGAATTTTTTTCACGTTAGAAACATTCCGTTAAAGATTATTATAGCCTGTACCAGCTCTATAGAGAGTAGGGTTACCAATCTTATAAATACATATAGCACTTTTTGGTTGTGTCAGTTCCCCCTCTAGTTTGAAAGGGGCCAGATTGATAAGAAAAATGGCCCTATGGACAAGGGAAATCATCGTTCAGTCAGTGTATTAACCATCACATTTAAAGCATATGAAAGGACTATGCAATTCAGCTGTCAGAAAGCTTTGACATACCGGTACAATATCTTCAGTCCATATCTGGCAGCTTTTCGTTCAAGTTATGGATGTCATTCTACCTTGCTGAAGGACTGGAAAAGGGCCTTAGTCTGTCATCAAACATGCTGCTGCTATCCTTGGCTGTGCAAAATGCGCCGAGTGAATATTCTGATCAGACTGTGCAAATGCGTAGTGGCGAATCTTCGCTGGGCCTCATGTCGAAAGGTACCTTTTCTAACATTATGGCTCCTTTGTCAATCATTTGGAAAAAAAAAAAAAAAAAAAAAAGAAGAAGTATGTGACGACCTCAGGCACATTGCTTGAGAGGATTGGGGGAGGGGGTCTTTCCCTGAACAAATCTTTAGAGCAGTCCGAATTTTAACTTAAAAAAAAAAGAAACTTGTCTTGTCTTGTCAACTCAAGGTCACCGCGTCCGATGGGTAGACTGCACACCAAGTGATTTGATTAGTAGTTTTACAGCCCAGTAAATAGTTATGGTCATGTTGAGCTAATCAGTTAACATAGTCACCTTTCCTGGACAGGCTCAGTCCTCGTAGTGGCTAACCAGTACATTGAGGATCTTGAATCAGTGGAAGAGAGGGGGAATGACCGTAGAAATTATTTTATGTTCCATCAAGTTATGGGCTGGGATTTGAACTTGCGATCCCTGGATCTGCATGCTACGGAATGTACTGTGGTATGGAACCCAGCGTGTATACTGAGTGAAACTTTAGAACAGTATCTAAGCTCAATCCAAGTACAAGACTGGCTCCAGTCTCTAGTGACTAAATATTTATTCTTTTAAGCCTGTTTGATACATCCACTAAAATAGAATCAATATAATATCATGATTATAGAGGCTGGTCACTAGAAATTCAGGTTCATTTGATTCTATAAGTACAATAAATGTATTTTTATGCAGTCATTGATTAAATCAATAGACTGAAGCCAGTCTATCCAAGTACCTATTAGAGGCAGTAAGGATATCGGTCTTTAGATACGTAAACTGATGTAAACTTTAACACTGAAAATTCTCGGTCAGTGACTGTGATTGTACAGATAAAAGACAAAGCTTGTGTCATTTGTTTGTTTGTTTTTTTTGTTTTTTTTTTGTTTTTTTTTTTCATTTTATCAAAACATATTATGGATATGCATTAGAATTGTCATGGCAAGGTATGTATCATGCCTCTAATGAGTACTATTATATTTTAATAAAGCCTAGCATTTTAGCTAAAAAAAATTTAGCAGACAACAGTTTGAAATAGTTTTCTTTCTTTTTTGCAGAAAATAGGCTTTGGCATTTCATGCAAATTGTCTCTTTGGCAATTTGCATGAAATGTCAAAACCTATTTTCTGCAAAAAATAAGAATAACTTGAAAAGGTTTTTTAGAAGAAAAAAAAAACATATGCTCCCTCCCCCGCACCCCACATTCAAACCCGCCAGAGTTGTCATTCTTGTTGGTGACAGATAGTCTCATCCTGTTCTACATTTCTACCAAGTATCATCAAAATATTGTGAAGGGTATTCAAGTTACAGAATTGACACAAAATCAAATTCAAACACAAGAAGGGGAGATAGCTCAAAATGTAAGAAAGCCTGAGTTGTCATTCTTGTACGCAAAACATCTACTCATCCAGTTCTACATTTCTACCAAATAAAATTGAAATAATCCAAAAGGTATTGGAGTTATAGAGAGGACATGACATCAAATTCAGAAAAAAAGGTGAGATAACTCCAAAAGTAAGAAAGCTAGAGTTGTCATTTTTGTATGCAACACATCATCTACATTTCTACCAAGTATCATCAAAATATGCTGAAAGGTATTCATGTTACAAAGCAGACATGAAATCAAATTAAAACACAAGAAGGGGAGATAACTCCAAAAGTAAGTAACCCAAAGTTGTCATTCTTGTATGTGACATGTTATCTGGTCCTGTTGTACATTACTACCAAGTATCATAAAAATATTCCAAGGGTATTCAACTTACAGAGCGGACATGAAATCAATGCATAATCACTGTCAAATATAACAAAGGAAGATAATGCCAATAGTAAGAAAGACAGAGTTGCCATTCTTGTATGTGACACATTGTATTATCCTGTTCTACCAAATACCATCAAAATATTCCAAAGGGTATTTGAGTTACAGAGCAGACACAAAATGAATTTTAAAAATAAAACAAAGGGAAATAACTCCAAAAGTAAGAAAGCCAGAGATGTGACATGTCATCTCGTCCTGTTCTACATTTCTACCAAGTATCATAAAAATATTCTAAAGGGTATTCGACTTACATAATCACTGTCATATATAACAAAGGGAGATAACATCAAAAGTAAGGAAGGCAGAGTTGTCATTCTTGTATGCTACATGTTGTCTAGTTCTTTTCTGCTTTTCTACCAAGTAGCATCAAAATAAAATATTCTAAAGGGTATTGGAGTTACAGAGCAAACAAGAAATCTATTTCAAACAAAACAAAGGGAAATAACTCCAGAAGTAAGAAAGCCAGAGTTGTCATTCTTGTATGCAACACGTCCTCTTCTCCTGTTCTACATTTCTACCAAGTATCATAAAAATATTCCAAAGGGTATTCGACTTACAGAGCAGTTACAAAATCAATGCATAATCACTATTAAAATTAACAAAGGGAGATAATGCCAAAATAAAGAAAGAGTTGTCATTCTTGTATGTGACACATCCTCTCATCCTGCTCTACATTTCTATCAAGTACCATCAAAGTAATCCGAAGGGTATTTGAATTACAGAGCCGACACGAACTCTATTTCAAACAAAACAAAGGGAAATAACTCCAAAAGTAAGAAAACCAGAGTTGTCATTCTTGTATGTGACATGTCCTCGCGTCCTGTTCTATATTTCTACACAAGATTTTCCCTCAGTGTTTTAAAGTGAGGGTCCCAGGGACTCCCTTATGTGAGTTCAGGGTTCCTTTAATAAGATTTAGGTGTTTATTGTTTTAAAGAGTTAACCCTTTAAGCACTAATCACAACTGCAGCAGACAACACTTTGAAATACATTTTTTTTTCTGAGAAAATAAGGCTTGACATTGTGAATTGTCCTAGCAGACAATTCAGATGAAATGTCGAGCCTTATTTTCTCTGAAAATTTTTGTTTTTAGAATGTTTGCTACAATTTGATTTGCTTTACAGTTAGCTATTGCTCAAATATTGATAGTTTTTGGCCTTTAGACCAGAAAGATTATAAAATACAAAGCCGTAGATAAATAAAATTTTGGATTTGATTATATATGCATCATTCAGGACCCCTGCTCTTAACTTTTTTATTTTGATTTGCCGAAACTTTTTGTTTTTGTTTTCTCCAGCGTTTTACATGTTAAGCACTGAGCGTCGACGCCATGACCTTCATGTTTTGTTTGGTGACGTTAGTTATGACGTCAGAAATAATAGGTGTACTGTTAATGATTTTATTTTTGCATGTCAAGAGCTATAACTAAATTTTGTGTCCTGTAACCTCAAAACACTATGCACTGCATCACCTCATAGTCTAACTGTCCACCATGTTTCAACTGGATCTGATGAAAACTGTAGGAGTTATCAGGAAACAAAAGTCAGTCAGAAAAATCATAAAAAATAGCCATCAGAAGAGATGGCAAATCCCCCGACCAAACCACCATTTCTAAATTTGGTGTATTTCAATCAGATATTATGGAAATATTGAAACAGAGCAAAGTAAAAAGATGCAAAGATAGTATGAAATGTGACCAAAATGGTAAGTGAAAACAATAATAGGTGTACTGTTAATGATTTTATTTTTCCATGTTAATTCTTTTATTTTTTATTTTTTTTTTTTTTTTGTCAAAATCATCTAATAGTGACTTCTTGTGTGATAATTTGTACAGGATACACAATATTTGCAAATACTTTGAATTTGTGAGTATACATATTCAGAAATAACAGCTAAAATAAATGCCTTGTAAAGGTAAAGAAACTTGCTGTGTGTTTATTAGCGTAAAAAATCAACGGAGTAAAAGTTGTCCTTTTTGCAGATTACACACCTACTTGATCTGATATATGTCCCTACCAAAAATTATCCAGTTATCTCAAACAGTATGGGTGTTATGGCCTGCACAATATTTCAGCATCAGGGGAGATAAGTACATAATGGAGAAAGTGGGAGTACTCTTGAACAGGACATACCTACTTGTCATTATCTATGCCTCTACCAAATATTATCAAAATATTTTAAACCACATACTCAAGAGCTTGGCTTAGAAATTCATTCAGGGGAGGTAACTAGAAAACAACCATAGCAGAGATTGTCCTTGTTGCACGTGACTCGCCTACTGGTCCTTATCTATGCCTCTACAAAAAATTATCAGAATATAGTTGTCCTTCTTGCAAGTGACACTCCTACTTATCTGATATATGTCACACCAAAATATTACAAAATTATCTCAGACAATATGGGAGTTATAGCCTGCACAAGATTTCAGATCTAGGGGATAAGTACATAGCAAAAAAAAAAAAGAAAGTTGTCTCTCTTGCACGTGACACATCTACTGGTTCTTATCTATGCCTCTATCAAATATTATCAAAATATTTCAAACCATTAAGAAGTTATAGTATGCACAAGAATTTGGCTTAGAAATTTATTCAGGTGAGATATCTGTCCCTATCAAATATTATCAAATTATCCGAAACAGTATGGGAGTTTTAGCCTGCATAAGACTTCTGTTTCATGGGAGATAACTATATAACAAAGAGAGTTGTCTCTCTTGCAGGAGACATCCCTTCTGGACCCCATCTATGCCTCTACCAAATATTATCAGAATATTTAAAACCATTAAGAAGTTACGGAGTGCACAAAAATTTAGCTTAGAAATTTGTTCAGGGGAGATAACTAGAAAAAGAACAGAGCAAGAGTTGTCCTTCTTGCATGCAACACTCCTACTTGACCCTACCATATATTATCAATTTACCTTTAACAGTATGGGAGTTATGGCCTACATAAGATTTCTGCTTCAAGGGAGATAGCTACATGACAAAGAAAGAGAGTTGTCATTCTTGTATGCGACACATCTATTGGTCTGCTTCATCCCTACCAAATACTATCAAATTATCTCAAACAATATGGGAGTTATGGCCTGCACAAGATTTCGGCTTCAGGGGAGATAACTACATAACAAAGAAATTAAGAGTTATCTCTCTTGACATGACACACCTACTGGTCCTGCTCTACATTCCTACCAAATATTATCAAAATATGTCTTAGTGTATCAAAGTTATGGAGCACACAAGGATGCATCTGAGATTTCTGCTTCAGGGGAGATAACTAAGTAAGTGAGAATTGTCTCTCTTGTACGAGACACACTACTGGTCCTCCTCTTCATCCCTACCAAATATTATCAAATTATCTCAAACAGTATGGGAGTTATGGCCTGCACAAGCTTTTGGCTTCAGGGGAGATAACTACATAACGAAGTTATCTCTCATGCATGTGACATGCCTACGTACTCCTCCCTCTATTCATTCCCACTAAATATTATCAGAAAATGTCTAAGGGTATCAAAGTTATGGAGTGCACAAGGAGATAACTACATAACAAAGAAAGTGAGAGTTGTCTCTCTTGCATGCAACACGCCTACTGGTCCTCTTCATTCCTACCAAATATCAAAATATGTCTAAGGGTATCAACTTTATGGAGCGCACAAGGATGCATCTACGGACGAACGACAGACAGATGAATGCCATGCTGATCGCTATATCCCCTGAACCTATCGGTCAGGGGATAAAAAGCATAACCAGTCCATCAAAATTTGGTGTACAGCATCCACGAAACTACATACACTGTACCACCTCATGGTCTAACTGTCCAACAAGTTTCAACTCTATTCGATGAAAACTGTCAGCGTTATACGAAAACAGAAATTGAGGTCTGAAAAATCATTAAAAAGCGTATGAACTCTAACAAAATTTGGTGTACTGTAACCGCGAAACAATATGCGCTGTTCCACCTCATGGTCTAATTATCCATCAAGTCTCTTTGCGATACAATGAAAACTGTAGAAGTTACGCGGAAACAAAATTCAAAGGTCCAAAAAATCGTTAAAAAGCCTAATAACTATCAAAATTTGCTGTTCTGTAACCTCGAAACAATATGCACTTCTAACTGTTCACCAAGATTCAACGTGATCTGATGAAAACTTTAGGAGGAGAGAGCTGATGGACAGACAGACACACAAGGGTATATCATAATACCCCGCCACTAACTTGTGGCAGGGTACAAGGGATATTGGCCGGGTAAACAGAAGTGGCAGGGTACAATAAAACAAAGTCAAACTACGGTTGGATGTGTTTATTTTTGACAGAAAGACAAATACATTTGTAACAAGGTGCTATATGGGAATAATGGACCATATTTAACAACAATCGGCAAATACTTCAAGAAGCCTGCATATCTGAGCAGTTTGCTCAGTATAGTCAGGGTTATTTTACTGAATTCATAAATAGAAAGCCTAATTATTAGATTTATTCTGTTCAAACAAGAAAATAACAGCTGGACCTTCTAAAACCTATCACAACTAAACAGAAAAGAATCGGAATCAGACTATGATTATCCTGGTGCCAGCTGATTTGGGACTTTGCTCTTTACATGTAGAATACAGTTCATTATTCCCCAGATATGCACCTCATGAAATTTCTAATTATCTAATCTGTGTTGTCTTAACAATAAGAGATAAAATACCATCATACAACTGTCAGCTACTTTTTAAGAAAGCTTCATATAAAAGAGTTTATAAGCAGGAGTATTTGATGATACCGTATTCGACCTAATTACCGCACTGTGCGCTTAGGTTTTTCAAAATTACTGGGAACACTCAGATGTGATAAAATATGTACCTATACCTATTAAGGATACACTATAAAAAGATCAGAAAAGGACTTATTTGATGATGATTATGCGAATTTTTTTCTGATTTTCTTTATAAAGGCATATGTTGTGGGTACTCATTTGAATTGCATTGACTTGTCGATGCAATTCAAATGAGAACCCACAACATATGCCTTTATAAAAAAGTAAATAAAAAGTACACTGGCTGTAATAAGACTACAGAATTTCATGAGTGTGCGCTTATAGGGGTATGTGCGATAATTAGATCGAATACGGTAATTCTAGGCTCATTTTCTACAGTTCTCCATAAAATCATGTTGAATGCACTCATTAGAAGTGCCTCAGTGAGGCGCTTCTAAAGAGAACCCACAATGTATAATTCTATAAAGAAATAAGAAAAAATATCCCAGAATTATCACCAAATACTCCTCTTTAACAAGTCCTTTGCTAATAATATTAGGATAGCTCTTAGAAAAATCAACATCTGAACCGTGTCACACAAAAAGGAGCTTAACATATATGTGAACAGTGTAGGACAAGATCAGTATGTGACTGCACAGACTGATCAGGTCTTTTGCTGCACACTTACATGATCTTTGTTTATTGAAGGTACAAATGGTGACGGGTGAATGCCCTGTCTGGTCAGGGCTTTCAACCATCCCCAGTTGAAGATTGCAGTCAGGGCTTTCACTCATCACCAGTTGAAGATGGCATTCTGGTCAGGGCTTTCACCCATTACCAGTTTGATTGCAATCTAGTCAAAGCTTTTACCCATCACCAGCTGAAGACTCCGCTTTCACATGACTAACACTTTCAGCTGACATGACTAACACTTTAGGCAGCCTTGTAATGCCATAAATACCTCAGTTTACAAGTCATTGTAATACATAACTTTACAAGTCTATGTAATATATATCCCGTTGCCATGTAATATATAGAGAAAGCAGGGACAAGCAGGGACCTACATTATTCGGCAAACTTTTGGGCAAATTTTTAGAACTCTGCAGTTTTTAAATCATAATTCAAATTGTTTTATTTAAACTGAATAAATGTCTAAATGTGCTTTATGACAAAATCTGAAGTTTTTAAACCCCATTTCATATTGTTTGTTGCTTTATCATTTTTTTAGAACCCACCTTCAAATTGTTTGTTAGTACTATAAAATTTTTCACAGAAAAAAATCTATCTTAATTAACCCTTTGCATGCTGGGTAATTTTGCATGCTTTTTTTGTTGTCTGTGGATTTTTTTTAATACTTTTTTAAAAAAAAATCTTTCAGGAATACTATCAATGTGTCAAACAGTTTGGATCCAGATCAGGCCCATACATGCATAAGCTGTGGACTAAAGATAAGGAAAAATTTTAAGGGAGATTTGACAAAATTCTGTGAGATTTTCTTAAACATCACTTTGGAGCTCCCCAAATATAGTCTAAAGTTTGTTGTTGTTTTTTCATGTGAGAAGCTTATGAAAACCACAAGTGTGTGAATTATGCTTAATTTCATCATAAAATCTGTTGTAAAATGGTCTAAAAATTCTGTGAGATTAGAATTTTTTTATGGGAATTGCCCTCCAGATGGGCTAAATTCTGTGAGATTTTATCTCACAGTCTGAGACATGGCATGTATGCAGACCTGATCTGGGTCCAAACTGTTTGCCAAAAATTATCAGCAGAAGACAAAAGTCGCCATTAGCGGGGAAAGACTTAAGAGACCTACATATACCTTATGTTGCATGTTTCCCCTGTATTATATGGTGAAAATATCAGAATTTTTCACATTATATGATGCAATTTCCAGAGCTTACAGAGCTCCAGATCACAGGAATATCCAGGCTATATTTTCAAAATTTCTCCATGAAAATGTTATGTTGTGGGTGCTCATTAGAAGTGCCTCAGTGATGGGGCTTCTGATGAGTACCCACAACATATGTGTTTGTGCAGAAGTAAGAAAAATCTTAATATTTTTGGTTGAAAAGAAAGTTTATCTAATTAAGAAAAATCTGAATATTTTTGGTTGGAAAGACAGCTTAATCTAATTATTTGGCTAAGTGGTATGCATGTCACATAGGTGTATTAATGTAATGACCTTGAATATATATGGCACAGCATTATCTGTTATAGGCCCAAGCAAAATATATGTTGGGTTCTGATTACATTACTTGGCCTTTTTATAATCTACAAACATTTTCTTTCTTATTCTTGTTTTTTGGGTACTCCATTTTTTGTCTATTTTTATGGGATTCTGCTCCTAACATTAATCTTATTCAAGTTTTTGGGGGATTTTTTTTTTTTTTTATTATTTTCCATCATGTTTTTTTTTTTTTTTTTTTTTTTTCAATCAGGGAGACAACTTTTGTGACCTCCTGTTTGCTTTCCAGTATTCCTTTCTGAAAAGGGGTCTGCTCTAAAAGGAAATAATCTGCTGTCAAGCTTGCACGCCCTCAGTAAGAAGGATAAAAACAATTTTGACAACATTGCCTCTATTACAGTAAATGACCTAAAATTTCGAACACTTTATTCCATACTTTTTTGGGCTTCAATTTTGCTTTTTATGCATTTGTCTCTTAAAATGCTTAATGGAAAGGCAAACAGGGAAGACGCAGATCAGACTTTGATCTGGGTTTGCACTGTTTGCGTATGGCACTTTGTCAGAAACTTTCGTGTTCGAAATTTTAGGCTATTTACCGTAGCTCAAACTATGAACAGCAGAAGACATTTTAAAACATTTTCTTCTTTATCCTCACCTTCCCCTTTCTCCCCACCTCCCTTTCCTCAGTCCCTCCCCTCACACCCACAAATGCCTTTTTTTATGTTATATATCATGTGGAAAACAAAACTTCCAATTGCAAATCTTCAGAAATTGTTTGTGTTGAGGTTTTACAGCCCAGTCAACCCAATGGGGTCAAGTAGAATGAGGTCAATTTACCTAAACACACATTTACTGGGCAGGCTTAGTCCTCTAAGCAGTTAACAATATTGTGCATATTCTTTCGCCAGAAACTCACAACTGCCCTTGAATATTTCATGATCAAATCTCCACAAAACCTCCTGATCACCAGTCGGACGCGCATCCAAATGAGCCATAAATCTTCAGATGAAAAATGAAATAAAGTAATATGATATTGATATAAAACCTGAAAAAAGTAGTATGGTGTTAAGGAAATAGAAATAAAGTATGGTAGTACAAAAAAGCGGATATACATTTGTAGTTAAGCAGTATTTGCAAAATTGTCAAAAATTAAAAAGAACAATCCAATTTTTGGACAAATCATCACTCCTTCGACCATGACAACAAGACAGATGAATTCATCATGATCTTTAAATTCAATGGAATGCTGACATAGAGGAAATTAGTCATCATTATTTTGAAACACTTTAAGAATCTGTCTGCCACTTAATTTTACCCTAAATGTCTATAAATATTCTTGATACATGTTTGTAAATATGGATGCTTAACTAACTAAGCCTTAACAGTCAGAGTTTGGCTGTACTTTAAATTTAACTTTTTCCGCAGCTTATGGCAGTGTAGACTTTGCTGAAGTCAGTAAAAAATGGCGGACAGATTCTCAAGTCTAACCAATATTTCTAGTGGAGATCCAGAAAATAATTCAGATATATACACACATCCTTAAAAATGCTGAAACAAATTATTTAAGGAGATTGGATACACTTGGTAGATTTTCCACCGTTTTCCACAAGGGATTTTCCACCATTTTGCACACGGGATACAACTTTTGTGATTTCCTATCTTCTTTCCTCAGACACCGAATCTCTTCTGAAAAAGGAGTCTACTCTAAAAGGGAAGAATTTGCTCCCCTTGGGAGCATATTCTTTCCTTTCAGTGTAGACCCCTTTTCAGAAGGGAGGCAACAACACTTCTAAGCGTTGACTCTCCTGACAGTGTATGGCAGTTATCTCCCCTGACAGTGTATGACAGAGTTGTCTCCCGACTGTATGACAGTTGCCTCCCCTGACAGTGTATGACAGAGTTGTCTCCCCTGACAGTATCTGATAGAGTTGTCTCCCCTTAAAGTATATCCATTCCACTTAATTAGGAATGATTGTAAGCAAAGCTGCAATATACAATGTATGTATATCCGGCGAAATTCTTTTAGAAAAGAAGTGGGTTGACTGAAAACAGTAAGCCCCACATTTTGAGAACGAAATTTAAAATATCAGTAGTTTTCTGTTGCAAAAAAAAAAAAAAAGCCTTATTTAGAGCTAATCTGCTAAACATTTAAACAATTAGTGTAAAATCAGTATCATTATTCTGCTTACGGTTCCTATCAGATAAGTTTGCAGTTTTGAAGTTTGGTATACTCTGTGATGAGCTTTAAAGTATTTACACTTAAATACATGGATATAGTGAAAACAAATCAACTGTGAATAGTTCCCCCCTTTACAATATGCATGAGAACAGGTGGAATGTTAGTATGCAAAACGAGAGATTTATAAATAAGTATATAATTAGTTCATGGACATGTAAAATGTCACCTAAGTTGTATTTGTAAATAAATATACATGAAAAGCAATTAAATTTATTCTGAAAAACAAGGAAATCATCGAATAATGCTGGATGCTAATAGAGAATGTTATTATAAAAATTAAGGGCTCCAGATAAATCTTTATTTTCAGACAAATTAACCCTTGTCATGCTGAATAAATTAAGATGCCATGCCCACTGTCAATCTTCAGCCAGTCAAATTACTTGATCCAAGTTGTTCATACAAATTCAAATACTTAATGACAAACAGAGTAGATCCAGATCAGTTGGCTTCTGAAAAAGCCAACTGATCTGGATCTACACTGTTTGCAAAGGTAGGATATATCCAGGTTCAGCAGGACAAGGACTAATGAACAATATTTACCCTAAATATTGGTGAATCTTTACTAATTATCATACTAGCCCTAAACTTTGAACAAATCTCTAAACTTTGAAAAAATCTATTTTACTATATGCAAATGAATGAGTGACTCTGCTCAAACTCTGTATTCTGCAGTTTGCTGTCTGTCCAAATACTTAGGGTAAATACTGTAATAATTCTTGTTTCTGAAGAACAAACATATACACATTAAAACTTCAATTTATACTCGAAACCAGATGGCTGATTCGAACTCGTTTTTTAGTCCCTTAGAAATTCTTCAGACATATAAAGGAAACAAATATTTAGGGATATTTTAGGGAAGTTTTCTTATTATATCATGAAAATGTATGTTGTGTGTACTCATAAGAATCACCTCATAGACGCAATTATACCATTACTTTACAGAAGATCAAAAAGACATTCCTAAATTATCCCCATTTTTCTCCTGACATGCCACTATGATTAACCGTCAGTGGCTCGAACTACCCATGTCTAGAACAAATTCCCATGGTCCCAAAGATGTTCAAGCCATTGAAGTTCACCTGTATATATTGGATATCATCATTCATCTCATTGCTCACTGAGAGATCAAACACTTAGAATGCTGAGTAAAAATTTCAGCACACAATATTTTGTCACATTTTCTTATTTTTTCCAGAACATAGGATATGACTGGAGAAGTATTTCGGAGTGTCATTTGCTGAAAGTGTTAACCAGAATACTAACACTTACCATGCTATAGGCAAATTCAGCAGATGACAAACTGGTGATATTAGCCTTAATTTTTCTTAGGAAATAGGATCTCTCACTTCGTATTAATTGTCTCCTAAGGAGAAAAATTGCATGAAGAGACAGATCCTATTTTCTAGGGCAAAAAAAGAAAACATATTTCAAAATACTGTATGCTCAAATTTTTACCCAGCATGCAAAGTGCTAAGCATTAAAATGAGATTCCAGAATACATCTCAATCTTTTCTTATCTGAAGCCCAGAAAAACTTGCTACTTTAACTTAGCACATCAAGATTCAATTATTTATATATAAGATACAACCAAGGTATAGGAGATCTAAAACACACAACTACCGAGTGGAATAAAAGTTTATCTTTAGCCATGATCTCAGTGGGTCAGTAAATGATCTTCATACAGCACCAGATTAGGCACTTTTGTCTTCCCTAAGAAAACGTGTTGTTTGTTGGTGTTGAGGTTTAACGGACCAGTCAACCCAATGGGATCATGTCGTGCCCAGTCAGTTTACCTAACCACATTTTAACTGGGCAGGCTTAGTCCTCTAAGCGGTTAACCAGTATTGTGCACATTCTAGGCCCTTCTAATGAAATGTCAAAATGTGTTGTGGGTATTCATTAGAAGTGTCTCAGCGAGGCACTTCTAATGAGTACCAACAACACATTTTAATGGAAAAATAATAAAATATCAATATCAGAGGCAAAAAAAGCGCCTTATCCATTGTAATGATGTGCATTTGTTCTTATAAAAATTCACCAACCATGTATCATTTATTTATGGATTTATGAAAAAGTCACCTGTCTATCAAAATAGGGATCTGAGAGTTCAATGCAAGACAATAATTGATGTACATAGTAATAGGAGGAGGAGATGTTGTTTTATGTCCTTTTCAACATTATTACACTACAACCTCTTTATCACACGATTTGTTATAACACAATTTTGGATATAACATGGTTTGTTTGTTTGTGTTGAGGTTTTACGGCCCAGTCAACCCAATGGGGTCATGTCGAGCGCAGTCAGTTTGGTTCAAAGATGGATCCCAAAAATGTATAGGTTATATTGAAAAATGACCATAAATGGTCATTTTTCGATATAATCTATACATTTTTGTTTGGATATAACACGGTTGTTTAACTCAGTTTATGCTATGGATCTCAACAATAGTGTTATAAGAGGTTGTGGTGTATTCGTCATACCCAGATAATGGATGGACGATGATGAAAGGCTCTGTGCAGTGAAGCATCACACAGCCATGAGCTGAATTCCGCAATTCCGCATCCAGCAGGATTCAAACCTGGGACCTCATGATCCAAAATCAGCAGCCCTAGCCACTCAGCCACTCAGACGCTCCTAACTGATGCAATAATTCTGTATAATTTTTATTATTTTTGCACCAAAACTTATTTTGTGGGAACTCACTGAAACTGTCTCAGTGTGGTAATGCCAATGTGTCACAAGATATTTTATGGATGCAAAAATATCATGAATATATCTGAGCAAATCTGCTAATCAGTTTGCTGCCAATTAATATTTTCACAAACTTTCTGTCAGAAATTTAATTTGCTTTTGTTTTTGGGGGTTTTTTTTTTGCAAAAATTACTACCTGCACACCAAATATGTTTCTTCATGAACTTTTACTCATGCACATTTTGAAATAAACCACACACAAAAATAACCTGATGTCTAGGTTATGCGAGGGCAAATAAACCTTTATCTTGCTGCAGATGAAAATTAACCTTTAACCTGTTTGATTTAAATATCTGCAGATTATATTTTTAGCGTTTACCACTCTCTGGGCTAATTCAACAGTCGACAAATAGATGATATTTTTCTTATTTTTTCACAGAAAACAGACTGGAGACAATTTGCATGAAATATCAAACCCTGTTTTCTAGAATTAAAATAAGAAAAGTATTTCAACTTCATTTGCTGAAAATTTTACCCAGCATGCTAAATGTTAAGGGGACTTGACACACATGGAATTTTTTCTGCCATGTTTTACAAGGGAGACATTTTTTTTTAACTTCCTCTTTGCTTTCCTGCATTCCAAACCTTTCTCAAAATAGGTCTCCTCTTAAAAAAAAGAATTTACTCCCACAGGGAGCAAATTCTTTCCTTTTAGAGTAGTCCCCTTGTCAGATGGGGAAAGAATTTGACAGTGTTGCCTTCCCCCACCTCATGTGGATCTTTTCCCCTTATTTTGTTTCTAATATTTTCGAGACTACAAAAATTGACATTTCATTCAAACTGTCTCCAAATTATTTTAATCATATGACGTCGCTATTACTTAGTGAATAACATCATGTCATAATAAAAATAATATGACTACTGGTTACATTACACTTGGTTACTGGCGCATAACATCATCACACCGTCTGTGAAAACGGTGTGTTTTCTGCTGAAAAAAAAGAAAAAAGTTCATAAAATACAATTTAAAAGTCATAAAATAAACAGAATCTTACAAAGACTTGGTTCATCAATTTCATATGAATTCATTACGAAACCATGCCTATTCAAATATACTGAAAATTTTACCTCCAAAAAATGAAAATTTTCAGATAAAAACTTCTGATTTTTTTCATATTTCTGCTCAAAACATAGATTGTGTGTATTCGTTAGAACTGCCTCGGCAAGGCGGTTCTAACGAGTACCCACAATCTATGTTTTGAGCAGAAATAAGAAAAATAATTTATATCCCTGTCAACCCCAGTTTTGCTATATAAAAGTGGGGTTTAAGGTGGTCAAAATTATATAGGCATGTTTTCGTGATGTGACTGCTCATGTAAGAACCTCTATAAATGCAAGTAATTTGTCTATGCTGACTTAGCCAATAAAGCTAATTAGGTATTAATGAACATTTCAAAATTAGAACAGAGCATTTCTTTCAAACTATCATTCATAAATGACAATTTGAATGGAACACTGTGCCCTACTTTTAGTAAAAATAAAGAAAACTATCACTGAACTGCCGTTTATTATCAATTGCAGCAGGATAAAGGTCAAACAAGGTCAATAAAATGATGATCACAAAGACGACAACAAATCACAATATACACTCACGTAAAGTAGTCATTCAACAAAAAAGCACCAACAATAACGATATTTACAACATATGTACAAAAAAAAATTAAAAATAAAAATTGCAGATTTCAAGATTCCTTCAAGGAATTAAGTTGCTTTTCTTTTTCAAGCATAGCTCCTGATAAGGCACTCTTTTCAACCAAAATGGATATTTTTTTTCTAATTTCTTTGCAACAACTTATGTTGTGGGCACTCATTAGATGCTCCTCATGGAGGAGCATCTAATGAGTGCCCACAACGTATATTTATGTGTAGAAATAAGAATTACCTGACAACCACTCTTATCTGGAGCTATTCTTCATGAAATTAGTTTAGAATTTTATAAAAGGTTAAAATGTGCTAGCACTGCATTGTAAAATTTAAAAAAACAAATATTTCTCTTCTAACCCACACCCTACACCCATAAAACCTTGAGAATTTTGTCCAAACGGGACAGCTCATAATGAGTCTACACAGTTTGCTATTCTATTTTTTTTTTTTTCTTTTTTTTGGTCAAACACCCCTTTTCAGGTTAACAGACTTATTCCAATTCAAAGACGAAAGACAACATATTTTAACCTTTACCACTCTCTGGGCATTTTCAGCAAACGACAAATTGCGGATATTTTTTCTCATTTTTCCCAGAAAACAGGATCTGACGTTTCATGCAAACTGGAGACAATTTGCATGAAATGTCAAATCCTGTCTTCTGGGAAATTTTTTTCAAAATATTGTATGCTGAAATTTTATCCAGAGTGCTAAGCATTAAAGTAAAACAAAAGGCTCATAGCCAATATAAAGCGCATACTGAGCCTACACAGTTTGTCATTCTGTTTTTGATTTATTCTTGAACAACCCATTTCCATCTAACAGCCTTTTTCAATTCAAAAGAGGTAACAGTCTATTTTTCATGTTATGGTGAAAGGTGATTACATTTACCCTAAAAGCACAAATTACAACTGCATCAGATGACATTAAATTGATTTTATTTATTATTATTATTTTTTTTTTTTTTCAGAAAAAAATAAGACTCACCATTTCATGTGAATTGTCTGCTAAGCATATAATTTACATGAAATATCGAGCCTCATTTTCTCTGAAAAAACAAAACAAACAAAAAAAAATCATAAAAAGTCATCTGCTACAATTGTAATTGGCACTTTAACCTTTATCACACTCTTAGCTAATTCAGCAGACAATAAAAAAACAGGTAATATTTTTCTTATTTTTCACAGAAAACAGGTTTTGAAATTTCATGCAAATTGTCTCCAATGGAAATATCAAATCCTGTTTCCTGAGAAAAATATTTTGAAATGCTGTCTGTTGAAAATTTTACCCAGAGTGCTCAGCATTAAGGGTTACTATGTTCTGCTCAACAGTGTCATGACAACAGAGAATAAGCTTTTTGTAAGTATTTAAAAAAAAACAAAAAAAAAAAAAAAAAAACACAAAAACTTGTAAGATCATACATAAATTCGTATTGTACCGACCTACTTACATACGTACTTCACGACATTTAGAACTGTATTTATATCGACCTTTAGACCTGACCTACTCTCTGTCCAGTCAAAGAGGCTATTTTGTCACATGATGATGATAACATTTTTTATGAAGATGAGGATGGTGAATATTAAGCCATGCAATAGGCAAGACCTATTAACAGGTAATATATTTACCCCAAATACTGGGACAGGCAGGTTGCTTGCTTTGGAGTTTAACAACACCATCAACACTATTAAAGTTAGATCAGTTTACCTAACTACACTTTCCTGGTTAGGGTTAGTCTTCTAAGCAGTTAAACCAGTACTTGTGCACATTCTTTTACCAGAAACTTACAACTGTCCTACTTGAATCAGTGGAAGGGAAAGAATGACCGTAGAAAATATTTTATGATCATCTCCACGAAAGACTGAAACAGGACTGTGGACAGGCAGGACTCAGTAAACAGTGGAGACCAAGATCAAATGCACTGCCACTCGTCCAGCAGTTTTCTGACAAATCAACAGTACCGATACTAAAACACGCCTATTCAAATATAGTGAGAATTTTACCACCAAAAAATGAAAACTTTCAGATCAAAAATTCTGGTAGTTTTCATAATTCTGCTCAAAACATAGATTGTGGGTACTCGTTAGAACTGCCTCAGTGAGGCAGTTCTAACAAGTACCCACAATCTATGTTTTTGAGCAGAAATAAGAAAATTAATGTATACCCCTGTAAACCCCAGTATTACTGTATAAATGTGGGGTTTAAGGAGGTCAAAGCTATATAGGCGTGTTTTTATGATGAATATCAAACTTTTAGGACAAGTATGGTAAAAACTTCAGGTGTCCTATATTTAGGGTACATACAATATTACTTTTTTGAGGACTTAAGGAGGATCATTTAGTGATAATTCTAGGATAATCTTCTCCAGCTCTCCATAAAGACTATGTTCTCTATAAAAACACATGTTGTGTGTACTCATAATTCAAAAAATGTTCTCCATAAAAAAACAACAACAAACAAATGTTGTAGTAACTCATTAGAAGCACCTCAATGAGGCACTTCTATTGAGTACCCACAACATATGTTTTTACAGAGAAATAAGACAAAAATTATTCTAGAATCCTCATGCACATCTCCATTAGTCCGATGCTTTATCCAGATCTATGAATGCAGTCTCTTCTCTCAAAGCATGGCCCAAATGGAACTGTGATGATTATGGGATAGCACAAATACTGCATCTGTCACTCAACAAATTATTATGACAGAAACAAAAGTTGAAAAGAACCGTAACTCTGCTGACCACAGCCGACGGTACAGCCTGACCTTGGTGTAACTGCTTGCACAATGTTTCTTGGTTAGTAAATGCTTGATTAAGTGTTCAAGGTCATCAAATGCTTGCATAAGGTTTCAAATGTTTGCTAAACATAAATACCAGGACTTCTTTTGGAGATGGACTTTTTCTCCATGATACTGTATGTTCTGGGAGAATCTAGATTTTTTATTTTTCCACTAAACACACTGAATACACATCTGACTTGCTTATCCATCTCGAATTTTTTTTCCCTTTCATTACATATTCAAAGTGCCTCACCAGGGCACTTCTACAGTCCTACAACATATGAAAAATATTTATCTGATATCCCTCTTCTAGAGCTAAGGACAGGCTGTATTGAGTCAACCATGTTCCAAGCAGACATAGGTTCTTTTTTTATCAGAAATAACTCAATGTACACAGAGATTCTGTATATCATAGAACTGTACATTTATGAGACTACAGAAAGATCTTTTACACAGCCAATTAACCTGAAATATGGACAACATAAATTACTGAAGGCCAAGATTGATCTACAGTCAATCCTCTTTATACCGACACTGGATACAACGACAAAATTTGTGATAACGACAATTTGAATGTCACGAAACCTTCGCTCAAGAGGTGACGGTTAATGAGAAATTATGCAAAAACATCGCATAAAATCTTCAAGCAACATGTTTTGGATATTAGTTAGAATTGCCTCAGAGAGTGGCAATTCTAACAAATATCCAAAACATATGTTCTATGAGGAAATAAGAATAAAACAAGGTCTTCCTTACATATCATTCTGTCCATTAAAGATTCTTTACAACAGCAAATTTATTATAATGGCAACGTCTTTGGGAACAAATGCTGTCGTTGTAACGAAAGTTCACTGTATCAGTCTGATATTTTTCACTGATATTTTTCACTTTTTTCTTAAACCACACTTCCCCTACCTGCTTCAAAACAAGCAGGCCCTTAACACCACCCTTCATCATTCTGATCAAGAACTCTCAAAGGAGTATTTTGATTTCTACTTTTCTTATATTTCCAACAAAACATGTTGTGGGTACTCATTAAAATTGCCTCAGTAATTCTAATGATTTTCCCATGTGTATTTTGTGACGAAACAAGAAAATACACACAAACCTCTTTATAACATGGCTCCTTATAGCATGATTTTGAACATAACATGGTTTAAAGATGGATCCCACAAATGTTGTATCCAAATTAAAATGTATAGATTATATGGAAAAATGATCCTTTACAATCCTTTTCAAAACTATCTATATTTTTTTGTTTAATACAAAACAAACAAAACTGTATAGATTATACAGAAAAAATGACCATTTATGGTCATTTTTCTATATAATCTATACATTTTTGTTTAGATACATCAGTTTAGCAAACACCATTTTTGCTTTGGATCTAAGCAATAGTGTTACAAATAGGCTGTGATGTACAAAAAAACAAGTTTTCATGGAGAAGTAAGAAACATTCTGGGCCCAGTTGTTCAAAATTAACGATGTTGTTTGTTAATTTATCTTTAAAACTTTGATTATTAACTATTGCATATATACACTAATATTTTTGCTGAAAATGTGAATATTTTTGCACTTGCAAAAGCTACTCACATTTTTTTTCAGCAAAAATACCTAATTAGATACTGTACTTAGTACAACAATTAACATTTTGATAACTAACAAGCTCATTAAGCTAATGATGCTTTGAACAACTGGGCCCCAGGTATATATTTTTCTTATTTCTCCACAAAAAGCATATGTTGTGCTTGCTCATTACAAGCCCCTCACCAAATACTCCTATGAAATGTCATGTCATGCTCTACCTTCTGGGCGAAATGCGAAAATTGTCCTCTACTGAAAAATTATTCAGCATGCAAAGATCTCTGCTCAGAAGGCGCAGAAACACAAGATTATCTTGGCCTTCACAATTTTATGTGTCCTTTTTCCATGATATGGCTTCTGATTATTTGGACACCACTATTAAGTTAGGCTGAAGTATCATACTATAACATACATAACTCGCAATAAGATGCTTTTTCAAATGAATGGTTCCGATATTTTTCTTAATTCTCCACAAATATATATGTAGTGTACTCATTCTAAGTACCCACAACATGTATTTTCATGGAGCAATAACAAAAATATTATGTGGAGACCCGCTCTCATCTGGAGCTATGACAAAGATCAGAAAAACTGCTCAAGAGTAAAAAGTATTGATTTACACGTATTTCTTATGTCTACACAAAAACATTCTCCGTGGGTACATATTTATCTGGGCTCAGTTGTTCAAAACCAACGATGTCATTAGTTTATGTATCGTTAAAACTTTAATAATTAAATATGGCATATAGGCTAGTATTTTTGCTGAAAAAAAATGGGTAGCTTTTGCATTTGCAAAAGCTACTTACAGTTTTTCAGCAAAAATACCTGTGAATTAGATATTGTACTTATTAGAACAGTTAACATTTTGACCACTAACGAGCTTGTTAAGCTAATGATGCTTTGAACAACTGGGCCCTGAAGTACTTGGCCTGTGCACAGTGTAGACCCTGATGTTTTTTTGTGGAGTAATAAGCAACTTATCTACAGCTTAAATATTCCTTTCTGACAAATAATATTTTATAGTAGTTCAAATTCAGCCTTTTCCTAGGGTATCAAATTATGCGGTTTTATGTCTTATCATTCAAAGCTTAACCTTTACCACACTCTGGACAAATTCGGGAGACTATTTGTGCAAAATATCAAACCCTATTTTCAAGGAAAAATAACAAAAAAAAATATTGCCAATTTGTCATCTGCTGAATTTACTCAGAGGATGCTAATGGTAATGAATGTTTTTTAATAGAACTACCGTTGACTCTCATTATTTCAACCAGACTCCAAGGGACCAGAACATTTTTTTTTTGAGATAACAGTAGTTTCAAATAAAAGGAGTTGTAATGTAAGTAACATACAGCAACTAAACTAATATTACCTTCTTATTTAGTTTGATTTAAGCAGTAGTTTGAGTTATCAGTGTTTGAGATAATGAGAATCAACTGTATTATTATTGAAAAAAAAAAAAAAAAAAACACAATTAATCCAGAATCTTGTCCAATCCTGAAAAATATTACGCTTTGTCTCACTCTTGACAGACATTCACAATTACTCGGGAGTTTAACTTTACCGTACCCATAACATTGTTATATCAAAGTAAAGCTTTTGTCAATAATAATCAAAAATAACAATAAGTGAGATAGGGTGCAGACATTCACCAAGTTTCTCCTACTTCCTGAAGGACAACGCATACCAAGTCATTTTTGCTAAAATTACTTTAATAAATTAATAAAATTATTTTAATAAAAGTAGCTATTTGAACTGTTTTTATATAGCTCTAGAAAAAGTTGGTTGGTTTGGAGTTTAATGACTCAGTCAACACTGTTAAGGTCAAGTCGGGAAAACATGTTTTTCGACCAGTATTATCATTTTTTTCCTATGTCCCCATAAAAACGTATGTTGTGGGTACTCATTAGAAGTGCCTCACTAATGTTTTCGAGAAGCAATAAGAAAAATAATTTTCTGGACATTCTTCTTATCTTGAAGACAATTAAACAATAGTATTGTCTAAACTTTCAGTCATTGAAATATTCAGAAAACATCTAATTATTAAAAGCTTTCCTTTAGCTTGCTATCTATTCACACATTTTTAAGAATTAAGAACTTTTAAAACTTTAAAATTAAGAACATTTTTCCATAAGAACCATGGAAACTTATTTGATGTAGAGTTTTACAGTGCCCAGTCAGCCCTTAAAGTCATGTCAAGCTACCCAGTCAGCATTCTACGTAAATCTATATCGGGCCGTCATCGGCCCGTCAGGGTAGCTGACGGGCCGATGACGGTCCGATGTAGATTTACGTAGAATGCTAGCTGGGTAGTCAGTTAATCTACACGCACATTTTCCTGGACAGGCTTAGTCCTCTAAGCAGTTAAGAAGTACTTTGTGCACATACTTTCACCAGTAACTGACAACTGTCCTCCTTGAATCAACAGAAAGGGGAGAATGATCGCAGAAATATTTTCATGATCAATCTTCACAAAAGCTATATGGCTGAGCTGGGATTCAAACTCGTGACCCCTTGATCTGCAGTCAGACACGCTACCGACTGCCCTAAGGAGCCGGGCAGAATGTCAAAACCACAAAAACAAATTGTAGGTACTCATAAAAATGGCACAATGTATGTTTTTAAGGAGAAATTAGTAAAATACCAATATTTTTCAGATTAAAAAAAGCGCATTTCTCTGAAGCTATAATTTTGGTCAAAAAAGCTTACTTTAACACAGATCTGCATTTTATTTTAATATATAACATGTAAGCAAAAATAACTTAATATACTGTACTTCAATCTTTTCTATCACTCATATATATATATATATATATATTCTTCCTGCCCTGAATTTTTTGTTCTGTCTATCTCTAATATGACAAAGTGGAATCATCCCATTCTAATGTCTTTTTATTTGTTGTTTCAGCTTCATCCTCTGAAAAACTGTCTTGATCATCATCATGGAAACACGAACTCACATCATCATCTGTGTCACTGTCATCTCTTAATGTGGCAGCTTTTAAAGGATTTTCTTCGTATTCAAATAACTGAAAAAAAAATACAAAACACAAACATTCACTAACTCTTTCAACCCTGTAGACCAAAACACATACCTTTACAAACAGTGCAGATCCAGGTGAGATTCACTTAACCCTTCTATTGCTGAACACAACATGCCCTGTCTTAGCAAACAGTGTAGATCCAGATCAGTTGGCTTCTGAGGAAGCTAACTGGTCTGGATCTGCACTGTTTGTCATTCAGTATGTGAGTTTATATCAACAACCAGGACCAAGTGATCTGATTGGCTGAAAATTAGAAGTGGGTGTGGCATCTTAATTTATTCAGCATGACAAGGGTTAAGACAGAAACCCCTATTTGCATCAATGGACATGTCCATTTTCAAGGATGGAAAAATCCACTGCATAAACTCGGGGTGAAAGTGTTAACAGGAACTCATATTACCATTTGTCTCACTGTCATTTTTAAATCTTGTGGCCTTTCAAGAATTTTCTTCATATTCAAATAACAAAAATATTCACCATATTTACACCTCTCCTTTTTCCTTTTAACCCTTAAACTGCCAATCACAACAACTGTCATCTGCTTTATCATCTGCTTCTGATTTTAAAAGTCATTTTCGCAAACAATGTGGACCCAGATCAGACTGCTCCTTTAGGAGCAGTCTGATCAGGGTCGGCATTGTTTGCCTGTATGCAAAAATAGGTTTTGAAAAGTTTGCAAGAATATTTAGCAGACGACATAAACAGACGACATTTTCAGACGCAGGTTTTCTTGGCATTTTAAGGGTTAAAAGACATTTTTTTCTCTGTTAAACTGCAGAGAAAAAAAAGACAAAAACTGAACAAAAGCATAAAAATCTTATCTGGCTCATATGTATTTCTTTTCGTCATTTTCAAATTTTTCCAAATCTCAAAACATGATTAACGTTTACCACTCTCTGGTCTAATTCAGCAGACAACAAATTGATGATATATTTTCTTATTTTTCCCCGAAAACAGGTTTTGATATTAAATGCAAATTGTCTCCACTGGAGACAATTTGCATGTAATGTCAAAACTGGTTTTCTAGGAAAAATTAGAAAAATATTTCAATATGTCCTACTGAAAGTTTTAAACTTCAAATGTATTTTTGCAATGCAAACAAAGTTTCTGCTTCAGTATACTGTAGTTACTCATCAGAACTATCTCTCCACAACCTACTTTTTTCTTCAGGAGAAACTAGAAAAAAATCAATTCTATCCCCTTTGTTTGTAGCTACAATACTTACCTCTTGGTCAATAGGGTTTACTGTGATATTCAGCTCTGAGTTGTCCCATTCCATTTCCTGTTTCTCATCAACCTGCAGTACCCGTGTCCTGTTATGCGCGGCTCTGATTCGTAATACACCAAGAACTATCATAAACAGAAGGAACCCAACACAAACCACGATAATCGCAACCATACCAAAATCTGTAAAAAGATACCATAAAAAATCAGTATCTAAGTTCACACCTAAACATTAATTCAATTTTAGCTTTACCACTCTCTTGGTTACTTCAGCAGAAGGCAAACTGATGCTTTTTATTTTTCCCAGAAAGGATTTGACATTTCATGCAAAGTGTCTCTAATGAAGACAATTTGCATGAAATATCCAATCCTGTTTTTTGTGAAAAATAAGGAAAATATTTCAATTGTGTCTGCTGAAAATTTTACCCAGAGTGCTAAATGTTGAGCAATACTTATCCATTCTAAGAGTTTAAAATTACAAAAGACCAGAACCTGAGGTTTGAGATAACAGTAATTTGAAATAAAGAATTCAAATACAAGAAATATATAACATACGAGGCCAATATTTAGGGGATAACTGCATTCAAATTTGGCATTTGGGGAGGTAAAATCGGCGGTTTTATGGTCGGAAATTTCGTTTTACGGCGACGCGTCAGCGGAGCCGTAAAACGTAATTTGCGACCGTAAAACCGCCGATTTACCTCCCCAAATGACAAATTTGATGCAGTTATCCCCATTCTAATGCATTTATTCATTTTTCTATTGAAAAAATTGTACTATTTGCACAAAATGACAATTGCAATGAGCTGCGTAAAACCAAATGCCAGCCAATGAGAAGCGACGTTACGTGATGACGTCGGATTTGCGACAGTATATCGCAGAATATACCGTCGCAAATTTTTGAAGTTATCCAATCAGACGTCGCGTTACATACGCGAGTGCATTAGAATATATAACATACGAGGCCAATATTTCCTTTTAGTTGGACTTAACCATTATTTTGAGTTATCAATGTTTGAGACAACAAGAGTCACCTGTATACTTGTTAAAATTAAGGGGATGGATACACTGAGGGGAGATAAACCTGTCTACCTGGCTGTCTTTCTATAAAATAATCCAATTTGACCATTATATTATTATTATTGGGGTGTGCAGCTATAAGAGTTGTCACTTTCAGCTTGGCAGACAAACAAATACTTATGCAAACAGTGTAGATCCAGATTGAGACGGCTCATAATGAGGCTCATAATCAGGATATTCACTGTTTGCTATTTGGTTCTAGATGTTTTGAAGGATTTCCCTATTTTCAACACTGGTGGTATCCATGGTAACTTATTGGTACTACTGTAACTATGGTTACTGTGTAACTATGGTAACTTACTGGTACTACTATATAACTATGGTTAATGTAAAGATTACTATGGTAACTATGGTAAACTACTGGTTCTACTGTAACTATGGTTTCTGTGTAACTATGGTAACTTACTGGTGCTACTGTAACTCCCACTGTGGGACAACTGTTGCTGCAGTTGTGGTTCCATAATACTCTGCTGCATTTGATTGTTCTGGGCATGGGCTCGCACTATTGACAGCGTTTCACGATACGGTGCAATCTGAAAAACATTCATCATACCTCCAAATAAGAAGGGGGTATAAGGAATTTTAATTTTTTTTTTTTTTTTTTTTTTTTTAATTTCTGCACCCAAACTGTTTGTGTTGAAGTTTGACTGCCCAGTCAACCCAATGGGGTCATGTCAAGCATGGTCAGTTTACCTAACCACACTTTTACTGGGCAGGCTTAGTCCTCCAAGAGGTTAAGCAATATTGTGAATATTCTTTTGCCAGAAAATTCTGTATCCATACTTATGTTTTGGGTAACAACTATCTTTCAGTTGTATTGACATTTTTTTTTATTTCTCTATGAAAACATATGTTGTGGGTACTCATTAGAAGCGCCAAGTTCTAATGAATACCCACAACATATATTTACCTGCAGAAAAATGAAAAAAAAAATATCAATGCTCTTTGAATTGTAAACAGCATCTTATCTGCAGCTATGCAGTGATGTAAAAGAAAAGTAGTTTTATTTTTGTTTTTTTCTTTCTGTCTTTTGGAATGAAGGTTCACCTTCATTCACGGTCAATCAGTGACATTAATGTCCAAAATCACAGTCAAATTTCACCACCTTCTACTAGGCTTGGTTTCTTTTTTTTTTTTTTTTTTTTTTCAGTCTCACTATCACTTCTGATTGGCTCATGTGATGACCATACAGCTCGACCATAACAACTCCAGTGATAAATGTGTACAAATAAAGAGATGAATCCACAACAGTAATATAGTCCTGCCTAAATTGCCAACAAGTTGTGCTAACTTCTAGAAGTGATTTTTTTTTAAGTGTCTTAATCATATACCGTTTTATCATATGATCACTATTATGTGGAAGTCACTTGATCACAACAGCTATATGGAAATATGTTGGCTTGTTTATTGACTACCACACACATTGAAGTTGGAGAAAAATTTGTAAAAACGAAGGTAATTACTGTTGCTCCGGAAAGCTCCGGAAAGGGTACCCCCTTCAAAAGACCACATCAAATAAAAAGTTAGTGTGTTGTAAGGCTTTTTACTCCATACTTTTTACATTTGTTGTGCATTTCATTAGACAATACTGTTAAGTAATCACAACATACATGTATGCTTCCACACAGAATTGGAGAAAATCATCCAATAAGCATCACAAAATACTCCTACTAAACAAGCCCTCTGAATAAAGTAAGGCGTTAAAGTTTCTGAACATTAGGGTACTTATAATAGCTTACCTCAATCTCAAATTCATTGCTGACAAACCTGCTACTCTGGGATGAACAGCTGATCACAAACTTCCTGCTCTCAAGTTTCTCTGTCTCTGTGTGAATGTAACGGATGTTCCTAAGAACCGTCAGATAATTCTTGATCGTATCTGCATCTGAAATATTCAAATTACATTTATATACATGTATATATATTTATATAATGTTTAGTTTTCTAATTTGTTCTCTATTTTACTTTGTAAATAATTTTATTCAAATAGCATACATGTACTTCAAAATATAAACAGAAAAATTAAAAAACAAAACAAAAACTGACAAGTTAGTCCCAACCAAGATCAGCACTTGATAAAAATGAGACCTAAGGGAGATAACTTACTCAAAATAACGAGGCCAGCAGCAGTTTCAATGCCTTCAAGTTTCATGTTGAATTGTTTGATTTCATTCTTCGGCAGGTCAATATGCTCTACGTAGAAATTGAGTACAGGTTCTGCTCGAATGGAACACATATCCAGTAACATCTTGTCTGATTCATCTGTTTTGGGAGCTGTTTCCTCTGTAAATATATATAAAATAATCAACCTTCTCTTCCATTACACCATACCCTGCTAATAATCTCTGCTAATCAGTCATGACAGAGTGGGGGTGTTCAAAAGATTTTTTTTTGTTTGTTCTTTTTGGACAAACACTTATCTTGTGATCCCCTTACTGAGACAATGCCAATGAGTACCCACAAGATATTATCTCATGCAAAAATAACACAAAATTGTGTTATCACCACAGTACTGGCCTTATCGAGATCTAGTCAACTGACCTAATTATTCCCTACTTTGTGATATTGCTATTTAAGGTGAAAGAATACACTTTCAGTGGGGGGGCAGGGGGGGTGGGGGAGGGGAATGCACTGACAATATTTCGTGCAAATTATCTCAAAAACAACAAAGAAGCTGAATTACTTGAAATGTCAATGCCTATTTTCTCAGAAAAAAAAAATAATAATAATAAGATGTTTTGCTAATATTTGGCTGTCAGCACTCTGGGTAAATTCAGCACACAAAAAATGTTTTTCTTCCTCCATTCCCACCCAATAGTTTGACTTTACATGTAATCATCTCCTGTACAGAAATGAGCATGTAATATCAAGCCCTCTGTTCTGGGAAAAAATAGCTCCAGATTAGAGGAGATATCCAGTATTTATTTTACTTCTCCACAAAAACATATGCTGTAGTTACCAAGGCTGCTACTAATGATTGCCAACAACATATTCTTGTGGAGAAATTAGAAAAAATATCAATACTTTTGGTTTGAAAAAAAAATAGAGTTGGGAATCGGCCAGAATTTCATAGTCCATCATCAGTTTTGTTAAACTGACTGATCATCGATTAATAATCGACTTGTAGAAAATATATTTCCTCTTAATTTAGGTATTTATACATTACTCCAGATCAATAAGAGGGGTATCCAACTAATATTTTTCTTATTTCTCCATAAAAACATATGTTCTGGGAACTCATTAGAAGTGTCTTGCTGAGGTGCTTTTAATGAGTACCCATATGTTTTCATGGAGAAATAAGAAAAATGTCAGTTATTTGGGTTGACTTTTTTCACTTTTATTGACCATAAATCCAGAATAACCGAAATTTGTTTGTTTGTGCTGAGGTTTTACGGCCCAGTCAACCCAATGGGGTCATGTCGAGAGCGGTCAGTTTACCTAACCACACGTTTACTGGGCAGGCTTAGTCCTCTAAGCCTTTAACCAGTATTGTGCACATTCTTTCGCCAGAAACTGACAACTGCTCTTCTTGAATCAGCGGGAGGGAGAGAATGACCGTAGAAAATATTTCATGATCAATCACCACGAAAGAATGTTGCCGACCTCGGCGGGGGTTGAACCCGCGACCTCCTGGTCTCCAGTCGGACGGCGCATCCAACTGAGCCACCGAGGCCGACTGAGAACCGAAATAGACAGCTTTGAATTTCATTTCTTTATAACTTGCCTGTAAAAATAACGTGAGAAAAATATGTTCATAAAAATAGAATTTTCTGATTAGACTACTATTAAAAATCTTTCCGATTATCAGTCAGAATTTTCTGATTAGACGACTATTAAAAATCTTTCCGATTATCAGTCACAAAAGTGACTGATGATGATCATAATTATAATCGGTCATCAGTGGCAAAAAAGGCCTTATTTGGAGTTATAAATCATTTCAAAACCTTTTCTCTGAAACTAAACATTAAATTCTGTGCCAAAAGAGATTAAATAGGCTGGTCTCATCCTGGCATTTGCTCTCCACTGATACATTCTATAGTATTCTATGATTCTGTTTGCAGACTGCACGGATGCACAGGCTGATCTGGGCCTTCACTGTCCGCAAATGCCAAAAGACAAATTTAGTGCCGCCCAAATGTGCAATTTTATTTCAAGTCATGATCACTTACGTATTAATGAAGTTTTTGACAATTTGTATTCCAGTCTTGCCTTCTTTAATTCACTCGTAAAATTATCCATGACGTCATCAGATCCCTCTGAACTGTCGTCAATATCTGCAGGTGGGACGGGGAAATCTACATGGATATTAATATCCTTCAGGATATCAACACCAGTTTTGAAGTCGGCATGACTACCGGTTACGACCGGACGGCCAGATATAGTGATAACTGGTTTGTTCGAATGCTCAACAAAGATGTAGCTCTCCACCAAAGGCAAAATTTCTTCCACATTACCACAACTGAAATTAAAAAAACAGACCATCTTCATAATCCGAAACTGAATATCTAAACCATCATCCAAACAGCATTTTTTTGTTTGTTGTTTTTGAGTTTTCTTTTTTATTCATGTGTACATGTTTTGCTTTGTGTGTATGTGTGTGTCTTTCTTTTACAAAATAATGCTGCATGAAACTACAAAATGCTATTTATTCTAAGTACTTGGACACCGTATGTTGTGAGTACCATTAGAAGCACATAGGTGGGGCACTTCTAATGAGCACCCAAAACCTATGTTTTTACAGAGAACTGCTGTTAATTATCCCAGAAATGTCATCAAATGCTCCTTCTAACAAGTCCTCTAGTCTAGTATCCATATACACATTAATTACAAAATAAACGAATAAAATATCTTACTGTATGTTTGTTCTTATGTTCAGATTTCTTCTCCCTGGTGTTGGGAATGATCGGGCATTGACATAGGCTACTTCACGTACAAGGTTTTCAATCTCAGTAGCATTATCTCCTGTGATACTGAACTCTGTCATCTCACTGTTGAAACTCACAGACTACAAATATAAAAGGAATCCTGTAAAACTAATAAAGGGGCACAGACCTTCCTATACAGATGACAAAGTAAGTAGACCTAATATAAGCTATTTAATTCTCTTGGCAGTGGGGTAGTGCTGGTTGTGTTTTAAAATGAAAAACTTTTCACTGCAAACAACACATATATCTTTAATTAAAATTTCCACATTTTTGTGAGACAGATTCATTTCAAACTCATACCACAGCTAAAAAGATGGGAAAATTTCAAATAAAATGATGAAAATATTAGCCTTTAGCACTCTGAAAGCAAAACAAGCACACAAAAATGATAGAATGATAGCAAATTCTTTTCTTTATAAGTAGCCCCAATTTCTAAAATAGTAGTGATGCAACTCCCAATCTGCAGAAGTTGCCTTTCTTTGCAAAATCTATGGCAAAATCTTTCACTTTAAAATGTCATCTGCCAATGCTTAAATTCAGCAGGATAAAGTCTAAAAGAGAGCATCTCTCAAGGACCAACATTAGCAGACAACAAAAGAATTAAAATTCTGATGTAAAGCGCAGTGGAAGAATGCAGTAACTAATTATCTAAGTCAGTTAACTGGAAAAAAGAAACAACAAATTTTTATAGCTCTTGATAATTTTTCTTTCTTCTTTTTTTTTTTTTTGGACTTGAAAAGTATTGCTATTTCTCTTATTTCTGCATGAAAACATATGCTGTGGGTACTCATTAGAAGCATCTCAATGAGGCACTTCTAATGAGTACCTACAACATATTTTTTCATGGAGAAATAAGAAAATTATTGGGATAATCCTCTTATCTGGAGTAATGATGATTATTGCACCTGCTCTGACAGATGGTTTGCCATTCAGATATCAGGGTCACAAATAAGCAGACGAATCAGACAGCTCTAGGTAAAGTGCATTATTCAACCAAAAAGTTTTGAGACAAAAAGTGTTGGTATTTATTATACTTCTTCATGAAAATATATATTATAGGTACTCACAGGGGTGAGAATAGTCGCTAATAATCAATCCTGAAATCTAAAAATTCAGTCCAAAAACTACTAATATTTTTCATATTTCTCAATAAAAACATATGTTGTGGGTACCCATTAGAAGCGCCTCCCTGAGGCGCTTCTAATGTGTATCCACAACATATGTTTTTATTAAGAAAATTATTATATGGATACTACATCTTTTTTGGAGCTATACAACTAATAATTATAGTAGTTTGATATAAATAAGTTTTTAAAGTTATTTCAGGCATTTATTAACCCAAGTAGCTTCTTTTGACACAAAAAGACGGTCTTGTGAAAAAGTGCAAACAGTGAAATTTCATGCTTAAAATGAAAGCTCTCAATCCTGAAATCAGGATTAGTCCTGACGTTTCCCATCCCTGTACTCATCAGAAGCACCTTGCCAAGGCACTTTTACTAGTTATCCACAACATACTTTCTTGAAAACATGTTGTGGGTACCCAATAGAAATGACCCACACTATATTTTCACGGAGAAAAGAGAATCTCGTTTATCTGGATACCTCTCTTATCCGAACATATGTGCATGCGTATGATTACCTACAGCTTATGTTTTTCTGGCAAAGTAAGGATAATCTCACAACTCAAGAAAACAGTGGTTAAGTAAAGGGCAAGCTCTCTACAACAGCACCCTTGGAAAGACACAAAACTGCCTATCGTATAGACAGGCTTTTGTAAAAAGGTTAAATATACACATGTATAAAGTGAAACAGCACTGTAGAACTGGGCCCGGTTGTTCAGAGATAACGACGTCGTTAGTTAACGATTTGTTAAAATTTACATCGAGTGATACGCAAATACGCTGAAATTTTTTGCTGAACAAATGCAAGTAGCTTTTGCAGTGCAAAAGCTACTCACATTTTTTCAGCAAAAAATATCAGAATATTGTATATTGAATCCTCTAAAACAGTTAACAAAATGACCCTTAACGAGCTCGTTAAGCTAACGACGCTTTGAACAACTGGGCCCTGGAAAAGTGGCTATTACAGGGAGGTGATTGTTGCTGAGAGGTGACTGTTCATAGAGGTTTCATTCTATTTCTCATTTTCCATGAAAGGATACATTGTTAGTATTCCGTAGAACTGCCTTGCTGAGGCAATTCGAACAAATACAACAGGATATGTTTTCATGGAGAAATATGAAATTATCAGTATTTTCTGGTTTAAAAAAAAAAAAAAAAAAAAAAAAAAAAAGCTATGAAAAGAAGCAGCTAATATGGTGCCATGAGATGTTTACAAAAAAAATTCTTTCATTTAATCTGGAATCCAGAAATGTTAACAAAAACACTTCTCTCATTCAGAATGCACCTTTTATGATGGTTTTGTTTTACAACTATCCTCAAAAATCTTAATCTATTTAACAACTATGCACTCTCTGGTAGGTAATTTTTTAACTGTATCAAAAATAAGCTTTCTCTTCTATGTTAATGCAAAACAGAACTTACCATTTCAGCTCAGCAGACCAAACCAAATCTGTGCAGTGTAGATCCTGATGAGATGGCTCATCATGAGCCGTCTCATCAGGATCTACACAGTTTGCCATTCTGTTTTGATTGACTGAGACCCCTATTTGGAACACTGGTTTTGGCCAGATTTAAAGATGGACAAGTCCACTTCAGAAACACAGGGTTAAAAGGGCAAGCAGACTGGATTCACCTTCAAGGGAGTTCATTCTGACCTGACAGTATTTGTCTCCCTTCTTGACAAGGTGAGGTAATTCTTATGTATACCCACAACATCCTTTTAAAATGAAATGCAGTAAAATAAGATGCAGAAAAATTAAATACTCCCTTCAATGCAGTAAAATAATATGCATAAACATTAAATATTCCCTTCATGAAGTCGTCTGCTAATCTTTTTTTTTTTTAAGTGTGCCGTTATTAGATGGATGATGCTTTGCTGTTTTACGTCCTTTTCAGCAGTATTTAAGTCATACTGAGATGATAGAAGTGTGATAAAAGCGCGATGAAGCACCATACTGTCATCAGCTGATGATGAATTCATGTTTAACAACATGTCACCCCATTAAGGGTCATTTGTGTCAACACAGTCATGAGTTGAATTCAGCCTCCAGCTGGATTCTAACCTGGGACCTTGTGATCTTGTTGGAAGCACTAACCACTCGGCCACACATACACTTCCTTATTAATAGGTATTTTATTACAAATGTTTCTAGTTATTTTGAAAATTAAGTAAATGATACCACACAACAATATGACTTGTGCAACCAGCAAAGCCTCTGATCAGACTGTGCAGATCACATGTGACTTTTAAAGCCTCCTGATTATCCAATATAAACAAGAACTATTGTCATACTGGGTGGATGTACAGTCTAATTTGAGTTTTTGCTGGTTACACAGGTCTTACTGTATGTTTTGTCGTGCACTGGCTCAAATGTAAGTGCACAGTGCGGTTATTAGAGCATATAATGTTTGTTTGTGTTGAGGTTTTACGGCCCAGTCAACCCAATGGGGTCATGTCGAGCACGGTCAGTTTACCTAACCACATGTTTACTGGGCAGGCTTAGTTCTCTAAGCGGTTAACCAGTATTGTGCACATTCTTTCACCAGAAACTGACAACTGCCCTTCTTGAATCAGCGGAAGGGAGAGAATGACCGTAGAAAATATTTAATGATCAATCTGCACGAAAGAATGTTGCCGACCTCGGCGGGGGTTGAACCCGCAACCTCCTGGTCTCCAGTCGGACGGCGCATCCAACTGAGCCACCGAGGCCGCCGGAGAGCATATAATGTAACATTTTTCTAAGACTTACTGTTCCACTGTGCATCTCATTCCCACACCCCTTCTGAAAAGAGGTCTATTCTAAAAGGAAAGAAATTTAGATCAGGGTCTATACTGTTTGCTACTCATTCAGTAGTTTGTAGACACATCAACAGTTAGTAAAATGGACATTTCAAATTATAGGACAAATCTGGTCCCAGTACTTAAGGAGCTAATAGTACATTTAATAACTAATTGATTGATTGTGTTGGAGTTTAACGACATGTCAACCCTTGTGGGTCATTTTGTGTCGTCTCCCAGAGAAAGGGAGAAGAGAGTAGAAGAGATAGTAGATGAGATGAAAGAGAGACAGGGAACAAAAAGGAACAGGAATGAAAGTGAAGAAACTGAAGGAATAAAAACATTCCCCTCTACCCTTTCCTGCTACAAAGGATAGCAGGCCTTGCCCAACTGTAAGCCAATTTCAGTTGGACGCCCCGGTGACGTAAGATACACGGCACCTTTGCCACACCCAACCACCCCAATTTAATAACTAATACTCTTTATGAAAACTTATCACAGAAGTTGATAGGAGGAGTCTTAGTTGATAATTCTAGGATAATTTGTCTTATTTCTCCATAAAAACATATGGTGTGGGTACTCATTAGAAGCGCCTCGATGAGGCACCTAATGAGTACCCACAACATATGTTTTATGGACAACTGGAGAATTATATCCGAACTATCACTAAATACTCCTTAACAAGTCCCCTGCTTACTGTTCCACTATGCATCTCATTCAGTGCGTGGAAGTCTAAGTTCTCCTGGCAGTTGTTCAAACATTTGATGACACGATCTTTCTCCGTTTTATCTTTCAACAGGGACAGTCCAGCCAGAAACCCTTGGAAATAGCCGTCAAACTTCTGGTCCTGACCTAGAATCGCAAGAATGAGTCGTGAAAATGACCAGCCATATATTGCACCAAGGTTACACAAAAAGAAGTTCAGATAGATCCAGATAAGAGGGGGTATCAGGTATTAAAATATTTTTCTTACTTCATCATGAAAATGTATGTTGTAGGTACTCATTAGAAGTGCCTCAGTGAGTCACTTCTAATGAGTACCAACAATATATGGTTTCTTGGAAAAATAGGAAAATATTAATACTTTTTTTGGTTGAAAAAAAAAGCACCGTATTTGGAGCCTAAATAACCCACAGCTCTATGAAAGAGTGGTATCCTGATTTTTTTTTTTGTTTTTCTTATTTCTGATTTCCTCATACCACAATATATGTTTTCACACAGAAGTATGAAAATATCAGAATTATTTGGTCAAACAGAAGACAAAGCTTTTCTTTTAATGTTAAGCATGTGTTCATGTAAAACAAATAAAATTTGCAAAAAAAATTAGGGCTCTAGCTAAGAAATGATAATTCTAATACAATCTAAATTACCTGTATTTTCAGGTTTTTCTTTTGGGAGTGTGGGGAGGGTGGAGTTTTGAGAAGCCTTAAAGAATTTGGAATTTTTAAGAATTTTAGAGAAACCTTTAAGAATTAGGAAGTTTAGAGAGGCCTCAAAGAATTGGGAAGTTTTTGATATTTTGGGGAGGAATTTTCAGAATTCTGATATTAATCTACACATTTCCTATACATTAAGACACGTTTTTCCTTGACTATTTTATGTAACCCTGAGCACGGGTGCTACCGTTTTGAATATTTAATTAGATATTCAATTTTTATAGACATAAATAAAAATAACCTGTTAACAGGAATATTCTGCTTATGTGAATTAGTTGACAGTTTTTATGCAAATGAACATATTTACAGTTAAACAACAACAAAACATTGTTTCAGACGTGATTTATTCAACTTTTGCATATTTAATTAAGTGGTTATGACATCACTCACTCACAAAAATGGTGGCTTCCATAGCAGCATTTTCTAGAATTTCAAAATACAACAACTTTCATATTTACCAACCAATTTTCATATTTTTTCACCAAATTACTCGGCGAATCATGCTCTTTATTTTCAAACCTGCTTATTACTTTATGTACTTTTTCCTTTAATGTAACACACCCACATGTTTTCACAACTCATAGTGTGTTGACAGTTTTCCAAATAAGAGGGTTCACTGGACAAAATAAATGTTCTTGTCATTTAAAAGGTCACTGCCACAAATGAAATCATAAGAACTACATTAACGAAATGACTTTCACTGACGAGGTACAACGAACAGGTTTGAAAAAAAAAAAAGGATTTTTTTTTTTCCAGTTAGTAAAAAAAAAAAAAAAAGTGTCTTTAATACTAGCTGCAGTACCAGACTTGTTGAGGGGTATCTGGTGATAATTCTGGGATATTTTTTTTCTTATTTCTCCATTAAAACATATGTATGTTGTAGGTACTCATTAAAAGTGCCTTGCTGAGGTAAGATGTGTCAGAGCAAAGATAATGAAAAAAAATCTTCTGAATACTGCTTTTATCTTGTACAAAACCTATGCATTTAGTGATGATAAAATTTATTTTTAGACATATCAGCAGGTAGTCATTGACATGTTCCAATTTTAAGACAATTATATTAAATAGTGTTCATTATATTAAGGTGTCAAAATACTTAGGAAAAATACAATAAATATATGTGCAGAAATATAAAAAAAAAAAATTCTGGACAAATTCCTACCTCTCCAACATGCTCCAATGCTTAGTTTGGTGAAATGAACACGGTCGGTTGGATGTAATGGCCAGTCATCTAAAACCTCCATGTTATCTTCATCTGGGACAAACATTTTACCATCTACATACAGCTGTATCTGTGGTAAAAAAATAAAATCATACATTAACATCATTCATGATAAAAGGTGTGTTCAGATTCATTTTTTATGCACAAAAACTGCTTCCAATGAGTACCATAAGATTTGTTTTTGAGCAAAAGTAACAAAACCTAGAAATTAGTTTGTACAACACTATGCCCCCAGCTATATGTTTGTCCATACAAAATGCCTAAGTTGGAAAGGGGGAATAAATCTGACAAATTTAAACTGATTATTTTCAAAAGTCAATCAGAAGTTCTATTCCTCTGCCCCAATAAGCTCACCAAGTTTCAAGGCCTTAGCTCAGATAATTATCAAAATATCTCGCTCAGAAGAAAAGCATGAAGAACTAATGGACCGACAGATGACCCAAAGGCTAAAAGAAACATGTGACATTTTTGTTAGTGATCTAATTTTAGTTTTATCTAGAGCCTTGAATTGTCTGGAGACATTTATTCTGTTTCAACACTTGTTATCTGAGAATGGCCAAGATTATGATCAGCAGACAAGAAAACCAAATTAATTCCTCATCAATTGTCATTATGGTATAAACAGGCTCCTAAGTACGAATCACACCAGCTAGCATGTTTGCTTGGAAATAAAGGTTTCTGAAAAACATAAGAGGACTTATTAAGGAGTATTGGATAATAATTCTGGGACAGTTATCGCCAATTCGCCATAGAAATGTATGTTGTGGGTACTCATTAGAAGTGCCTCGGTGAGGCACTTCTAATGCGTACCCACAACATACATTATCTATGGAGAACTAAGAAAAACTATCCCACAAGTATTACCAAGTACTCCTCCATATTAAGCCCTCTAGTAGGTCAAGAAAAAGTTGTTTTTTTTTGTTTTTTTTCAATAAAAAAAGTACATGTATTGATATTTTTCTTATTTCTCCATGAAAACATATGTTGTATGTACTCATCAGAAGCAACAAACCAAGGCACTTGGTACAACAGGAGTACCAACACCATTTTCACGCCCCTTGGATGGCAGACCACAGAAGGAAGTCCAGGTCGGACCTGAAAAGCTTGAGGTGGTAGCTTCCTTTTGCTACCTAGGAGACATGCTCTCAGCAGCAGGTGGCTGTGAACTTTCAACCACAACACGTGTGAAAACCGCCTGGAAGAAGTTCAAGGATCTGCTACCAGTCCTCTCTTCACGCCACCTCTCTTTCAAAACACGTGGCCATGTGTACAGCTCTTGTGTGCGGAGCGCAATTCTCCATGCCAGCGAGACTTGGCCATTGACAAAGCCGAACCTTCAGCGTCTGCAGCGAAATGACAGGGCAATGATCAGACAGATCTGCAATGTCAGGCCGCAAGACATTGTCACCACCAGGTCCAATGATCTACTTGTGCGGCTTGGCATTGAGGATCTGGACCTCGTTCTGAAGGAGAGACTTCGATGGTATGGACATGTGGAACGCTCCAGTGGTGCAATCAAGACAGCCTTTGACATACAGGTTGATGGAAAGCGTGGGCCTGGGAGGCCCAAAATGACATGGAAGCAGCTGACAGAGAGGGATTGCAGAGAGTGGAAGCTCTCGGCTATCAACCCTCATGATAGACGTACCTGGAGATCTGGTGTGAGATCTGCCATGCGTGCAGCAAGCCAGCTATCTGGAAGGGGGCCCACTGATGTGGATGTTGCCCCTGTACCTGCACGTTAATCAAAAATCCGATTATGATGATGAAATACGAAAAATATTTGAGACTCTCCTCTTATCTGGAACTATGGACACACAGGCAGATCTGGGCTTTTGTTTGTTTGCATTAAGATTTTATATGTTTGTGTTGAGGTTTTATGGCCCAGTCAACCAAATGGGGTCATATCAAGCGCAGTAAGTTTACCTAATCACACTTTTACTGGGCAGGCTTAGTCCTCTAAGCGGTTAACCAGTATTGTGCACATTCTTTCGCCAGAAATTGACAACTGCCCTTCCTGAACCAGTGGAAGGGAGAGAATGACTGAAGAAGATATTTCATTATCAATCTCCATGAAATAATGTTGCCAACCCAGCGGGGTCAAACCTGCAACCTCCTGAACCAGGTTTTTGCTGTCCTCATATGCTTCAAATGCATGTTTTTACATGGCGTGGCTCAAATTTCAAGAGCTACTGATATATCTAGAATTACAGTTGAATTTCATTTGTTAAAACACTGATGACTCGTTTACCAGGGCTCATTCAAACTCGTTTTTGAGTCCTTGCAAAATTCTTCCAATAGCTCAAAGGAAAGAAATATTTAGGGAAATTTTATCATGAAATTGTATGTTGTGTGTACTCATTAGAATCTCCTTAATCAGGCAATTCTAATATGTATACTTGACATACCATTGTTGTATAGAAGATCAAAAATACTTCCCTAAATTATCACCATTTGCTTCCTGACCTGGTGCAATGATTAACCCTCACTGGCTCAAACTACCCATGTCTCTAATAAATTTCCATGGTCCAAAAGATATTTGTGCCATAGAGATTTTACTTTATGTAGATGTTACCTCTGGAAAATTGACACTGATGGCATAGTGGTGCCAGTCTCCATCCATAATCTGTGGTAGATTCCATCGCCACTCGGCTGGTTTAAACACTTCGAGATCAGATGCATCTTCACTCTCTCGACGGAGGACAAAAATCAGTTTGGAATTGTGGATTAACAAAGCATAATGATGTCTGTTCATTCCTGCAACAGAAAAAAAAATATTGATTTTTGAAATTTAACCCTTACCTGCAGATCCCATCTTATTAGCAGCTGGCACATACAACATCTCTCACTATCAGGTGCATCATATTACAATTCCTTGGAGTGTTGAAGGTCAAACCTGTTTGTTTGTTTGTTTGTGCTGAGGTTTTATGGATTAGTCAACCCCATGGGGCCATGTCAGTGTACCTAACCACACTTTTACTGGGCAGGCAAAGTCCTCTAAGTGCTCTTTCAGCAGAGACTGACAACTGCTCTTCCTGAGTCAGTGGGAGAGAATGACTGTAGAAAGTATTTCATGATCAATCTCCATGAAAGAATGTTGCTGACCTGGCAGAGATGAATCCCAAACCTCCTGGTCACTAGTCGGACACACAGCCAACTGAGCCACTGAGGCAGGCTGTCAAACCCTGTTTACCCATGGGTAATGATGTAGGTATTAGCTTATAATCTGACTGACTGAGAGGGTGGTTTCTTGCTTTTATAATAATTAGATGAAACTGGACCCATTCATACACATAATTCTTAGTAAAAACACCCAGAACCCTCTTTATAATACATTTCGGTAAGGATTTTCCTATGCCAAATTTTAGGCCGTTAATCGGCCCCTTTCCCCACTGAAAAATAGCTGAATTTTCCCAAATTTCGACAAAAAAAATTCTTAGTAAATCCCAATTTTACGCTTGCAGAAAAGTGCGATAAAAACCGCCACGCAGGAAAACTTCCTTTCAAAAGGAAAATACATGTTCCTTCATCGATAATTTCGGCTTTGCTGCGCAATTTTCACTTTGTGTCCCTCATTCTAATGCTACTCATAGGTGTGTGCTGCACATGTGCTGTCTTTTGAGTCTGCGCTGATGACGATTTTCCGAGAAATGAAAGCACATGGGTCCTATCTTTAGATATGTTGCCCATTTTATCGAGCACTCAGTTGCAAAGCTGAAAACCAGTTGCCTTCGGAAAGTATTTCATCCGATCAGAAAAGACAACAGTGAACTTGGAATCGGATAAACTATTTCTTTTTCACTTTGTCGAACATGTGGGTACTCATTAGAAATGCCTCACAGAGGTGCATCTAATGGCTACCTACAACATGTTTTTATGGAGAACTGACAAAAAATATCTCCTTCAATTATCATCAGTTACCCTCTCGATCTGGTCTACTGCTATATGTGTGACTCTAGTGAAATTGACTATAGTCTATCAATTTTATTCATCAGCTCTCATAATGACATTTCAAACTAACACTAGTCGAGTACACAGATCTCTATTATCACAGAATTCTATTTTTCAGACAGTCTTAACTACTCATGAAATATTAAAATCCATGAAATATTTCACAAGGTTTAAAGTTCTTTGATCAAAGTTGCATTTAAACATTATCAATTACATTTGTGTATGTACATCATGTTTCCTAATTTCTTTCAACCAAGTTTTCCCAATTTTGCAGACCCGCATGCTTTTTTCCCCAATTCTGCCGTTCCGCTCTCTATTTTTCCCGAATTCTATAGCCCCAGGCCAAGGTTTCAAACTGGCTGGCAAATCCCTAGTTCCTAACAGCATGGTTTCTGATACAAAATGATTAAAAGATGCACCAAAGAAAATTACCATTTATGGTCATTTTTCTATATAATCCGCACATTTTTGCTAGAATGCATTTGAATGCATTGTGGATTAATGACATGTTAACCCATGTGGATTTAACATGATTATTTAGCTAGTACAGCTTTAGATCACAGCAATAAAGTTATATGAAGAGATTGTAGTGTACAACACTTAGTACTATATTTGACCAAATTACCACACTGTGCACTTAGGTTTTTCAAAATTACTGGGAAAACTTGTAGTAAAATAAGTATCCACAAACTAAAAGTACGCTTTTAAAGCAAGATCAGGAAATGACTTATCTAATGGTGTTTATGCATTGTTTTTGTGCTTTTTTCTGATTTTCTTTATGAAAGCATATGTTGTTGGTACTCATTTGAATTGCATCAACAAGTTGTTGCAATTCAAATGAGTAACCACAACATATGCCTATATAACGAAGTAGCTGTGCGGTAATTAGGTGGAATATGGTATGTATGTTCAGTGTTAAGGCCCATCACTCCTGCCTTCAATTATCTGCCTTGGCAGATTAAATATAGCTTGTAGGTGTCTCTGACAACTGTGTCGGAGAGTCGACTCTTTGGCTCAGTGGTTAGAGCACTGGGTTTTTATCTGAAAGACCTGGTTTGAATCCCACGATAGGCGGGAAATTTTTTCAGCTATGCTTCATTCCTTTTTTACGACTTTCACGTCATTACATCAGTTTTATTGAACTACTGAACTAACAAAATGGCACAACCATGATGATGTTGATGAGGTTGATGATGATGATTTGGTGTTTTACATCTCTTTCAACATTATTGAGTCATATCAAGATAACAAAAGGCTCTGGGCAATGAAGCTCCAAACAGTAACGAGTTGTTAAACAACCATGAAAATTAATGGCCATGAAAATTAACAATTTCTCAGTAGATTTTGAAGTTTCTGACTCACCATCTCCATCAGACATGCACATAATGTGTTCCTTGTTTCCATTCCTATGATGAGACTCAATGCTACTTGGGAATGTATGCTTCATCCACGCCGAGATCGTAAAATGTTCTCGCAGCCTGTGGTCTGCATGACCCTCGGGCACAACAACAGCATTGGTTCGCCCGTCAAAGCCATAGATCTTGTCACCATCATGGCCGTCATCCGTCGGCAAAGAGCTGGTCCAATTTGAGGTCAAGGTGGGTAGAGGTAGAAGGTCAATGCTATCATCACTGGCACCTAAATAATTTTAAGTAAAATATGTTTTATCCTGTATTGCTACAGATACATAGTTTCAGATACAAAGCTTTCAACTGAAAAGGAACAGCGTATTTCCAATTTCTTCACGAAAAGGTATGTTGTTTGTACTCAGCAGAAGCACCTCAGTGTCAGAAGTGCCAGCAAGGCTCTTCTAATGTGCACCCACCAGATATGTTTTTGTGGACATTATGAAAACACACGTATTCAAATGTATAGAAAATTTCACCTCCAAAAGCTGAAAATTTCAGATAAAAAACTTTGATATTTTTCATCTTTCTGCTCAAAACATAGATTGTAAGTACTCTTTAGAACCACCTCAGTGATGCAGTTCTAACGAGTACCCACAATCTATGTTTTGGAGCAGAAATAAGAACAATAATGTATACCCTATAAACTCCAGTTTTCCTACATAAAAGTGGGGTTTAAGGGGGTCAGAATTATATGGGCATCTTTTCATGAGAGAAATAAGAAAACTGTCATGTAGATACATGTACCCATTCTTATCTGGAGCCATGTGATCAGCTAAAATGCTGGGCCCAGTTGTTCAAAGCTAACGATGTCGTTAGTTAACGATTCGTTAAAATTTACATCGAGTGATACGCAAATATGCTGAAATTTTTTGTTGAAAAAATGTGAGTAGCTTTTGCAGTGCAAAAGCTACTCACATTTTTTCAGCAAAAAATATCAGAATATTGTGTATTGAATCCGCTAAAACAGTTAACGAAATGACCCTTAACGAGCTCGTTAAGCTAACAACGCTTTGAACAACTGGACCCAGATATATTTCTTACTTTTCTATGAAAACATGGTGCTCAACAGAAGAGGAAGTGTTTCTAATCAGTACCTACAGCATACAGTATAACCTCAGTGGCTCAAACATCTTTGGGACCATGGTAATTTATTCAAGACACAGGTAGTCCGAACCACAGAGGGTTAATCATGGCGCCAAGAGGCCACTGAGGGTTAATCATGGCGCCAAGTCAGGAAGCAAATTGATAATATGGGGAAGTCTTTTCAATCTTCTATACCATAATGGTATGTTGTGTATGCTCATTAGAATTGCCTCATCGAAGCAATTCTAATGAGTACACTCAACATACAATTTCATGATAAAATCAGAAAATTTCCGTAAATATTTGTTTTCTTGAGCTATCGGAAGAATTTCATAGGGACTCAAAAACAAGTTCGAATCATCTAAAGTAAATCAGTCATCGGTGTTTAAGTCATCAAGGTTTTATAGTATGTTTTTGTAAAACAATGAAGAATATTTATCGGGATAAAACTTTATCTCTATAACTCTGCATAAAAAAGAAACAATAATTTAAAAAAAAAATAGTTTTTAAAATAATTTTTTCCATGAAATTCTAGGCTACGGGTAGAACTAGTCAGCTGCAACAACTGAGTCCTCCAAAAAATTTCTCAACCATGCCCATGTGGATATTGGTTATTTTTTTCCTTCGAAAAACATTAGAATTTACCTTTAAAACTAACAGGTAAAAATCAGTAAGAAATGTTTGTCTAACCTTTACCATTTGTTTTTCACATGTGAGTAAGAGGGTGCATCTACACAATATTTTTATATTTCTCTACAAAAACAAAAGTTGTGGGTACTCATTAAAAGGGCCTCAATGAAGCACTTCTAATGAGTACCAATGTCATTTGTTTTCATGCAGAAATAAGAAAAAAATCAGGACTTTTCAGTTGAAAAGAAAGTGCCTTATCTGGAGCTATGATGTGACATGATATCACTTTCACTAATCATGGCAACAGATAAGGTGCTTTTTTCATCCGAAAATGCTGATATCTTTCTTATTTCGTCACAAAAACATATGTTGTTGTACTCATTAGAAGCGCCTCGCCCAGGCGCTTCTAATGAGTACCCACAACATATGTTTTTGTGGAGAAATAAGAAAAAAATATTATGTGGTTATCCCCTCTTATCTGTAGCTATGACTAATTGTAAACTAGTTCTGTGGAGGAGTCATTTATGGTGAATATCCACATCACCCTTTTGTGAAGAAATGATATGCCTTCTGTCTGGACTAACAATATTGTGTGAACTTCGTAATCAGACTGACAACAAATGATAAAATTCAACCTTTAACCCTTATCTTGCTGTTCACGACAACCCTACCTTTGCAAACAGTGTAGATCCAGATCAGATGGCTTCAGAAGAAGCCATCTGATCAGGACCTACACTGTTTGTCATTCAGTTTGTGAATCTGAACGAAAATATTATATGATGTAATCTGATTGGCTGATAATTAGAAATGGGTGTGGCTAATTAAATTATTCCGCAGGATAAGGGTTAAAGCCCTAAGCAAAGTTGTAGCAGACGATATCATTAAAAAAAAAAAAAAAAAAAAAAAATATTTTTCAGAGACAATAAAAGTTGGCATTACAGGTCTTATTTTCTCTGATAAATACCATATCAAAATGCCGTCTGCTGCAGTTTTGACTGGCTTCTACTCTCTAAATCATACATATGCTCCTATTATAAATTCAGGTGTGTATCTTTAAACATTTGGTAATTTTTGTGTCCTTTTCTGTTAGAATTTTCTCTAAATCCTCTGAATTTTGTGAGGCAATTCTCTCTTTTGTGTTTGTTGCCATTTTTTTTCCCAGAAGACACCTGCCAGAGAGCTGTTTGTAACAAAAAATCTGATTGGCTTTTGGGAGTATGTGTTTTAAATTGTGATTGGCTAACATTTGACTCAAAATCATGTATATTTCATTTTGACAGGATGTTCATTTCATTTTATCACTCATATATTTTTAGCTGTCTAGAAGCCTGATATAAAAATATGTCAAAACTATTAACCTCTGAAAACTGGTTTATTCTGGTTTTTGCTGTAATATTAACCTGGAGAGGCCAGTTTTATATACATAGACTGACAGAAATTTGTCAATGCTGTCTCAGCCAATCAGAGGAAAGCTTTTTTTCTGGTCATAATTATATATCATTTATTTTGCCTGACTTAAGCAATAGTTTGAGTTATCAGAGTTTGAGATAACGAGAGTTTGTATTTAGGATAAATACAGCATACGTTTCAGGTGTTAAAAGTTTCACACCTTTAGATAAGGCATATTTTTTGCCAAAAAATTATTGATATTTTTCTTTTTTCTTCAAAAAAAACATATGTTGTGGGTATTCATTATAATTGCCTTAACAACACGCTTCTAATAAGTAACCAAAACAAGTTTTTGTTAAAAAACAAGAAATACATCTGGATATTCATTACACCCAGCAAAGATTCAGATCAGCCCATTGGCAGTCTGATCAGAATCTTCTCTGGGAGCACTTCGGATAGCCAAGGACGCAACGTTTCTTCATGCAGACAACGAAGACGCTGAGCAGACTGCACAGATGCGCACCTGATTTAAGTCTTCTTGGACGCATATGTCAGAAGGTACATTTGCTCACATTGCATCTCAAATAACATGGGTTTTTTAAGGGTATCTTTAATCAACACAATACAGCAGTTTTATACCACCTACATGTAAATATGTATCGTATGACCATCACTTAACCCTTGTCCTGCTGAATAAATATGTAACACCCACTTCTAATTTTCAGCCAATCAGACTACTTGATCCGGACTGTTGCTATAAATTCACATACTTAATAGCAAACAGTGCAGATCCAGATCAGTTGGCTTCTTCAGAAGCCAACTGATCTGGATCTACGCTGTTTGCAAAGGCAGGGTATATCAGGGTTCAGCAGGACAAGGGTTAAGTATCATTTCAGTCAAATGACTTCAGCTATATGATATTTGTAAACAGCAATCTGTAACTTCCCTATTCCTAACAGAGTTATGAAAGTGGCAGATCCTGGAAATGAAGAAGCAGGAATTGCCACATGGCTAAGACAGTGCAGGTGTCCCCTCCTGGTGGGGGTGGGAGTGGGAAACAGGAGAGGAGAAAGTGGGGTAGGAGGTAGGGTCTGCCTCTCTTGGGAAAACAATGAAAAACTAGAAATGTGTCCAAAGGACAAGGATGCCAACGCCTAAAAAACTTAAACCACAAATTGTTAACGTCTGAAAAACTAACGCACATTGCTACCGCCATCTCGGATGCAGATGGAGATGGATGGATGGACAGGTATAACACCATATGCCCTTTCCACCATTCTTAAATTAAAATGGTGTAATTTCCTGCATTCTAGGCCCTGCTTTGAGGCTTGTTTGGGCCATAAATTGTCTTGTGTTTTCTAGAAAAATGCATGTCGTCAGTGGAAGTGGGGCGTGTGTGTGGGTCGTGGGGGGAGGGGGGAACTATTGTGTGTGTGTCTTTTTGTTTGTTTAATTTGGCATATTGGCCCCTAGCCTAAGCAGTTTCCAGCTTCCAAACATATTATGGCCACTGACAGGAAGGGCACAAATATGAAATAAAAGGCTCTCTGCAATGAAGCACTGTACAGTCAAAAGCTTAATTCTGCCTCTAGGCAGATTCAAACCAGGACCTCATGATCCAGGTTTGAATGCTACCTGCTATGCCATGTGGATGCTTCAGAAGCAAGGAAAACTTACCACATAATTTTCTCTGTGACGTGATGCTGTATGTATCTCTGTCACAGCCCTTCCCAATATGCTTGGTTGCGAGTGACATCTTGACGCTGATGTGGTCTGGTTTGCAGGACTCATCACAAATATCAAGATGAGCTGTTTCTGCAAGTCTCTTACGACCGCTGCCCGGAGTATATTCAATGTGCTCAGGGAATCCTAAAACAGAAACAGAGTGTGATGAACAACCTTCTCAGGTAATAACAAATTTGAAAGATTGGTAATATTTTTGTTATTGCACAGCTTTACATTATGTAAATATTACATTCCTGAGAGGGCGATAGTAAATAATGTCACCCTGAGGAATATTATTATCGACCGAGGCAAAGATAACAATTATCACTCTCTTTGCATATTCAGTAGGCGACAAATTGATGATGTTTTTTTCACATTTTTCCCAGAAATCAGGATTTGACATTTCATGCAAAGTGGAGACACTTTGCATGAAATGTCAAATCCTATTTCCTGGGAAAAATAAGAAAAATATTTCAAAATGTCATCTGCTGAAAATTTTACCGAGTGCTTTAAATAGCAATAAATATTGTCTGGATAAATGTATTTCTTATTTCTCCAAGAAAACATTTGTAGGTACTCGTAAGAAGCAACTCATCTATACTGAGAGCCTCTAGTTCACCATCAGAGACTTTGAAAAGAAGAGAGATGCCAGGGCCCTGTTGTTCAAAGCGTCGTTAGCTTAACGAGCTCTTTAAGGGTCACTTCGTTAACTGTTTTAGCGGATTCAATATACAATTTTCTGAAATTGTTTGCTGAAAAAATGTGAGTAGCTTTTGCACTGCAAAAGCTACTCACATTTTTTCAGCAAAAAATTTCAGCATATTTGCGTATCACTTGATGCAAATTTTAACGAATCGTTAACTAACGATGTCGTTAGTTTTGAACAACTGGGCCCAGATTTCCAAAATAAAAGGCCTTTAAGTGGATGCAAAAGTGTGGCTCTGACGAGTACCCACAATCTATGTTTTGAGCGGAAATATGAAAAATATCTGAATTTTATATCTGCAAATTTTCATTTTCCGGTGGTAAAATTTTCAGTATATTTGAATAGGCTTGTTTTTGTAATGAGGACCAGCCCCTTAGTGAGGAAACATGTCTAGTTCCTTAACTGAAGTTTCCCCTTAACTAACCGATTACATGAGCAAACAGCATAAATTCTGGCTAGACTGCACTTAAGTGCAGGCTCATCTGATCTTTTGTTGTTTTACTCATATGCAAAATGGCTCTTTTAGGATGACACAGCTCATTTACTCTCAATATTTGGACATATTAACTCCATATCATACTTGTCCTAAACTTTGAACATCCATCTGAGTGCCTGCTGGATGTGAGGTAAACAGAGTAGAGCCTGATCAGATGCAATATTTTTCCCAATTTTTTTTTTTTTTTTTTTTAAATGTAATACAACGTATTTGTTGCTGACAATAACAGAAAATATATTTTTCTTTTGAATTTTCTTATCATCTGCAACAAGTCAATAAATTTAATTGTATAATTATATAATAAATTAATAAATAAATAAATAATGATAATGATTTGGTGTTTTACATCCCTTTCAACATAATTTAAGTCATATTGAGACGATGGAAGGGTGATAATGAAAGACTCTGTGCAATGAAGCGCCGTACAGTCATGAGCTGAATTCTGCCTCCAAGGGGAATTTGAAACCAAATAATAAATAAAATAAAAGTTAACTAACCTCTCCAGCCGTTCTTGCAGATTTCTTTCACCTTAATGTTAATGAAGATGGGACTTGACTGTCTCCCACCGCAGTCTCGGGCTACCACCTTCAGAATGAAGTTGTATCTCTCCGCATAGTGGACTATCTCTGTGTTTTTCAAGTTACCTGCAAAAATAAAAACAAAACCAATTTAAATTTGTATGAAATCAGTTACTTGAGAATGTTAAGTTAAGAAAATGTTTCTTTTTTCCAAAATGCATTTTATTTAATGCTTAGCATACTGGGAGAAATTTTGCAGACATTTTCAAAAACAAAATATTTTTTCCTAGAAAATAGGCTTTGACATTTCAAGCAAATTGTCTCCTAAGGAAACAACAAAAATATTCTACCTTATTCACCGCGTGTATTCAAACAGACAAGCCTGAGCAAACAGTGTAGACCCAGATGAGATGCCACAGAATGTGGCATCTCATCAGGGTCTACACTGTTTGCCACTCATCCAGCAATTTTTAGACACAACATCAGGAAGTAAATTGTACTTGTTCAAATTTTAGAACAAGTATGATAAGGAGTTGAGGTGTCTGAATACGTAGGATAAATATGGTATTGATTATGGCACTCCCTTCCTCTGAACTTGCCACTCCAGATAATACTGCTGAGCAATTAACCCTTAAGCACTTAGTTTAATTGTAGCAAATGACATTCTTAATTTCTTGTTTTTTTTTTGTTTGTTTTTTTTTTCAGGGAGAATAAGACTTAGATATTTTGTGTGAATCGTCTGCTGGGCAGACGATTCACATAAAATGCCAAGTCTTATTTTCTCTGAAAATACAAAACTAAAACTAAAATCAAATCAAATCAAGGTGTCGTCTGCTGCAGTTGTGGTTATTACTTTAGCATGTAGTTTCAAACTGAAAAAAACTTTCCACAGAAATTTGGAATTATTTTCTTACTTCTCCCAGAAAACAGTGTTTGACATTTCACACAAATTGTACCCCAAGAAAAAAAATTGCATGAATACCACTTATTCTCTGAGAAATTTAAGAAAAGTATCATTAATTTATCACCTGCTCAATTACCAAAATTAGCTGATCTATAGTATATTAATTTTCATGGTTATTTTGTATTAATAGACTAAAAATATGCCATTTATTTTTTATTCATTTTTCTAAACAATAGGGCATGACATTTTGTTTCAATCAATACTCAAATCATCACGACCAGAATGAAGATTCAATATTTATTTTCAGGAGAAATTAGCAGAAAAAACAACAGAAAACAACTTCAAGAAATTGCCCAGTCTTATTTTGACATGCCAAGTCATATCTGCTGAGAAACTTCAGAAGACCTAAGCTTTAAAAAATCTATGCTCCACAGTCTAAAGGTTGAACTAAATTGGTGATTGTCAGACAGATAGGGATGAAACCAACAACAACCCATTATCTTATGCAGAGCACTTTTTAAGGAGAAGTATTTCATGATAATTCAGGGAAAGTTTTTCTTATTTCTCCGTAAAAATGTATGTTGTGGGTACTCATTAGAAATGCTTTGCTGAGTTGCTTCTAATGGGTACCCACAACATATGTTTTTATGGAGAAGTGATGAAAATTATCCAAAATTATCACCAAATACTCTCTTTACATAGCAACAGATAAGTCCGAAAAATGCTGATATCTTTCTTATTTCTCCACGAAAACGTATGTTGTGGTACTCATTAGAAGCGCCTCTCCAAGGCGCTTCTAATGAGTACCCACAACATATATTTCTCATGGAGAAATAAGAAAAATATTATGTGGATACCCCCTCTTATCTGTAGCTATGTTCTTTAGCATTTAGTCCTCTGAGAACAGTAAATATCCTACAATTTCAAACACTTTATTCTATACTTTTTTGCCTATTAGGCCAAAAAAAAAAAAAAGTATTAGATTCTCAGGCACCACCGCATCTATCCAAAAGGTCCCGCATATATGATTTTTTTCAGTGATAGTTTTTTCCCCGACCTGTGAAAATACGTGACACTGGATTTTACTCGCTTATCTAAGAATCATTTCTAACCAAATTGCAATCTAGACCACAAACATATATATGGCATTCTTTCTTACTTGCAAAGAAAATCGGTAAATTACGATCAGTTTATGTTGTTTGAGCCTTTAAACTTGCAGACAGATAGATTTTAGATACTTCCAGTTGCCATTTTGTTTAGCCAAACAAACCCAAATGTCCAAGAAGGTACCCAAGTGGAAAATAACAAAAATAAAAAGCCGCCCGCATGCATCTCTTTTTTGAAAAAAGTGTCTGAGAATCAAATAACTTTTTTTTTTTTGCCTAAATTTTTGGTTATGTACTTGTTTCTTAAAATATTTAGTGCAATGAAAAACAATGTAGACCCTGATCAGACTGATCTTGGTCTGCACTATTTGTATATGCCATTTTGTCAGAAACTTTGGAGTACAAATTTTAGAACAATATACACTTGAACAATCCCTACCTATTCCTATCGACCATAAAATACAGACAAAAGACGTTATCACTTAAAATTTAATGTAGTTCGAAGCCTACCATCAAGTTTATATCCTGTTATTTTGGATAGGCATACCGTATCTACCCTAAGAATTAGGACAGAGGCATGAATGAACAGAGAAGACCAAATCAAATGCTGCAGAATAAATCTACACTGTTTCTCACTTCTCCAGCAGTTTCTAAAAAACATCAACTGATACATAGTAAAATGGATGTGTCCAAATTATAGGACAAGTATGGTAATGAGTTGTTGTCTCAATATTTTGGGTAAACATGTTATTCAATTCAACACTATGACATCTCTTTTATTTTCCAAGTCTCTGGTGACAAACTAGAAGCTTTCATTACAGAAACATAATTATATTTTGGAGACACTTAACCCTTGTCTTGCTGAACCCAGATATATCCTGCCTTTGCAAAAAGTGTAGATCCAGATCAGTTGGCTTCTAAGATCAAGATCAAGAAATCTAATTGGCTGAAAATTAAAAGTGGGTCTTAATTTATTCAGCATGACAAGAGTTAACACTTACCAGGCTATGGGCAGATTCAGCAGATGACACTGATGATATTTTTCTTATTTTTCCTAGAAAATAGGATCCAACATTTCATGTAAATTGTCTCCTACATTTCATGCAAACTGTCAAGGAGACAATTTGCATGAAGTGTCAAATCCTTTTTTTCTAGGAAAAATACGAAAAATATTTCAAGATGTCTTCTGCTGAAATTTTTACCCAGCCTGCAAAGCATTAACTACACAAAGTTCCAGAAGTTCCAGATAAGAAGAAAGAAGATTTTCTGTCTTTCTGTTTTGAACACTGCAATGATACAGGAACAGCCAGCCACATTGATGTGACAATTAGTTGGGAGTTTTAAGGCCCAGTCAACATATGTAGAGCTGGTAACACACATTGGCACAATATTACCCTATTTACCCTAAATATTCTGACACCTAATCTCCTTACCATAATTGTTCTAAAATTTGAACAAATACAATTTACTACCTGATGTTGTGTCTAAAAATTGCTGAATGAGTGGCAAACGGTGTAGACCCTGATGAGACGCCACATTCTTATATGGGTCTACATTGTTTGTTCAGGCATGTCTGTCTGAATACATAAGGCAAATACAATAGTTCCACTAGTGCCATTACAGTAACACTGAAGCAACCCAGTCCCAGCCTTAACCCTTGTCCTGCTGAATAAATTAAGAAGCCACACCCATTTCTAATTTTCAGCCAATCAGATTACTACATCCAGATTGTTGCTATAAATTCATATACTTAATGGCAAACAGTACAGTTCCAGATCAGTTAGCTTCTTCAGAAGCCAACTGATATGGATCTACACTGTTTGCAAAGGCAGGGTATATCCGGGTTCAGCAGGACAAGGGTTAAGAGTCTTCCTTCTTTTGTTTTTTGTTGTTGTTGTTTTTTTTTTTGTTTTTTTTTGTCCCTCTCCAACCCCACACCCAACAAAAAAAGAAGGCTTTGGCATTTCATACAAACTGTCAGTCAGCTCTAAAGGGCAGGAACCCTATTTGTCTCTTATCCAGTGCCTGTAAACAATACAATTACCGTAATACAATTATATAGTGATAACCCAGGAAAATCCACTTTCATGGAACACATCCCTCACAAGGTACTGAATAGATTTGAATAGGTTAGAATGACATGAAATGACATCAACAAAAACAAAGAGAAGAGGAACTGTAACAGACAAACAGAGTTTCCGCCAACATATACTTTTGTTTTGGTCCAAATTGGCACTTGATTGCTAGGTGATATTAACCCTTGCCATGCTGAATACATTAAGATGACACGCCCACTTCAAATTTTCAGCCAATCAGATAACTTGATCCAGATTGTTGATATAAATTCATATCCTGAAAGGCAAACAGTGCAGATCCAGATCAGGTGGCTTCTCCAGAAGCCAACCGATCTGGATCTACACTGTCTGCATAGGCAGGGTCTGTGCATGCGTGCAGGCATTTCATATATATTATTCTGGATACTTTTTATGATTTCAAAGCATTTTGCAATATGTTCTGTTGATATGCACAGATAATCACCTACTCATTTTTTTGGTTGTAAATGATTTCTGTGCGTTATGACTGAAAGGAATTTAGCATATAGAATATATCATCTCTGAGCCTACCAGCTTGTGTACATGCTTTGGGTGCGTGCGTGTGTGAGAATTACAGAATACGTTGGCATTTAACTATCCAACATTATTTTTTCTAATCACATTAATGATATTAGCAATACATGTTTACCCTAAATATTCAGTCACATCAACTCGTCATCATATCTGCCCGAAAATTTGAACAAGTAGATTTTTACAAAATCTTCATGTCTAAAAACTGCTTGAAAAGTGGCAAAAAATGTAGACGCTGATCAGATGCCACAATCTAGGTCTACACTGTTTGCTCAAGCCTGTCCGTCCAAATACTAACAATAAATATGGTATATAGTTCTGATCCTATTAGGCTGAACTGAGCATTTTATTAGCTAAGAACATACATGGAACCATTCCCTTACCCAAAATAGCATCATATAGCTCCCAATAAGTGGGGGTATCAACATAATATTTTTCTTATTTCTCCACGAATACAAATGTTATGATACTCACAAAGGCGCTTCTAATGACTACCACAACATATGCTTTCATGGAGAAATAAGAACTTTTCATGTAAAATAGTGCCTAATCTGGGGGCTATGTATCAGTAATTTGAATTTATTCTGCAACTGTACTTAAAGCTCCAGACTATGTTTTGATGCAAAAATACACCACAACCTCTTTATAACAATATTGTTGGGGTCCATAGCATAATCCGTGTTAGTTAAACAACCGTGTTATATCCAAACAAAAATTTATGGTCATTTTTCAATATAATCTATACATTTTTGGGATCCATCTTTGAACCGTGTTATATCCAAAACCGTGTTATAACGAACCGTGTTATAACGAGGTTAATGTGTAACACAAAATATTTTGTAACCCCTTTCTGTATTTACCCTAATTAGTGGGACAGACAGGACTGAGTAAACAGTGAAAACTCAGATCATATGCTGCAGTATGCTATATGTGATTGGGTCTACAACGTTTCTTTAACAATGCGTCAACCCATGAAATGACGTCAAAATGGTATATTATTTAGCTTGGTTTGGTATTGCAACGCTATAATGATCAGTCATACTGTATTTGACCTAATTACCGCACTGTGCACTTAGGTTTTTTAAAAAATAATCATACTCCGAAAACTTGTAAAGTACTGTCCTACCCATACTGAGGGTATACTTTAAAAAAAAAAAGATCAGCGAAGGATCATCAAATGATGTTTTGTTTTGTTTTTTTTTTTTGTGTGTGTGTGTGTGTGTGTGTGTGTGTGTGTGTGTGTGTGTGTGTGTGTGTGTGTGTGTGTGTGTGTGTGTGTGTGTGCCTGCGTGTGTGTGTGTGTGTTTTTTGCGGATTTCTTTGTAAAAGCATATGTTGTGGGTACTCATTTGAACCACATCGACAAGTCAATGCAATTCAAATGGGTGCCCACAACATGATCCTCTATAAAGAAGTAGACAAAAAGTACATGACTGTAATCTGAAGACTACGGAATTGCTTGTGCGCTTATAGGGGTAATTAGGGTGAATACGGTATATGCATGTAAATACAAAACTTGAATGTCTCTACAAGGTTTGTCCCTCATTCAGCAGCTTTTTGGACACATCAACTGCTGGCGAAATGGATCTGTTAAATTTTACGACAAATATAATAAGGAGTTAAGTTGTGACAATATTTATGGTAAATGTTGTATTGCCTGTTTAATAGTCCTATCAACAATATTTCAGTCTATGCATGTTTCATACCTCAAGATAAGGCAGGCATAAAACCAGATTACCATATTCGACCTAACTACAGCATATATCCCTATAAAGGCACAGTCAAGCAATGTCCTAGTTTCCAGATAACAGCTCTGTACTTTTTATCTACCTCTTTATAATGGCATATCGTCACCTTAGTGCAAAAAGTCAATAACTCCATTAAAATATATAAGGACTTTTTGCGCTAAGGTGACGATATGTTGTGGGTACCCATTTGAATTGCATCGACCTGTCAATGCAATTCAAATGTGAACCCACAACATATGCTTTATAAATAAAATAAAAAAAAAAAAAATCGTATAAACATCATCAAATAAGTCCTTATCTTGATCGTTTTTTTTAAATTGTACCCTTATCAGGTAGATACATATTTTACCACAAGTTTTCCCAGTAATTTCGAAAAAAAACTAAGCGCACAGTGCAGTAATTAGGTCTAAGGCGGTAATATTATTCTTATTTCTCTGCAAAATTGTTGTGGTACTTATTAGAAGTGCCCCGGGGGGGGGGGGGGTTTGTTTTGTTTATGTTGAGGTTTTACGGCCCAGTCAACCCAGTGGGGTCAGGTCGAGTGCGGTCAGTTTACCTAACCACACATTTACTGGGCAGGCTTAGTCCTCTAAGCAGTTAACCAGTATTGCGCACATTCTTTCGCCAGAAACTGACAACTGCCCTTCCTGGCCAAGGGGGAGGTGATTCTAATGAATACCTACAACAAGTTTTCATGGAGAAAGAAAATAGTATTTATCTGGAAATTTGTTTGTGTCATTTGTTTGTTTGTGTTGAGGTCTTATGGCCCAGTCAACCCATTGGGTCATGACGAGCATGGTCAGTTTACCTAACCATACTTCCACTGGGTAGGCTTAGTCCTCTAAGCAGTTAACCAGTTTTGTGCACATTCTTTAGCCAGAAACTGACAACTGCCCTTCTTGAATCAGCGAATGGGAGAGAATCACCATAGAAACAAGAGCTGTCAGAGGACAGGGAGCTCGCCTGCTGGGTACATTTTATATTGTAACATTTTTATCATTAAGCCATATCATACAGGTCACACTGACCTAGATGTATTTGTATGTAAATCATTTTGTCACACAGATATAATAATCCAGGTATGACAATTCTCCATGAAATAGTAATAAAAATAAAAGGCAAAATCACTGAAGCATGAAATATAGGTCACAATGACCTAGATATAGTAAGTGGTCATTCATTGGGTCACATGGAACTAATATCCCAGGTGTGACATTTATCCAACAAATATTCAAGATATAAGGCAAAATCACTGAACCATGAAATATAGGTCACACCAACAGAGATATATTTTGACGTCAATAATCGGGTCACAAGGAACTAATATCCCAGGTGTGACATTTATCCAACAAATAGTATTCAAGATATAAGGCAAAATCACTGAACCATGAAATATAGGTCACAATGACCTAGATATAGTAAGTGGTCATTCATTGGGTCACATGGAACTAATATCCCAGGTGTGACATTTATCCAACAAATAGTATTCAAGATATAAGGCAAAATCACTGAACCATGAAATATAGGTCACACCAACAGAGATATATTTTGACGTCAATAATCGGGTCACAAGGAACTAATATCCCAGGTGTGACATTTATCCAACAAATAGTATTCAAGATATAAGGCAAAATCACTGAACCATGAAATATAGGTCACACCAACAGAGATATATTTTGACGTCAATAATCGGGTCACAAGGAACTAATATCCCAGGTGTGACATTTATCCAACAAATAGTATTCAAGATATAAGGCAAAATCACTGAACCATGAAATATAGGTCACAATGACCTAGATATAGTAAGTGGTCATTCATTGGGTCACATGGAAGTAATATCCCAGGTGTAACATTTATCCAACAAATAGTATTCAAGATATAAGGCAAAATCACTGAACCATGAAATATAGGTCACACCAACAGAGATATATTTTGACGTCAATAATCGGGTCACAAGGAACTAATATCCCAGGTGTGACATTTATCCAACAAATAGTATTCAAGATATAAGGCAAAATCACTGAACCATGAAATATAGGTCACAATGACCTAGATATAGTAAGTGGTCATTCATTGGGTCACATGGAACTAATATCCAAGGTGTGACATTTATCCAACAAATAGTATTCAAGATATAAGGCAAAATCACTGAACCATGAAATATAGGTCACAATGACCTAGATATAGTAAGTGGTCATTCATTGGGTCACATGGAAGTAATATCCCAGGTGTGACATTTAACCAACAAAAAGTATTCAAGATATAAGGCAAAATCACTGAACCATGAAATATACGTCACAATGACCTAGATATAGTAAGTGGTCATTCATTGGGTCATATGGAAGTAATATCCCAGGTGTGACATTTATCCAACAAATAGTATTCAAGATATAAGGCAAAATCACTGGACCGTGAAATCTAGGTGACCTGGACCGTAAAATGTAGGTCACCATGACCTTCACTCTCTTACACTTAAACTGATGTCACATAGTTAGCTGATGTATAACCAGTTGTGTCTATAACCTGTAGGCATATAAGATTTTACAAATGTGTCCTAGATTTTGACCCCTAGCCCCACCCCAAGGCCCACCCTGAGGTATGAACCCAGGGGTATGTTCTTTTGGAATCTCAGAAAACTCGTCCAGGTACCCAAATTCTAAATATGAATGCTCTATGAGGAGTGGAAGTCAAGATATAAGAATTTGAAAAACTTTAACACAGTATTACAAAGGTGTCCTAGATTCTGACCCCTAGCCCCACCCAGGGGCATGAACCCAGGGGTTTATTCTCTTGGAATCTCAGAAGACCCTCCAAGGAACCTAAGTTCCAAATCTGATGCCTCTGTGAGGAGTGACTGTTGAGATATAAGCATTTGAAAAACTTTAACACAGTGTGACGGGAACGGGAACGCAAACGCAAACGCAAACGCAAACGCAAACGTGGACGACCGGGGTGACTACAATAGCTCTCCTTGTACTTCGTACAGGCGAGCTAAAAATTTCTTGAATCAGCAGAAAGAAGAGAATCACCATAGAAAATATTTCATGGTCAATTTCGACCTTAAATGTTTTTGTTTCTGTTGAGGTTCTATTGCCCAGTCAACCCAATGGGGTCATATTGAGCACGGTCAGTTTATCTAACAACACTTTTACTGGGTAGATTTAGTCCTCTAAGCAGTTAAGCAGTATTGTACACATTCTTTCGTCAGAAACTGACAACTGCCCTTCTTGAATCAGCTGAAGGAAGAGAATAACCTTAGAAAATATTTTATGATCGAATCAGCAGAAGGGAGAGAATGACTGTAGAAAATATTTTATGATCAATCTCCGCGAACGAATGTTGCCGACCTGGCAGGGGTCTAACGCGCAACCTCCTGATCACCAGTCCAATGCGTATCCAACTGAGGTACCAAGGCCGGCACCCAACCTCCTGATCACCAGTTGGGCATACATCCAACTGAGCCACGAGGTCGGTTTATCTGGAAATGCCTCTTACCTAGAGCTTTTATACATGGCTGAAAATATGTCTGCTGCATTAGTGCCTTAACCCTTAAAGCGCCAGTCACAACTATTGTCGTCTGCTTTGATCTGCTTGTGATTTTAAAAGTCATTTTTGCAAACAGTGTGGACCCAGGTCAGACTGCTCCTTTAGGAGCAGTCTGATCTGGGTCCATACTGTTTGCAAGTATGCAAACATAGGTTTGAAAAGTCTGCAAGAATATTCAGCAGACGACATAAACAGATGACATTTTCAGATGCAGTTTTATTTGGCGCTTTAAGGGTTAAGTCTTAACGGCCAAAGCCAATTTTTTTTTTTTTTTTTTTTTTTATCATTTTCATAGAAAATAAGTAGACATTTCATTTCATTAGAATTGGCTGCCAAGCAGATGATTCACGAAAATTTGCAAGACTCACTTTCTATGAAAATGAAAATGAAAAAAAAAATAAAGAAGATTTAAAAGTGTTGTCTGCTACAGATGTGATTGGGGCATTATGGGTCAAAGCTGGTCATAAATTTTCTATGACAACAGTATATCCAATCAAGCCCTAACGAACTAAGTAAATCTATTATGGCTATTGCCAATCCAAACTGCAGCAGACGACATTCTAAACTATTGTATTTTTGTTTTTTATAGTATATTTTATCTTTCAGAGAAATATGGCTTCAGAATATTCTGACATTTCATGTGAATCATCTGCTTGGCAAATGAATGTATGTGAAATGTCAAGCCTAATATTTTTCTGAAAATAAAAGAATAAAGATTGTAGAATGTCATCTACTAAGTCAGTTTCTGGAGAAAGAATGCGCACAATACTGGTTAACCGCTTAGAGGTGTAAGCCTGCCCAGTAAACGTGTGGTTAGGTAAACTAAACGCGCTCGACATAACCCCATTGGGTTGACTGGGCCGTAAAACCTCAACACAAACAAAACAATATTGCTTCCAGTTTAAGGGTTAAATGCTTACAATACTCTCCCAGATAAGACAAGACTTTTCAAGGCTTCACTTATTATTCCAAGAAAAAGAGGATTGGGTTGGGTTGTAGTTTAATGGCCCAGTCAACACTATTTAGGTCATGTCAAACCAGTCAGTTTACCCTGCCCTCTACCCCATCCCCACCACCACCCTCTGACCTGAAGGATTCTTCATGACTTTCTTGTCTGAAACCAAAATTTCACCCCACCCCAAACCCTACTCCTGCTTAATGAATATTTCATGGCTTTCTTATCAGAAACCAAGATTTTACAAATCAAAAAATTATTTTAACCATTCCCATGCTGAATAAATTAAGATGCTACACCCACTTCTAATTTTCAGCCAATTAGATTACACATGATCCAGGTTGTTGATACAAATTCACATACTTAATGACAAACAGTCCAGATCATGACCAGTTGTCTTCTTCAGAAACCAACTGATCTGGATCTACCATAATAATCCTAATTATTGGGACACAACAGGCCTTGACAAACAGTGTAGACCCAGATCAAACGCTGCAGTATGCTGAATCTGATCAGGGTCTACACTGTTTGCCATACATACAGCAATAGTTTAGACACATCAAGAGGAAGCAGAACGAACTATTTAACCCTTGTCTTGCTGAATAAATTAAGATGCCACACCCACTTCTAATTTTCAGCCAATCAGATTATTGATCCGGATTGTTGCTATAAATTCACATACTTAATGGCAAACAGTGCAGATCAAGATCAGTTGGCTTCTTCAGAAGCCAACTGATCTGGATCTACACTGATTGCAAAGGCAGGACATATCTGGGTTCAGCAGGACCAGGTTTAACATATTAGGACAAGAATGGTAAGTAGATAAGGTGTCCCATACTTAGGGTAAATACGGTATATCCTTTGCAAAGATTCAGCAGGACTTGTGATAATCCTTGTCCTGCTGAACCTGGATATACCCTGCCCATTCATGCAGGCAGCTAAAACCTACAGAAGCCTTGACATTTTCACACAACTCCTATAATTTAACCCTTGTCCTGCTGAACCCGGATATGTCCTGCCTTTGCAAATAGTGTAGATCCAGATCAGTTGGCTTCTGAAGAAGCCACCTGATCTGGATCTGCACTGTTTGCGATTGTTTGTGAATTTATAGCAACAATCCAGATCAAGTAATCTGATTGGCTGAAAATTAGAAGTGGGTGTGGCATCTTAATTTATTCAACAGGGCAAGGGTTAACATCTACTATATCCAGAAATATATTTTTCTTGTATCTATGATGAGTTCCCACATCATACATTTTTGTGGAGAAATAAAAAAAATATCCACGCTTTACTCTAGAAAAAAAAACAACAACCTGTGTTCTGTCTCTTAAATAAACAGCATGTCTGGGAGCTTAGGCCTAGATGTAATCCAATATCGAGGTCTAACAGAAATCTGTGGCTTGACAAAACATTTCTTAATTTATCAAACAAAACAAATTTCTTTCAGTTCAATATGGCAGCAAGTTAACATTTCTTCAGACAAATTATGCCCCAGCAGACAAGCAATTAGTGAAGTTTGTCAGAAATTTTACAATTGCCCCCACGCCGTAAGAAAAGGGGTCCTTGGGGTAAAACTGTAGTTTTACTGTCTGTACTGGTATAGATAGTTCAAAACAAATGGATATCCAGATAATTTTTTTTTTTCTTATTTCTCCTCAAAACATATGTTGTGGGTACTCATAAAAAGCGCTTCACCGCGGCACTTCTTACAAGTACCCACAACACAGCTCTAGATAAATGGGGATATTAGTTAAGTATTTTTCATATTTCTCCAAAAAAACATATGTACATGTAGTTTCAGCAGACCACATTCTAAAATTTTTCCTTATTTTTACCAGAAAACAGAATTCAGCATTTCATGCAAATTGTCTCATAAGGAGACAATTTGCATGAAATGTCAAATCTTATTTTCTGGGAAAAAAAAAAATAAGATAAAATATCATCAATTTGTCATCTGCTTAATTGAGAGTGGTAAAGCTTTTAAGGTTAATATAATTCCACATCATCCCATGATTCCTTAAGCAGACAGCTAATCCCAGATTAGACTGTGCTGGGAAATTTTCTACAACACTTGCGCCAAGCAAACTTTGTAGCAGACAACATTCATTTTTTTTTTTTTTTTTTTTTTCAGAGAAAATAAGTCTTGACATGCCATATGAATTGTCTGCTTTGCTTTGAAAAATTAAAAAACATAAAAATAGTTCAAATGTCATCTGCTGCATTTGTGATTGGTACTTTGTGATCTACGGTACGGGACTGGACCTCCTGCAGAGTTCAGGCGAGTTACCATGCGCTGTCTGTCGCACTGGAGTGGGCAGCAACAGCATCTTCTGCAATGGCTGCAAGCACTGGGTGCACAAGAAATGCAGTGGGCTCAAGTGCTTGAAAAAGGACCCTGACTATAGATGTACACGGTGCCAGGGAACTGCACGCCCCTTGGATGGCAGACCACAGAAGGAAGTCCAGGTTGGACCTGACAAGCTTGAGGTGGTAGCTTCCTTTTGCTACCTAGGAGACATGCTCTCAGCAGCAGGTGGCTGTGAACTTTCAACCACAACACGTGTGTCAACCGCCTGGAAGAAGTTCAAGGATCTGCTACCAGTCCTCTCTTCACGCCACCTCTCTTTCAAAACACGTGGCCATGTGTACAACTCTTGTGTGCGGAGCGCAATGCTCCATGCCAGCGAGACTTGGCCACTGACAAAGCCCAACCTCCAGCGTCTGCAGCGAAATGACAGGGCAATGATCAGACAGATCTGCAATGTCAGGCCGCAAGACATTGTCACCACCAGGTCCAATGATCTACTTGTGCGGCTTGGCATTGAGGATCTGGACCTCATTCTGAAGGAGAGAAGACTTCGATGGTATGGACATGTGGAACGCTACAGTGGTGCAATCAAGACAGCCTTTAACATACAGGTTGATGGAAAGCGTGGGCCTGGGAGGCCCAAAATGACATGGAAACAGCTGACAGAGATTGCAGAGAGTGGAAGCTCTCAGCTATCAACCCTCATGATAGACGTACCTGGAGATCTGGTGTGAGATCTGCCATGCGTGCAGCAAGCCAGCTATCTGGTAGGGGGCCCACTGATGTGGATGTTGCCCCTGTACCTGCATGTTAATCAAAAATCCGATTATGATATGATGACTTTATGGGCTGAGCTGACAATTGACTTTCACCACACACTGTGCATTCACTGGAATCACCTCGCTGAGATACAGTGAACCCATATTACAACCACAGAAGCTTGAAGTTCTGTCCATAAATGATTCATATCGTCCAAAATCAAAAGTGACAGTAAGCCATTGCTTCAGAGTTTTTATATTTGGACATTTTCAGTATGTTCGATGGACCAAATTTCAAGCTCATGTGGTTACAACACATTTGTTCCCAAAGATGTCATTAAGATGAATGTGTAAAACATCCTTAATATGCTGAACAATAAAAAAGAAGTCTTGTTTTACTCTTATTTCCTCACAGAATATATGTTTTGGATATTTGTTAGAATTGCCTCATTGAGGCAACTCTAACTAATATCCAAAAATATGCTTTTTGAAGTATTAAATGCCATGTTCTTGCATAATGTCTGCTTAAATGTCACCTCTTGGGCCAAGGTTTCATGCCAGTCAAATTATCATTATAACAAACTTTGCAGTTGTATCGAGGGTCAGTATGAGGAGGGTTGACTGCATTTCCAGCGTGTGCCCACAAGACATGTTTTGGTGCAAAAACAAAAAAATTTTTTTAAAAAATATGATATTCTGAATATTGCCCTAATTAGTACATGTACCTATACTATTTACCCTATATATTCGGACACCTTAACCCTTAAAATGCCAAGAAAACATGCATCTCAAAATGTCGTCTGTTTATGTCATCTGCTGAATTTTCTTGCAAAATTTCAAACCTATTTTTGCATACAGGCAAACAGTGTGGACCCTGATCAGACTGCTCCGAGACTGTTTGCAAAAATGACTTAAAACCACAAGCAGATGACAAAGCAGACGACAATCATTGTGACTGGCAGTTTAAGGGTTAACTCCTTACCATACTGATACTTGTCCTAAAATCTAAACAACCATTTTACCAGCTGATGATGTGTATAAAAACTTCTGAATCAGCGGCAAAGAGTGTGGACCCTGATCAGACTCTGCATTCTATGGCATATGATCTGGGTCTACACTGTTTGCTCAACCTGTCTGTCAGCATACTTCGAATAAATATGTCTTTCAGCTTATGCACTAGGGACTATTTCTATGATATAACTTGTTTGTTTTCCTAATAAGGCTGGGAGAATGCTTAATTCATTGATTTTATACTACACAATGTCTATATACAGAAAATGCTAATATCTTCATGCCCAGAAGCTATTTGGGACACGCCATGCGAAAAGGCATCTTCTGGCATATGTAGACAGCAAAAGCCCAGATCAGACTGCACATCAACACAGTCTTATCAGGGCCTTCACTGTCTGCAAACAGGATCACTGACACTAAAAATGTTTCAATGGAGAGCAAATGCCCATATGAGACTTTGCACATATGCAAGATGATGTGAATGATTCCATAGCTCTTGATAAGACGCTTTTTTCAACCAAAAAGTATCTATAGTTTTCTTATTTCCCAACAAAAACATATATGTTGTAGGTACTCATTAGAAGCGCCTCGCCGAGGCACTTCTAATGAGTACCCACAACAAATATTTTTGTTGAGAAATAAGAAAACCATGTATCTGATACTCACTCTCATCTAGACCTATGGAATCTGTATATTCTGCACACGTTCAAAAGCTCTTTTTCGTTTGACACCACCCATTTAGAACTGTCACAAGAAAACAGCCCTTATTTCTATAGATAATGGGTTGGGAATGGGGAACTATTCTTGTATATGGTGTGTGGAGCGGTGGGGAGAATTTAATGCACAGCTCTAGGTAATGTCCTCTTCAAGGCACATTTAATGAGCACCACAAGATATACATGTAGATATATTTAAGCAGAGAAATATTAAAAAATATTTTTATCTGGATTCTCTTCGAATCCAGATCCAAGAAACTATATTAAGTATTCATTCAAATTAATCTTAATTGAAGCTGCATCATACAGAGTAAAAGATAATTCAGACAAAATGCTAAACTTTACTTTGGAAAAAAAAATTAAGAAAAACATTTTTAAACCCTTTGCATATCAATGGTATATGTATACCCTAACACAGATAATATTTTTTTTTTTTTTTTTTGTAAACTGATGATACATAACTTCAGATAAGAAGTATTTCAGATATATGTTCAACATGGGTTTCATTCAGGGACGGGGGACGGGGATTTCCCCCTTCTGCTAAGACAATTTTCCCTCTACTTTTGACAAATTCGTATATAGGTTTTGTACTTAGAACATGCAAAACCACTAGTCTACTTTGTCTTGAATCAAAAGTCTTGAGTGTCAAAAAAAAAAGCTATTGAAACCCGCTGTGTTCAGAGGACTAAGTCTTGTTAAGGAGGAATTGCTGATGATAATTCTGGGATAATTTTCTGAATTTCTCTGTTGTGGGTATTCATTAGAAGTGTCTCAAAATTATCGCCAGATACTCCAACTTACCCCTGGTCCTGCTGAACCCCGATATGCCCCATCTTTGCAAACAGTGTTGATCCAGATCAGATGACTTCTAAGAAGCCATCTGATCTGGATCTGCATTATTTGTCATTCAGTATTGAATTTATATCAACAGTCTGGACTAAGTAATCTAACTCGCTGAGTCAGGAGTGCGTGTGGCATCCTTATTAATTCTGCATGACAATGGTTAACATGTCCTCTAGTACAGTACAGGAGATAGGCTAAATATGGAGAAATTTAAGGACATACGGATGGACAGACAGACAGAGTGATTACTATAGGATTCTCAAATGTGGGGACCTAATAAGACAAAAAAAAAAATTTTCAATTTATTGTCTGCTGATGACAGTCTATTTACAGTCAAACCTGTGTTAAGCAAGCACCTATGGGAAAGCAAAAAACTGGTTGCTTAAGACAGGTGCTTGTTTAATACAGGTAAATTTCCACTTCTTTGCCTTTAATGGGATCTGAAAGAGTGACCTTTAAAGGCAGGTGATTGCTTAATACAGGTGGCCTTTAGGACAGGTTTGACTGTATATCTTTATCTTCTTTTTTTTCTCAAGTAAACAAGATGACATTTCACACGAATCATCTCCTAGGCAGATGATAATTCACATGAAATGTTGTCTTATTTACTTTGAAAAATAAAAATAAATGACAATCTCATCTGTGGCAAATTTACTTGGCGCTTTAACCCTTGTCTGAACCCGGATATACCCTGCCTTTGCAAACAGTGTAGATCCAGATCAGTTGGCTTCTGAAGAAGCCAACTGATCTGGATCTGCACTGTTTGCCATTAAGTATGTGAATTTATAGTAACCATCCGGATCAAGTGATCTGATTGGCTAAAAATTAGAAGTGGGCAGGGCATCTTAATTTATTCAGCAGGACAAGGGTTAAGACTTAAACAATAAAACACCTTCCTGTATTAACAGTTTTTAAAATGCTTCTCTCTTAAAGTACTAGTAACAACTACAGAAGACGATGATTTGAATTTTTTATAATTTTTATTTCATTTTTTATTTTTCAGACAAAAAAGGCTTGACATTTCATGTGTTTATGGAGAAACTCTTAAAGCACTTCCAGTAATCACAACTGCTCTGATGACATTTTTATTTATTGTTATCTTTTTTTTTATTTATTTATTTTTTATTTTTTATTTTTTTTCTTTTTTTTTTTCAGAGAAAATAAGACTTGAAAATGCATGTGAATCATGTGCAAAGTCAGGTCTTATTTTCTGAAAAATAACAAAATTGGGTTTTACAAAGTCACCTGCCACAAAATCTGCATAGTGCTTTAGTAAATATGCTGAGCAACAAGATCTGTCGCCAGACAGGATAGCTGGCCTGTTATTGCACATTTTGTTTCTGGAAAATTCTAAGTCTTTGACTTTGATTTTGACATGATCTGGTGTGTGTGTGTGTGTGTGTGTGTGTGTGTGTGTGTGTGTGTGTGTGTGTGTGGGTGGTGGTGGCGGTGGGGGGGGGGGGGGGGGGGTGGGGGGGGGGGGGGGTGGGGAAATTGCAAAGTGTAAAATTTTCATCAAGCCCAAGATGAACCAAATCGGTGATAAGTTTAGGAAATAATGAGGTCTTAAAAACTTAAACGAAAACTTTAACATTTTTAAAATTCTAAGTCTGTGACCTCGACCCCAAAGTCATGGTCATGAGTGATGATGGTACTGAAAAAACTTTGGACCAGTATACATCATGATACCAAACATAAATTAAATCCATTATTTGGTTTAGCAGTAATGAAGTCCTAAAAACTTTGACGTAAAATTTTAACAAGAAAATTTTGACATGACTGTGACCTTGACCTTAACATGAACTAAGTGGGTGAGGATGGAACTGGGCAAAATTTTGGACCAATATGTATCATCATACCAAAGATAAATTGAATGGGTGATAAGGTTAGGAAAAAATGAAGTCTTAAAACTTTAACAAAAACTTTAACATTTAAATTCTAAGTATGTGACCTCGACCTCAAGGTCACCGTCATAAATGCTGATGGTGCTGATAAAAACTTTTGACCAGTATCTATCATGATACCAAATAATTTAGAAGTAACGAGATCCTAAAAACTTTGACGTAAAATTTTAACATGCAAATTCTAAGTCTGTGACCTTGACTTTGACATGACCTAGGATGGTGATATTGCGCAAAATTTTGGACCAATATGCATCATCATACCAAAGATGAATCAAACAGGTGATAAGGTTAGGAAAAAATGAGGTCTTAAAACTTAAACGAAAACTTTAACATTTAAATTCTAAGTTTGTGACCTTGACTTCAAGGTCATGAGTGCTGATGGTGCTGATAAAAAAACTTTTGACCAGTATCTATCATGACATCAAGTAGGAAATAAATCCATCATTTAGTTTAGAAGTAATGAGATCCTAAAAACTTTGACATAAAATTTTAACATGAAAATTCTAAGTCTGTGAGCTTGACCTTGACACGACCCAGGGTGGTGAGGATGGTACTGCGCAAAAGTTTGGACCAATAAGTATCATCATACCAAAGACGAATCAAATAGGTGATAAGGTTAGAAAGTAGTGAGGTCTTAAAAACTTTAACAAAAACTTTAACATTTGTGGACACCAAGCCAACGCCACCAACTCTGACCCCAACACCGCCGCCAACGCCGAGGGTAGTACAATAGCTCTCCGTGAACGTTGTACAGGCGAGCTAAAAATTCAAACATTTTTTTAAATATTTTCTTATTTTTACATAAAATTTTTCATCAGCTGAATTTACATGGACAGTGGTAAAGGTTAAATTAAGGAGTATGTACCAATGCAATGGGTCAGACAAGTTCAAAATTGAAAACTGTTAATGAGAAGATTTGTACACCTTATTCTCCTTTTATGACAATATTAATTAACTACTAGAACTTATACAAAGAAATCAGTCCACCTGACACATTTCTTTCTTCATATAGTAAATGCAACTTGACCTAGGACCAATATGGTTTACCTCACATCGATAGTGATGATCTGCTATCAATACTAGAATCCTTGAATTTGATTGCCCAAGAGGTCCATCACGTGAACATGGGCATGAGTCGGCAGTTTTGAGAACAAACAAGGAGGACACAATATTGGCTCAGTCCATATATTAACCCATTTAGGAAAGCTCACAAAAGAGTAATTGGCAAACAGTGCAGTCCCAGATCTGAGCCCAGAGAATGCCACATCTGATCAGGGTCTACATTGCTTGCCTTAAATACAGGAATTTATATAAAACATAGTAATAATAGAAATTAAACGACACTCTGCTATTGGAAATAGACTGGTCCAAAGAGTTGTGATAGAAGAGTCTACTCGATGTAAATGGGTTAAAATAAAGACCTGTTGCAAGACAGGATAGCTCGCCTGAACTCACTCTTGTCAATTAAATAAAAAAATAAGACTTTTACCTTAAAATCAGAAAACTGCAAAGAGAAAAATACAGGCTTGTGTCCAAGCCTGAAATGCATCTTCCCACAATCAAATCAAATGTTTGGTCCCATTTATATCAAGCTATGTAAGTTGTGTAAAAAAAAAAAAAAATGTCTGCTGATACTGCAATTACGCAACGTAAACCTTAATCAAAATTCTTGCTTAATCATGGCTCTTGGTAAGACTGACATTTCAACCCCGAAGTTTCAATATTTTCTTATTTCTCCACAAAAACATACATTGTGGATACTCATCGGAATTGCCTCTTTGAGGCAATTCCGATGAGTACCCACAAAGTATGTTTTTGTGGAGAAATAAGAAAAATAATTCTATGGATATAGCTCTCTTCTGGAGCTTTGAATCTGGTAAGCCACGATAAGCAGAATCCAATATGTTTAGCCCTAATTGGGTTTTGTCTATTTCCTTCTGGTGAAATGGCCACTAAATTGAATTAACTGAAATCTCCAGATAAACTGCTGTTTGAGGTATCAAAATGTTGATAATTTTCTGGTTTTTCTATGAAATACATACCGCTGGTACTTTTCAGATGCATCTCCATGGGGTGGTTCTAACTGTGTCCCTAAAGGTATTTTTCGCAGAGAAATGAAAATAAGTTTCGCCTTATATTCGACTAGCCTGGAGGTATGCAAAGTTGTGAAATGCTGATGAAAAATCAAGCGTTATTTTTGTCTTTACTGTTTCTATGGCAATGAAATCAGACTGCAAATGGTAAAGGTTTACAACTGTCGTAGCCTGTGGCAATTGCAAGACATATTTGGAAAGAATGGACCTTTCATTAATGCTTAGCATGGGTCAAAATTTCAGCAGACAACATTTTGAAATATTTGTCCCATTTTTCTCTTTGACATTTAGCATTCTGGTTAATAATTTCAGCAGACAACATTCTG